>JAHLSL010000025.1:8178358-8288974 GCA_025920805.1 Petroica traversi | reverse complement strand
AGGGGACGATTGGGGATACAAACAGGCCATATGGCTAACCCAGGACAATTTAGAAAAAAAGACAAGACTGAGTTGTAATTGAAGAGTGCAAAAAAGATAAATTTGGAGGTACCTTCTTTTATGCTTAATAGTCCTTGTACAAATTATAGATTCTTTTGAAATCTTTTGGGTGGATTAAAACCCGTTTCAGTTTCCTTCAGTTAAGGAAAAGTCTTTATTAGTTCAGTTTTGCATGAAATGCAGTAGTTAATATCTCTCAAAATTGTTTCATGCATTTTCAATCCCTTAATACTTGGTGCCATTTGTCTCTGCTGATGCTGATAGTGCAGAGGAAGGGAAGGGAAGGAAAGGTGTCATTCGTGGGGTCTTCTCAAAAGAACAGAAAGAGATGATTGATGTGAAAATAATGGGCATATTAACATGTCCAGGGTTTACAGCTTTGTTGAGTCCATTTGACTGGGAATCACCAATTAGTTCATCACTGCAATGTCAAGTCACTCAAAAGATAATCACACATATCTTCTGCCTCTCTGCTGTGTCTTAGAAATTCTGCTATTTACTCACTATTTCTTCAGGACTTTTAAGGATAATGCTGCTGACAAAAGAGTCTACTACTGAGTTTCTCACTTTTTTTGTCTTTAAAGATCTGGACAAGTTCCCAGATAAAACATCTGTTCTTCTAAATTACACGTCAAAACCTCAGTCTGACCACCGTGGCAGTGTTGGCAACTACACTTATCCACAAGGAGCAGACAAACCTCCCTCTCTTTCTTTACAAATCCTTGCAGCTGATACACCATTTCTGGTTAGGAAGGACCCTGTTCAAAACAAGTCAAGTAAAACATCCCCATATGTGAAATAGAGCATTTTTATAGCATTGCTTTGGTTTGCCAGTGGAGTGCTTTAAAGTGTATCCAAAAAGGGGAGGCAAAACAATCACTGCCAGGACATCAGTGACGCACCTGCTTTGGAGAACTGCTGGGAGCATTACAGAAAAATCTCTGACTACAGCAAATGCACTTTTAAGGATTTGGTGAAAAGTGGAGCACATAAGCAATGATTTGAAACAGTGTTATTCCTCAATGTCTATAATAGCATCAACAATCACCTTTTAAAAGGTGCTAAAATAGGGCTTATAAACCTAACCATATTCTTTTGCTGTCCTCTCTGACTGTGCCTGCCTGTGTTTTCTCTTGCTTGCTTTTGCTAAATGCTGATGAGGGGTTGGCACAACACCAAGGGCTCCTCTGGGGGTTACAGCTTCCTGTGCTGAAAACCCAACTCCCACAACCCCAGTGCCCTGACTGATGCAATGGAGGGCTTGGTCCTAACCTCATTTAATTCTGCCTGATTTATGTAGTAATGTTTATCAGAGTCTGAGTAGGTGAGAAATCCATAGGAGAACCAAACCTGGGTGATGATTAATTATCTTTGGATCAACTAATTTTCATCAGCTGGTTCCTCAATTAACCTTGCTGTGTTCATAGCTCTTTTCTATTCTCTTGTTCATTTTTACACTGATTCAGAAAATAATTGTTATTCATTTGTGTATTATGTACAGTTCAGGTGGAAAAAAAAAGCACAGCCCAAAGGGTACTATACATGAATCATACAATCTTAGAATCACAGAATATGCTGTGTTGGAAGGGGCCCATCAGGAGCATTGAGCCCTGCATAAGACTCCCCAAGAATCCCACCATGTGCCTGAAAGAATTTTCAAAATACTCCTTGAACTCTCTCTGGCTTGCTGCTGTGACCACTTCACCAGGGAGCCTGTTCCAATGCCCAACCTTTTCCTGATATCCAACCTAAACCTCATAATTACCATAATTGTTTTTCACATCTCCAGTGGTCTTGGTAAACTCTGTGATGCATTCACAGTTATGAGTTAATCTTTACTGCAGATTTGTTTATGGGCATCAGATAAATTCTTTTGCTGATTAAGGTTTTCAGAATTAAGGGAAGAAAACTGCATAGTTTTCTAGAAACTAGAGTAGAAGGAAAACCTTTTGACCATTGTTTTATTAAAAAAATTAAGTAATTTCAAATTTGTTGTGTTTTTCTCCCAAGTAACAGTACAGCAATATTTACAAATACCTGCAACTGATTTGAACTCTCTAAATCTGATTGTTCCTAGGGAAAAAAAAAGTAAAAGAATATTTTTATGAAAAACCTTTTATCAACCTCTAGTTTTGAGTACTAATTAATCTACTGTCATAGATTTTTTGCTTCAGAAGAAGGAACATTGAAATATTTGATTAAATACACAATCACAAGACCAAACAGATTGCATTCTTTCCAACAAAGATATTGTACTGGGGAAATTGCCGTAACTTTGGCTTTTTATTCCCAAGAGTAGGTCCGTCAGAATCTTGGAGAGTTACTTTAATACTCAGTGAATGAAAGTTCTAGACATAAACAGGATTGAGTAAATGCTTGTTATTTGTGGTATTTTTTTGTAAGTTGTTAACTCTAGTGCATTACTCTGTAAAGACTATTATTCTTACCAGTATTCAATCCCTCACAGTACATTGCACAGTTTAATGTGGCTCATGCTGTTTGGCCAGAAAGAGAAATGAGAATCAGGAAAATCAAAGAGAGAGGGGGCCTTTGAGGTCATAGCCAAGTACAGTAGACAGTGTGATGTGCAAGGGGTGTGCTAGGGAAATGTGCAACTCCTTAGAGGAAACTTGACAGCTTTTAAAAGTATTTCATCTCCAGATTGCCAACAACAAAGGATGCCTCTACTACAGCAGAAGAGCTTGGGATTTTGCAGCAGACAACAGAGAAATGGAAATCAGGAATGTTTGTTTTGTAATGTGGTCCAAGTTGCCTTTTAATAAGACAGAGAGCACATGGTGTGATGTGCCATCAATCTGTAAGTGCTCAAGGGGACCACTGACTATTAAGAGAGAGCAGCATAAGAGTCTGGCACTATCCTTTATTCCTCATTACAGTTATTTCTAAAATTTTGATTATGAGAATTATGATCTAAGCATGAACTCCCAAAGGTTAATAGCTTTTCCTCCAAGACAATCTCCATCAGTAACTGCACAAGATTCAGTCCAAGGATGCTTGAATATTGGAACTGCAATCATTGGTCTTAAAAGCAGATATTACTCTACTGAACAGGGTGATTTGTAAACTGTAGGTCTCCCTCTCCAAGTGGTCCATTTCTCAGTTTCAGCTCTGCCTACGTTAAATTTCATGTAACTAATGTGGACCATGTGGAGAGGCTGTGGAGGGACTGGCTTTCATCGGACAGACGATATGAGCTCAGTCAGTCCTGAGCCTTGAGTGACCTACTTGATGCCAGGAGTTTCTACACAAAAATCCTCCAGTTTATTACTTTCTGGAGGAAGCTGGCTATGGTCTGTCCTCTCAACAGATGAGAATTTGTGTTCCTTTTAGGCCATTTTCTGGCTTTCCCAAGCTTTAGGTATGCTGTTGACTTTGGAGTATTTGAAAACTCAGAGGTAAAAAACCCCTGAACAATTAACAATCTTATAAAAGATTCTTCCTTGACTTTAAGTACTGCAATCATCTTTAAAGCTGAATTCAAAGAGGATTACTGACACAAAGCAAAAAGAGCCAAAATTTTACACCATGCATCTTGGTATTTCCATGAAATTCCAGTCTTCCACAGAAAAATGTACACATGAAAAACCATGGTCAGGCAGAGCCCATCTCCCATGGGAATTGCACAAGATTGTCACAGATCCCAAGGCCAGTTAGCCACCCTGGTCATTTGTCCACAGAACTGGTTCATGCTCCGTCAGGTTTAGGGCTGATTAGAGTGATGGGCTCTTTCTGGATATGAGTTTTTTAAACATATGGTAATGCACAGCTCTTTTACAATGGATTTTATAATGTGTCCTCATCCCTGTCTGCATTGACCATGCCAGTAAATGAACTTGTTCTTTATGTCACCAAGGACTTTAGGGTATTTTACTCACAGCTACCAAGCTCCAAGCTGCTGGGTGAACATCTCACTGCTGAGGTCATTGGCTTTTACCCTGCAGCTCCTGAGTCCCTGTGCTCTGCTGTACCCTGAGGCTGCTGCAAGCACAAAGGAAACACAATGGTTATTGAGACAATCTTCTGCATGGAGCCTTTTAGATGAGTTTCAGAGCACTCACTGAATCCACCTGAATACCTATGGGTACCTTTACCATCATCAGAACATTTTATATTGAACCGAATGAGAAAATAACTTCTTTTTATTTCCACACTTTAATTAACATTTATAAATAGTTTCTGCATTTAAAGATACTAATATTGAATGGGTTGAATACCTCTTTGTAATATTCCTGCTCTTAATATTTCTAGTTGTACACTTTTAGCAGTATATAAAAATGGTTAGAAGTGACTTCTTGGATCATTAAGTCTAATCCCTCTGCAAAACTCTAAAATAAACTTTTCCATAAGCCTATCAAATTCTATCTTAATGATAATAAGGGGGTTTTTTTTGCCTCCTTTACTTCATTTGGATGAATTCTGAACATCTAAACCTTTCTGGTTGGAAACCAGCTAATACCTAGCCGAAGTTTTCTCAAATCCAGCTAAAACTTCTAGAGTTTTTCTTCATGGTTCTTCGGTATTTATTTTGAAATAACGACCTTGTATGGTTTTGCTAGATTTGGCAGATGTTCACAGTCTTTTCTTGTAAATGAAACTATCTTTAAAAGACATTTCTCTTGCCTGTTTCAATTTTCCTTTGTAGCAGAGATCATTTGGTTTGGCTTCTGAGATCAGTAAAGAAAGAAACCCAGAATTATCACTTTGTCTTCTTGCTGTTTATACTCTTTACAGATCTTTGGGTTTGCAATGACTCTGAGTCATCACTTGTTAGAATTTTAGTCTTTATTTCTTAAATTAATCCCCTCTTTTAAATGGCTGTTTGGTCCATGCCTGCTTTAAAACTCTGGTGATTCTTCCATGAGCCCTGGTAGAATGTGCAACTTGGAAGTCCATATTCCAGGTGGGCTTTCAACTGATCTTTCTGGAGAACAGTTCTGCCTTTGATGTTTTGTGGTCTCTAAATTGATATATATTGTAAATGAATGTGCAAGTTGCTGCTTTAAGCACTCCTACACACCATTCTATATTTGTTTCATCCTCAATAGAAACACACACTAATTACTATTCTCCATAAGGTAAAACTTTTTTATTAACATGATAACAAAAGGAAGGGGGTAGAGTTTGAAATAAATGCAAGCCATACCTTGTTCAGCATTACATATAAACAATATATAAAATACAGTGTTTAGAGCTCTGATCACTGACTAATAGTAAGATCATGTATAATGATGGAAAATGCATCTGAAAGTTGTCGTGTGAATGTAAGTTTGTGTAGCAGATTCATGAGAAACACAAGCCAGCAAGAAAACTTAAATATATGAAAGGTAAAATACGTTTGTTCTTGAATGGTTTTACCCTTTCAGTGGGTTCTTTTGGAGACTGCAAAATTGATCATAAATAAACCTCTTGACGTAGCTCTTATCAGCTTGTTAAGAGATACCATCCAAAGCTAAGTTAGCATCCCAAAGTTCCTATTTCCCTCGAGATGTCTGGAAGAAGGCAGAGTTAAAAGATCAGTCACCTCCTCCACGGCATTTGTCTGTGCCTGACTTGGATTGTGAGCTGTTCATAGCATAAGGGATGTCGCTTTTTTGTTGTTTATAAAGCTCCTCTTGCTCACTTTAAAGTGAGCAAGAAATGAAAACAGTAATTGGTATAAATGTCATCTGCCTGGCAAATGTCATGAGATTTGCCAACAAATGAATGGGGAACAGTGTATAAATTTGGAAGGAATTCGCTGCCTCTGAATTCTCATTCTCTAAGAGGCTGTTAGGCTTTGCATATGGAGTAGACTCATAATTCTTGGATTTTCAATGCTTTTTAATCAATCTTTGTACATCATCATCATTATTATTAATTGTATAAGAGGTATAAGAGGATGTGGGATCCAGGAGGAGAGTTCCATCGTTCTTTGATGCCTGTCCGCCGCACTACATTTCACCCTTGACCCTGGAGGTCACACTGGTTTATTTTTGCTTGAGATGTTGCCTGACTTTTTCTATGACTACATTCATCCTCACATGACTTGGAATCATCAATATTTTCAGGTAACTCAGTAAGTTAAGGATGATTCCCGATTCACCATCTTCGTATTTTTAATAAAACCATAGATTTGCTGGAAGCAAATTTGTGATATTTAATACGTGCCTGTACTTTTCCTTTTTATCCCTATCTTAAATCTGTTGAGTAATCCAGTCAGTCATAAATTATTATTTAATGTTCACAAATGACCTGCAATGCACTGAAAATTATTCTGTATTTATACAATAATCTGTTTACTGCAGAGTCTAAATTTATTGCTGGTTTTTGCTGCAGAAGCCCCAGGACATGAATGTGTTCAGTGGAAGTCTTTTTAGTCCTAATAAAAGCCATGTTTTTGTAAGATTGGGACTGATGTTTACAGTAAAGGAATTTTATTAAAGTTTTTTCTTCAATTTCCAGCAGCCCGTTATACTGGAAAAAATGTTACACATGCGGCATTTAAAATCTGCCTTTTGGTAAACGGCTTTATACATTCCAATTGCAGTCAATATAATAAACAATATACTTTGTAAGAAATTTGCAAATTAGACCTCAAAAGTATTGCATTTCCTTTGATGCTGGCCAGTTTGCTGCTTTTTTCCAACCTTGTCTTCTGTGTTATGCAGACACAACACACACAGCTTTTAAACCAACTAAAACCTGATCTTTACTGTTTGCAAAACAGTTCTTTATTTTACCTTTGCACTGCTGAGATTTACCAATTATTGCTTATAAAGCCTTTTCTTGGCAGTGAAAGGCACCAATGACAACAGGCTGAAATTCTTATCAGCTGGGTCAGGCTCTTCTGCACCTCTTGCCTTGAGTACTCACTGCTTCCTACCCACATGTAGGGCTCTCCTGTGGGGAAGCTTTGGCTCCTCCAAAGCTGAGAGTGGTTTCCAGCAGATTTCTGCTGAATTTCACATCTCCTTCAACATCTTTCATTTCAGGCCCAAAACTTCACTAGGAAAAATGATGAAACCATATCCAAGACTACCCTAAGGAATTCATCATCAAGTTTTCATTTTTGAGTTAAAACTTGCAAAAAACTTAAACTGTGAAGACATTTCCACAGAGGTTTGCCAGTTCCAAACTAGATTAACAACAAAGGCATGAATGTCAACTAAAACATGAAATTGAAAAAGGTGGTCTTTGATGTTTGATCCCTTTCAGAGCTCTGCAGTCCCATCTAATAGCACTCTTTTGAAAGAAATAGCACTTGAAAACAATAAAAAGGAGCTTCTTGCATCAATCATTTTCTTATTTGGTGTATGTTATATTATCAAGATTAACTTTTAATCTATTACTTCCTGCTTCTTTAATATTTCAATTTCTATCATTCTCTTTTCATTAACAAGCTTATGATTGCCTCCTTAGTGTTCTGCCAGAGCCCATCAAGAGTTCAACCTACAGATTTTCAATTTAGTCATTTTGTATCAGATTACTTCAACCAATGAGCCACAGATGACATTATTTATGGACATGAACTACCAAAGTACAGTCTGTTCAAAGCTCTGTGTGTAGGCAGTACTAAACATGATTAGAAATCAACCCAAAATATTTTTCTCCTTTTAATGTGTTTGCTCAGGTATCAGTGTTGAACTTCCAAATCACTTATAAGAAGGCAATACTGAGCCATTCACCTTTTAGGCACAAAGAGTAATACCTCAGCACAATTTGAAAGAATATTGCTTCTATTTCAAGGTTTAAAGCAGTCTTGTAATATATGATAATTTAATTCCCATGAGCATCTTCAAATCTTGAGAGGTGGGGCAGAAAAAATCAAGGACATGAGGAAAACATTGCTGCTCATTGCAGTGGGTTGGACTCGATGATGTTTTAAAGATATCTTTCAACTGAAACTATTCTATAATGTCTTCGATCTGTATATTCATTCTCAGCTGCTCAACTGGCTACAGCATAGAGCTATCTAAAATAAATAAACAAATAGGAAATATATCATGATAGATTCCATTACATTAATGGAGCATAATTATCAGGAAACATGTCTACAGATCTGTGCTATTTAATCTTTGTGGAATAGCAGGGGCAGGAAGATTAACAGATTTTCAAATTAGTTAAGAGAGACTTATCAAGCCTTCATTTTGTTATCAATTATTGCATTTATGTTCTCTGCTGTCACATGAAATCCTAAAAGATTCATTACAAGTAAATACAGAATGTTCAATAACTAACTGCAATTTAAAAAATCAAAATTTCCGGCACATTCCATGGAGTTATTTCCTACTCTAACTAGTGTTTAAAAAAAAAAAAAAAGGTAAAATCTTGCACTGCAATCACTGCAGTCAGTGCAAAATTGCCACCTCTATGAAATCAAATATTGCAATTAGATAAAGTACTTAAAACTGTGGCAGTTTTAATGTTCTTGGATTACTTCTTAACTTTGTAGAATTATCTGTGTAGTCTTTGCACTTTCAGTTTGCACTTGACTCCCTGCTGAGATTTTTTTTTAACATTTGAACATTTTGAGAAAGTGGAAATAGAAATAAGCTTAAAATGAAAACAAGCTTTCAGCTTTAAGAATTGAGTATATGTGTTCTGGAGTCTTCTGACAAAATGGTTTTCCTGTCAATTCCACAAAACATTTTCTAGCAATGTAAAGAATAGTTCTTGACAAGAAAGTCTCTCACCTCAGAAATGTGAGTAGGATGACAAAGAGACCTTGAATGTACAATGTGGAAAAGAGAGGTTCAAACCTTGTCACTCAGGTAGAGTAGTTTTCTGAATCTTCTGGTAAGTGGTTATTGACTTCTCTTTCCCTGAAAATCTGGAGGGTTTATGCCTTTCCTTTTGTGTTAATTGGGGAGGGATTTGATCTCTTCATTAATTACGCCAAATTCACCAGTAGCCTGATGGTTATGCACTCATTTGGCACTCAGGATTTACTGAGTCTGAACTGCTGTTATTAATAAAATCCACTGCCATGATTTTGCAGTGCACCTTTGAGAAGTCAGTCATATCAGAAGGGTGCTGTCAGCACCTGCTGTCTTCAGGGGATGACAAATTTATTTCATGTTAAGCTTGTGAAGAGTCAGTAGCATATAGGCCACACCTATATGCTGGGCTTGAGTATACAATTATCATTTGCACCTAGAGAAAATAAAACATTATCTTTCATTATTATCTCTGTAGACAGGGTATGAATGTGCTCCTGGAAAAGCATCCAGAGATATTTTTTCTCCTCTTTTCATTATTTGGAAATGATCCAGCATTGCTACTTTCATATTTTATTTCTAAAATGATAGCTATTAAACACATTGCATTCTGATTTCTGAAAGATGAAATCCTTTGCCTGGGTCTTTGCTAGTTTCTGATTAATCCCAACTACTAAAAAACATCCCCAGTCTCCTTTCTTTTCCATTTCCTGGGACAGTATCTTTAATAAGTCATAATATTGCAAAGTAGACTTTCACAATAGCCCTCAACTTATCTTTTTTTTCTGTGCATATGAAGAATAGGCAATTTATATAATTTACTCTCTGCAAACTTTTCCAAGGAAAGCAAACACTTCAGAGTGCTCTGAGGACTTGCTACTACACCTGCAGGATTCAGGAAGAGAAAAAGCTCACAAATCTTGAGAACACTTAGTGATGTGATCACTCTAATTACTGCAGTGTTTTGCTTACATTTTACTTTACCTCCAGCAGCAGAACTTGTCATGAAATAAGCATTCTCTGACAGGCACTGTACTTTTCTCCAGTCTAGGTCTTCACTTTGAAAAGAAATTATTTTGTCCCTTAGTGAGGGCTTATGTTATCTCACACATCTGAATGAACACTCTCTGCAATGCAGTTTTAAAATAAAGAACAATTTTGTACCTAGAGGCTTTTTTACAACCGTGGCAAATTTCAAAACTATGTTAATTTTCCAAAAAAGGAAAATATATCCAAGGGCTAAAGCATGCTGTGCATTTCATTGAAATCCTAATTATTTTCACCATATTTTTATTTGTCCTTCGAACCTAAACTACTCTGTAGCTGATTTTTTAAGGGAGTCATGGAAGGACAGTTTTGATTTGGAGTAGAAGAGTTTTCTACTGCAGCCACAGTTCTGACTCAGACCAAATCAATAATCTGTAAATTTTTCAAGTAGCAACTCTGCTAGAAAAGAAAAGTTTTATAGAGGTCTTGCTGAACTTATTTCGAGTATTGAAGTTATGTCACTTCTGCAAGTAAATCTTTACAAACTTTTTATTAACAACATTGTTCTCATCAAGTTTAACATATTTTGTTCAGAATTAACATTCAGCCTGTCACCAGTGCAGATTGCAACCTTATAACTTCAGATTCTCTTGCAATTTTTTCAGTTTTTCTTCTGTCTCCCCTTTTTCTTTCTCCTTTCACTGGCTAAAAATTTAAGACTTTCTTGCTTACTAACATTAGTAAGAAACAATAGAGTCTGCTTAGTTTTGCTATTGGAACTGCCACTGTCAGCTTTATGATGATAACATGTAGGAAAATGTTCTTTAATATATATAGGGAGTGAGATTTGGCAATTTTACTTCATCTTCTTTTATGCAACAAAATAATCCATTTTAATTAGTTGATTGTTACAATCAGTGATCCTTAACTTTGGAAGAGTAATTAACCTAAACAGTACAACATAATGTGAGTTTTTTGTTAATTTGTTCAGTTAGTTAAGAAGTCAAGTGAACAGAGTTGGTTAAAAAGAGATGAAAACACTTATGCAGACTCAATCTTCCTCCTCTAATCTTCCATCCAGTCCCTTGCTTTGTAATTCAGCAGATAGAAATACAGGAAACTTACATATCCTCTGCTTCTTCTTTCCTCTTTTTTATAAATTCTGACTTTGTACTTTATTGGTATTTAAATTGATGGTTCATGTTGAACAAAAAGGACACTTTATAGTTTTGTTGCATAAATTACTCTGTCCATTATTCATTGACCTATGTTGTAATGTGTGTGCCATTATTCTGGACAGCTTTAAATCTCTTTCAAGTCCTCTGACAGATTTTTGTAGTCTTAGCTACCCCAGTTTACCTGGAGCCCAAGACTGCCAAGCTGAATTACACCACAGTCATTCCTACTTAGCACCTCATCCATAGTTAATTTCTTGAGCCTCTATGTTTTATCTGTGTATAAATTTTTCATTTGCAACAACACTTTATCTTAGCTCAGAAGTCTGGGGGTTTCGTTAATTAGTTCCTTCGCTAATTCAGAAATTTTTGCTTCATTTTGAATCAGCTGCCTATGTAACAGGTTCGCAGTCCTTTTAGAAACTCATGGATGAAACACAAAGAGAGCTTTTTCATTTTATAATGAGTTTCACCCAGCCCTCCACAGCACACCAGAAATATGAGTGCTGAAATGGAAATCCTGCCCTCCTCACTGAGGAGAGAACAGCTCTGACACTGACACCTCAGCATCACCATTAAGTTGAGATAAACTGGCTGCAGATGCTTGTCAGGAAATACAAGCTGAAGTTTCAGTGTTGCTGATATTCAGTGTTTAGAGGGCCCTCTGCTAAATTCCAAAAGATAGAGAAAAAATTAGGATCAGTAGAGTGTGAATCTGAAGCACAGTTATCAGTACAAAACCCAGCCTTACAGCTGCTGTCATGCAACCCTCAGAGGAAAATTTAACCAGTATCTGACTTCCTTTAGATAGAAGGAAATTGCCTCATGAAGAAGGCATCTCAGAGCATGTAAATTAGTTTCCAGCTCTGGAAAGAAACAGCCTCGTATTTTGTATTTTACCTTTGCAAATATATCCCGCCCTAACCAAAAGTAATATTTACTTAGTAGGCCTAAATGTAAAAGTACATTTGTACCCTCAGTAGTGTACAGACTGATAATAAGAGAAGAATAGATTGTAAACAAGTGAAATGGGAGAATGGTTGCTTAGATAATCTGAGAGAATTTTAGGGATATATAGACATAGCTAAATTCATTATTGCCTCTTGGACATTGTGGAAAGCAGAAAGATCATGTGCTCTGGTTTGCATCTAGGAAAGAGAGGATATGGTTAAAGAACAAGTCCAGATAACAAATGTGGCGACAGGGAAACAGCAGCTGAAAAAGGGACATGATGTGAGAAGAAATAGAGGGTATTTGATCTTGACATGGTGAGCTTCTAATGTGGACAAGATGTTCCTTAGAAGAAATGGCAATAATAGTGCAAAGAGATAGAAGGATAAACTAGAGTGGACACCTATAAAGTTTCTCAGACTTACAAGGACTCAAATGTAGGAAGGTAAGACTAAACTATTACAGCAGAGCACCAAAATGACATTGAGATAGCATTTAGAGAGACTATAATACTTAATATGATACCTCCTTGCAGAGAGGAAAAGAACAGGTAAGAGTAGATGAAGAAATAACTGCTTCTCCAAGGGGCCTCATTTTTGAGGTTGAATGAAGTAAAAGAAAGTTTCAGAAGGAGGAGGGGAAAAGTGTGGGAAAAGGAGATTGAGGGGGAAGAGGTCAGGGCAAAGAAGTCACACTGAAAGATTGAAATCAAAATACAACAGTGAGTAAGACAGGACACACATTTTTTTGACAATTTTATAAAATTTTCCTTAGAATAGCTGACCAGATCTTGGGAAAATAGGGCTAGAGGAGAAATTCAGCAAAGCTAGTCAGCCAGAAGTTAGACCACAGACTGTAAGATTTGAGAAAAGTGTTTTTTAAGGAAATGGAGCATAATTTGGGGGAAAATAATAGCATTAATTTGCAGTGAATTACTGCAATCACTAGATTTCTACCACAGTAGCAGAGAACCTTTGGAAAGAATAAGAATGGAATCCAAGGAATCAGCAGGGAGTAGCTGAAGTGAAATCTGGGTGGCAAGAAGTGATGGAAAGTAAGGTGACATATCTTAAGCCAACAACAACCAAAACTGATTCCTGTGCAATGACTCAGCAGCAGAGTATTTAATTTTTATTTTTTTTTAAGAAAACCTGTTAAAGTCCCAGGTAATGTTGTGCTTTCTATCTGAATATGCCACTGATTGAGTATTACTTTTTCGCACAGTAAAATCAACTTTTGAGGAAGCAACTATAAAATGCTGAAACTATCAAAAGTATGAATGAGTAGCAATATTGCATTTTAACACCACCTTAACCTCTATGGTAGAGGAGCTTGTGGAGTAAGGTGGTCAAAGAATATGGGAAGAAGGAATGGTTTGTACTGCACGGGTGCTGGCCTTTATGATTCAAGGTCATGGCAAAGTGAAACCTTAAACACTCAGTGGAAGTATCTCATGAAATGTATATCTTGCAGTTTCTGCAAGTATGTCAATTGAATTAATCTTCAAATTTTACCTAAAGGAGTGTTTCACCATGTGCTGTCCCTACACTGGATCATGTGCATTCAGTTTGTATCATAAATTAATGTGATTATGTAAATCCTGTCCATCAGTTGGGAACTTCCTGAAGCTGTAGTCACTTTTCATTTAGACACAGCCTGATATAAGATGGTTTAATGCTTCTGATGGCCTCCTTTGAGAAGCTGGGAATGGTACAGATATTATGAGCTCCATCTCCAGCATCCAATAACCAGTCAGATAGCACTGAATATGGTGAGAAATTCAGCAGAATGTTTAGACATTCATAGTACTGAGCTCTATAAATCAGCAGTGCTGAATAAGCAACAGAAGCATTAGCCTATTTAGATGCTAAAAGGGATGGGATTTTAAAATTACTCAGCTCCTTATAGTATTTATAACTGGTTTAGTTTGCATGCACTTCACTAACATTCATTTTATTCTGTCATAGGAAACTGCATTCTGATTATTTCTCCAAACCTACCTTGAATAGTGGATTTTGACTACACTGTAGAGGTGGCTTTGGGATTGATTATTTTTTTTAATTGTCTGTTGTTTGACAAGCCAGTTCTATTCAGAAATCACTCATGAATTCTTAGGTAATCAATGCTAATTGTAAAAATCCTCGGCAGCTTAATCTGCTGTAGCTTTCTCAAGAATTTAATAAGCCTCTCTCATAATAAAATGTGTCAGAAGGGGCAAATATTTTGCTAGCACAGCTTGTAACTGATTGTTTGAACCATGGTGCCAAATATTCACAGAACAGGAGTATTGTGCAGTCATTTTTAAACAGAAACATTTGATTTAGTGCCTTAAGGGAAAGAATTTTTACTATATTTTTAAAATTCATTTACTTTCTCATCCCTACCAGCAAAATGTCAATTTTTGTTGGTGAGGATTTGCCTCACCAAAAAAAAAAATTTGCCTTAGGATGAGCAAAAGCAACATAATGAAGCAGAACACAGCTGAGCTGTCTAAGGATGCTTTGGGGGGAGCAGTGTTGATTTTCTCCCTTGCAGTTGCAAAGTGACAATAAGATTTCTGAACTTTTTTACTTCAGAAAAAAAAAAGAAAGAGAACCAAAATCCAACGTAACTCTCACATTTTGGCCAGTAGGGCCTTTTGGAATGTAGAATTAAGGGTTGCATTTCACAGGATGGAATAAATAACGTTGGGTTATAAACTGAATCGAAGGACATGGAGCTGAAAAAGACCCAAGGGTGGATCTGTCACCCCTTTCAGCCTATTTGTTTGTTCCATCAGTTTTGTTCTGCCAAACTGCAGAATGTCTGGGGAGACATAAGACTTTGGAGCTTTGATGCTGCTAAACTTCAGAGATCTCTACATTTGGCCAAGAGTGGGGATGGTTTGAAAGCTTTTCTATCCTCAACTGCTGGGAGATTCATCAGTCGTGTGGAGGTTTTAAGTGTTATTAAATGCTTCCAAGAAATCTGCCTTGAATCTTAGCCTTGCTAAGTAACCTGTACCTGTGTTTGTACAGCTATGGTTATGCAGGGTTCAACACTGGAACTAGAAGTATGAGCTGGAGCAGGGAAATGGTGGAAAATGGCTGCTCCACCAAATTTGGTGAAAACAATTTTGAATCTCTCTAATTGCATGAAACAGGGCCTGGTGAGGGAGGATCATCTTTCTTCCCCATACAACCTGACAGCTCAGATTGATCTCACACACCATCAGCAATTCAGCTTCCTTGGAGATCTTGCCAAGCTCTGCCAGCAGGAAGAGGCAGACTTGATCAGTGCATTATTTTAACATCAGGGTAATCAGATCTTGGGCAGAGAATAGGTTCCTTCATTCTTTTAAAATGTGTTCTTATTTGGTGATGGAGGGAAAACCAGTAAGCTGTCATAGAAGGAAAGGAAGAGGACCAGTGCCAAAAATAAAGTATTACATTTGCTGCACACTTCACCTTTAAGCGCGTGGTGCCAAATTCTTGCATCTCATCCAGCATGCAAAATCCAGGACTCAGAAGTAGCTGCTGGAGTTTCTTGCAAACTGAGAAGTAGTGAATAAGATTTCAGCTTTAATTATGAACTTCCTGCTATCTCCCCTCCTCCTTTGAAATTCAAGGCACTTAATTTTATTTTTACATAGTTTGGTGTCTGATATTCCTTTTTATGTTAGTGGGAAAATAACGATGAACAGGAAAATAATTCTCTTATGAAAATTCATGAGAACAGGCAGAGTTTAGAAGCTGTGTTATTTATTCAGGAGAGCACAATGACTTTTAAGAGCACTGGGATTTTATGTTTGTGTGGATTTTTTGGTTTGGTTCTTTTCCTTTGTGTGCTTTGCCTGTTTTCACACCTGTGGAGCTGATGAGCATATGTATTAGGTCTAAAAGTTAAAAATCACTTAGAATTTAGATTAAAAAATAAATTGCCTATAAGCACAAAAATCTGTTAGCTAAGACGGTAAAGTGGAACTTTGAAACATCATTTTTATGTATTTAAGTGCTCAAAGGCAGAAACCCCTGTGCTTCTCTAATGGCCTTAATAAACAACCTTATCATTTTTAATCCAGGAATAAGTAAAACCAGAATTAACATCTCAGAAAGATACTTGTACTGAAACCCTAATACTGTGCAGAGTGAGTTGTCCTGGCAGTTTAAGAGTGTCCATATCTAAATGATATATCTGTTTAGACACAGACCTTGCTACTTTCTGAGTAGCCTTGCTCAAGTAGTTGTATTTGGGTTTCTCTGGGCAGTGTTGCTGGATCTCAGAAGTCACCTGCAGCAGTTGCATCACCTCAGTCAAACTCACTAGAGATTTTCTGGCCTTCTAGGCCCTTAGAATCTGTGTCAGATTTCCCATGTAATTTCTTCTTTTAAAACACACAGAAAGTTTAAAAAAATAAAAAGATTCCTTCATCTTGCAGAGCCAATAACCCTGAGGACCCTGGACCCCCAGGCCCTTTGTTCTCTTTCCAGAGTTGGTTGCCAGCTGGACCTAGTGGGATCCATGCAAGAATCTTCAAGGCATTTTCCCTGCAAGATGTGTGAGGGGGTGTTCTTGCAAAACATACATGATACAACAACTTTCAACCTACCCTACATCCAGCTGAACAGTTCCTTCTGGAATGTTGTTTCCCCCATGCTTATTTTATCATGTCTTCTTATTGTTGGTAAGAAATAGAGGCTTGACTCTTCCTCTTCCCTTGGAAATACATTTTTTTCATTTCACTGGAATGATACCTGATACACTTTCACCTCAAGAGTTGAGATTTTTGCTTTAACTCTTTCCTAAATTTGTCATTTCAAGCTCTATCTTCTGAGTACCAGCTGCTTTCTGGGAATGCTCCTGTGGCTACTGGTTCTCTCTGGACAAACTTAATTCCCAATATAATCTCATCAGTGTCATTGTTTGAAAGAATAGCAAGTAAGTAGAGTATCCATTTACTGTGGGATCCAGACTTGAATGAGTTTCATTCTGCTAGAAGGGTCCCCAGCTGTCACCAAGCCCCATTAAACCTTTACCAGTGAGTAGTAGTACCCTTTTTATTTCTTATGACTCTTTTCAGCCAGATCTGTTGGGGAGAAGATAGGAAGGCAGCAAGAGAAAGTAAAATCAGCTAGGTGAAATTATTTCTTTGAATATTGAAATCAGGGAAAGTGGCACTAAGTACAGTGGGATGATGCTAAATGCAAGGCTACATGTTACTGCTCTTTGTATCTGAAAGTGTAAAACCTAAGTAGAGAAATTTCTGTAATCATATGTCTGTTCTCATTTTACAGTGTCTGTATTATATAAAAAGTCTGTATCAGATTCAATATCATAGTACCTTTTTTTTTTCAAGGTAATATGTGTAGATTATTTTCTTCACAAATTTTCACTGGTAGTGGCTCAAGGTATACACAGCTCTTGAGAAAAATATGAAAGGTTCTAGAAATGAGGCCAAGCTCTTAACTCTAACAGAATACCAAAATGATACAAAGAGAGAAGAGGACATTGCCATTTATACTGGCAAATTTCAGGTTTGTCATTCTTTTCCTCGAGAACAAGAGAAACAACTTACGCAAAGGAAAGATAAAAACGGGCAGGCACTGCTGGCTTTATCTTCAGTGTGATAAGCTTCCTTTGGGGGACATGAACTATGCATAAGGCACAGAGAAGGTACAGACAGTACATTTTAAACTGTTTCCCACTGTGAATCTTTCTGGCTTCAAGAAGCCATTCAAGTTTGCTGTCAGAGCTCCTTCCAGCTTCTGGTACAGCTCTGGTGCACTGAACTTTTCAATTTTGTTTTAACAGAGCTTAAAATAGTTGTGTGTGACTTTGGAATTTTGGTTTGATTTAAGGTCCAGAAAGAACAAAGGATGGATGAAGTTAACCATAACCTTGGGTAATGTCTCTGTGAGAGCTATAATTGAAAACTCTAGTACACAACTCACAAACCCCCAAAGACAGGTTTACCTGGAGAAACCTTGCAGTGGGTGGGCCCTCCCGTGAGTCCCTAACTCAAACCTGCCTTCCAGGGTATCTGCAAACCCTGAGGATGGCTGTTCCTTCATGGAAGAAGTCTCTGGAAGGGACTGTTGGGAAAAATGGCCTTTCCTGCAATCATCCCAGCTAGGAGTGGCAGTGTAAAAGTTCAGTAACACCAGTTTATCTCCATGAAATAATTTGGTTTTGTCAAGTCAGTATTTTGTACATAAGGCCTGTTCTATTTAAAAAAAAAAAAAAATCCCAACCAGCTCAATACTATTCAAATAGGACCTGAAATAAGTAGTGGCATGATTTTAAGCCCAGAAAACCTGATATAGGTGTAAGTAATTTACAACATGAATTTAACCAAATTCTATGGTTGTGTAACATCACTGAAACAGCAAGTTAAAGAACAAGAAGAGACAGTACCAATCTCACTATTTGTTTACCTGATACTTTCTGTCGGAAGATATTGTGTAACTTATTTGTTGGGATTTTTGAGAAACTTTCTGCTATTAGTTGCAGAAGACCTTTGAAAACTCACCTAACAAAAACTCCTTAGGGTAAAGTGCCTTTTACTTGTCAAGAAAAATTACTGAATATGTTCTAAAGTTCTAAGGACTTTTTTTTTCTATTTACTGTCTGCTTCATCCTAAAGGTTTATCAGGACTTTCCAAACAACAGCCTGCCAAAGGAACCTGAATTATGGTTGTGCTAAACCCATCAATACTTAAGCTGCTAATTTACTGAATGTGCATTTGGGAATAACTGGTCTTGAAGCAGAGTAACATTCTTTTGATGTTGTACATTTTCTTCATAATGAAAAGTCTGAGCATGTGTCAAATATAAAATTAAATACAAATAAATCAGCCTGTAAATGTAAGGAAACAAAACCTTTTTTTTTTTTTTTAAGTACCTCTATTTTGACCCTTGGCTTTGCCAGAGGTTATTTCCATGTATGCTCTTCTGTACTGTCCCTGAGAAAATTGTTATAAGATACAGAGGTTGCCTAAATAGCTGAGCTATTTAACTGACCCTCATCCAGTTAAGGGTTGGTCAGGAATTAAGACCTTGCATTTTTGGTTGCTGTTTTTTTTTTTAATCTGAGTAAATTTAAGATGTTTAGTTTGACAAACTTTTGCTGAATCAAAGGCACCGTTCAAGCTCCCCAGGAGGTTCTCAGTGCCCAGAACTGATGCTCCCAGCCAGGCTGGACAGGGCTGGGTCATTTCCCATCCTTGGAACTGCCAGCTGCACTCAGCTGGGGATAGGCTTCTGGCTCACCAAGGTGCACCTGGAAGCCATAAAATCTTTGAGTGGAGCCACTTTTCCTCGAGTTTCTGAGGTCCTATTTGCACAGCCAAGGCTTTGTGCTTGGAAGCCGTGTGCTGTCTGTGCCTTTGGAGCTCAGGCTGCCCTGAGCTGCCATGTACTGTCCTGGCATCTGCCTGGTGGCATCTGCAGAGCCTCAGGCACTGTCTCTGCTCCTGTGCAAGCCAAGCAGATGTCAGCTCCCTGGATTGTAGCTGTGTTGTGAGCAGTGTGTCTATGGGAAGAGTGATGAACTTCAGTCACTGTGCATTCTCCCTGTGTGAACTGTGGATGCTTTAAACCCCTCAAATTTTTTTTATGTATTAAAACACCAAGAGGCTGAATTCATTAAAACTTACCAACTCCATAATTCTTCTGCCTTTTGGTGCATCGGTTCACCAGTCTACAAAGCAAAAGCAGGCAGGGTTTACCTTATAAGCCTAGACCAAAACATTCATCTGTTCCAGTTTCTGGAATAGTGAAAATAGTAGTAGATCCTTTCAACTCTGAGTCTTAAAGCAGGATTAAATTTGGTTATCAGAAAAGAAAAGAATAAGGCCTAATTTGCTTTGGCCTGGTTTGCTCCTGACATGTTCATTCTTAACCAAGATGATTAGCATAGCAGAGCATTCTCAGAGTATTTGAATAAGCACTTCCATTGAGAGGGGATTTGCTAGCTGGCTGCTTATGGCAGCCAATGTTCTTATCTAGGTTTTAATTTGTTTGTTTGGATGTTTGATGTGTTTTTAGAAGTTATAGGATTGAAAAGCTTCCAAAAGTCCTATCCAGCCTCTAAAAATATGACTGCAGAAAAATACATGTTTGTTTTTTGGAAAACAGATGTTCCTTTTACTAGCTAGGTGCTTGGCTGTAGTTTTGGTGGGGGAGTGGAATCCGGGTATCCAGTTAAAACTTTCAGCTGTTGCTCACTTGGCCAAGCTGACAAAAATAACTTTTGACTTGCTTCAAATACAGTGGCACTTTGCACTACTGATTTGGAAAACGTGCAGCTTAAAAGCAATATATTAATTTTTGACAGCCGGACTGGTTCTCGCAACAAAAATGGCTGCTGTGCTACCTGTTCCATGCACCTGCAGGAGTCAGGGACCTGCAGGTTTCTTGCAGCATTCCCTACCTCATTACACACATGTGAAGTGCTACTAAAATTGTTTTGTTTTTGTTTCAAATTAATGAAATGCTTTGAGATCTACTCTGCCGTGAATTCTTGTTATTAAACATTATTCTTTCAGAGAATAAACTTCCTTTTATTATCAGAAGAAGATCCTGAAGATGAATGTGTGGGTTAGGAAGAGTAAATGTTTCCTTCATAGTCTGCAGGCAAAACACAGTGAATCAGGCTCAGATGAAACTGTTCTGGTTCCCAGCTGAGGAGACACACCAGGCTTGGTGTTGTCTTCCATGTAGCTGCTCTGAGAACAGAGCTCAGGGCTAAGGCTGTGCACGTTCTTTATACTCTCAGTAAAGTGATGGAAAGGACCAGCAGGCTCGGTGAGGTGCTGGAATGGCTTGAAACAAACAAATTTAATTTTTTTTCTTTTTTTTTTTTTTAACTGATGATGGGAGAGTGAAAAACATCATCAGCTCCTGAACTCATTTTCCAACAGAAACTGGCTTTGCCGTATGAATCTTGAATGGATCAAAGAAGGATTAAATAAACTAAGAGCAAGGGGGTGTAAGGCTATGCAGGGATGAGCAAGCAGCCCTGTCCTGAGTGGAATTTTCTTTTAAGCTTATAGTGTAGAATACCTGATGTAGTGTCATCCACAAATGCTGTACAATGTGTTTTATACTTGCCACTCAGATCCTGTGATTTGTTAGGCATCAGTCTAGCTATAGACTGCAATATATTTAATTTTGATGAGGTGCTCATTCATTCACTCAATCCATCCTATACTCGTTTGGCTGATGGCTTTGATGATGATGGCACTAAATCACACACATCAAGTTTAGCATTTCTTGGCTGTTTTTCTATAACTAATCTGAAAATGTTCTTCTTAACAATTTTATGTGTAGCAAAGGATCTGTATTTTGAGACTGGAAATTAAAGTTGGGGAAAAGTCTGCTTTGTGCTATGACCTTCTGCAGTCTCTAGGAATTCCTTTCACAGTTGTCTCCAGACTCTGCTCATCAGTATCTACATTATGACATTCAAATAACTATATTTTTGACTCTGAGTTTGTGCATTTCCAGAAGTGCAGGGCTGGAAGTAAAGTAAATGAGGAAATGTTCCTATCAAGCTGAAAAAACCCAAAAGCCATGCCTGTAATCCAAAGAGCTCAAGAAAATAAGATAATCATTACATGTTGTTAACAAAGCATGGTTGGGGACTGCAGAGAAAACAGTTACTGGGAGAAAACTTAAATAAACCGTTCGTACATCCTCGGCGAGGCATCAGATCCACAGAGCTGCTTTAGGGGGTTCAGAGCTGTAACTACCTATCCACAGCACTTAGCATCTGGTGTAATGGTACCTTTGTGAAGCAGAATGTATCTAAAATGGGGAGTGCTACTCTCTGCATTAGGGAGACTTCTTCAAAATAACAAGGGAATTTAGTCTTAAATACTTGGCTTGTATTTTCATAGTTTATTATCTCATGATTGGATTCCTTCTGTGGACCCAATCTTCTTAATAGTAGTATTCATCTCTGGCAAAGGTTAGATCTGAGGAAAACTAGAACTGAGATGAAAGAACATCATTTATATTTTTTAGCAGCTGAATGTGTCATTACATCAGAGTTGGTATTGTGTAGCAAATTGCAAACTGTAGTGAAATTGCTTTAAAAAATATCTGTATATTTTTTCTAAAACTGTGATAAAGTCATTCAGCAGCAGATTGAAATGCATTTCTAGCTGAATTGTTATATCATATCTTTTTTTTTTCCTGTGGTACAAGAACAGATGGCAGTTATTTTTCTTACCAGTCTCCAGCAAAGCTGCTGTGATGCTTTGCCTTCCCTTGTAAATGCTTTCAAGTGAAAGACAAGTACACATGACCAAAATGAATCTGCATTGTAACACTGGATTGGGGTTTCTAAAGCAAACTTTTAATCAGCTTACAACATTAGGCTGGTGATAATTACTTAAGGTCCTATTAGTCAAGTAGTTCATTATAACAGGAAAATGAGCCGTTAGTCAGAATCAATGGCACATGTTTTGCAATAAGTTTTTGAAGCAGATGTTTCTCTTCATAGACATTTTTAATGCAATAATTGAGTACACTATGACTTGAACACAACTGCAGTCACTCCTCAGGAGGACACATTGGTGGATTTGGATGTTCTCTGTGACTTTATGGCATTCCTGGGGGGACTGTGATTGATCTGAGAACCTCAGCTGATCATTCGGTAGCTGGTGTGTCAAAAGAGCTCCTGCCCCTGCAGGGACAAAAGTGTTTAGTGATCCTATACGTTGTTATAAGCACAGTATAAATTGCAGTGTTTTTTGCAGGATTTTGTTTTAAAATAATTGCTATCTTAGCAGTAGTTTGGCACCTCTGAGAAGGCTTTGTAAAAATGTCTCTAAATACAACCTGGTGTAATGTTGCCTGCACCACCAGAAATGCTGTGTAGCTCAAGAAATGCTGTATTCTGAAGTGAAATCATTTGTAGTTATAAATCTAAATTAAACCATCAAGTGTTGTAAATCTAGGGCTGCCTACCAATTTATGACTTTTCAGATTGCCTGCTGTAATGTGCCATATTACAAAAGCATTGTTAGGAGCTGTATTTAATTTACTTGCTTTAAATTATGGTTTAGTAGACTTGGCAGTGCTGGGTTAATGGTTGGACTCGATGATCTTAAAGGTCTTTTCCAACTGAAATTATTCTGAATTAATGCTGTACTGAAAATCCAGCTTTATTCAGAGAAGCTCTAATTCTTCTGTTTTATACAAACTTTTCAAAAACCATGGTGTGTCTTATTTTACAGCCTTCGACAGAAGAAAGGCAACTTGGCCCAGAAGCACTGGGCTGGGGCAGCCAACATAGCAAAGTGCAAGCTCTGTCCCATGGCACATTCCAGCACTGTCTGCGGCTCCGATGGACACACCTACACCTCCAAGGTAAGGTGCTGGGGCCTCAGCTCCCAGCAGCCGTGCTCATCCAGCTTGTGGGGTGAACATGAAATGGCCTTCGTTATTAGGCAGTGTTAAATTACACTCGTAGTTAATCTAGGGATAGTTTTTTCTGTAAAACTGCTGGGAAATGTCGTCTTTTTCATATTTGACAAACAGCAAATCAGAATGCCAAATCACACTCTTGTGACTTTCCTGTTTCACGTTTCTCTAAATAGCTTGTTCTCTTAATGAAGTAGAACACTTTTAAGATTGATGATGCAACTGGAAAAAAAGTATCATTTGATGAGATTGGCTTGTTTAGACAAGAGGATTTGGGGATAGTTCTCTTTTCTTAAGACTTGGTCTCCAAATCATAAAATAACTTAGCAGTATCATTCTTCAGTGATAGATTTATTTTTAATTGTCTCCTTTTTTTTCCAGACTGCATGGGTAACATATTACAATTCATTTAGCCCGTGGTTTTAATAGGCTTGTGTGCCAGATGCAGCATATATGGTACCATAAAAAAATTCCCATAACCCAGTGGGGATAAATTGACTCATTGTTATACTGAAAATACGATCACCTTAGGGCTTGACTCAATAAAAGAAAATGTCTTCACAGCCATTCAGCATTCCAAATCTCCCATGAACAAGTAAAGCATTCCATGTCTTGGATACATGTCCCAAAAACAGCACTTCGGGCACTGGAAAATATGTTTTGAGGAATACCCTTAAGGTTCTCTTACCTTCATGCATGCAAAGTAATGTCTGACAGCCAGTAAAACTACCTTTAAAATCCAAATATTCACAAATAAAACCCCCAACAAACAAACAAGGAAAATGAAGCTATCGGGCAAAAAAACCCATTCTCTTTTCTGTTGTAACAGCTACATTATTTTCTCAGCTGGGCAGCTTGAATTCTCCTCTTATAAATGGACACAAATACTAAAATGCAGCCATGCCTTTGTTATTTTAGCCTCTCTCCTGTTCTGGCTGAAGGATTTGCATGGCCAAAAGGAGAAAATCAGAGCAGAAATTCTCATCTGTGCACACAGACTGCAGGAAAAATGGCCACACATTTCCTGTTAAACAAGTTACTCTTTAATACTCTCTAGGAGTGTGTGTTGCAGTAACTTAGCTTTGGTATTTATGGTTAAGATGGGCTCACTTTAAAAACATCTTTTTCTGTCTGAACTCTTGAGTCTGTAAGACATTCTGTAGCAAATAGATTTCATTTCATATTCTGTCATGCTATTAACTTGTTTCTGTGAATCTTACCTGTGTCTCCGTTAGCTCCAAATAGGTTTTTGGCGTTCTCTATTTCTCACCATAAGATCTAACTGGTTTTTATGAGATGTTCTGCCAGTGTTATAAATTCACCAAGTTATTATGATTATGATATAAGCCTTACAGTTGTAATGAGGACATGAAACGTTTCCTGGTGCTGACATGTTTGACTGTCAAAGAGACACATCCCAGAAGTTGCCTGTTTGGGTTTGGGGTTTTTTTTTCAAAGGATATTTTTAAAATATTTATTCTGAAACAACTTTTTCTCATCTTTATTTATATGTTTTACTACCAGTTGCTCCTCTCCTAGCAAAATTCAATTAAAAAAAAAATTTTAAAGACAAATTTTGGTAACTGATCTGAAAATACTTCGGGGAGAGGATTAAAATATAATAGTATATGTTAATGTCCTAACAAAGTAATTTTTTATGGTCAGGAACTATCATGGGTGGCTGGTATCTTTTACAAAGACAACATACTGCTTCCCTGAAATTCACTGTTAGATTTCACCAGACAACATGATTTCTTGTCTTTAAGTCCCTAAAAACAAAGTTTTCTCATTTTTTTTCCTTCACATACCAGTGCTGTTGGCAAGTATAATTTCTGGCCCTCCAGTGCTGTCATGTTCTCGTATCAACTGTGAAAATGCAGCAAGGTGGACTTAAGGGGGGCACTGCTCTATGCAGGGATGTGTTGGTCCCTGGCTCTACACCTGCTGAGTTGTGAACATGCAATGACGAGCCGGGCAAATGAGCAGATTCTTGCTAAGCTTGTAAACAAAAGATGGAGAGTGGCCACTAGGTTTCAGGGGGAAAATAATCTTCTGAAGAAACTGTATTTTGGGCTTCCCCTGCTGCTGGCAGCCAGTTGGGACACGCAGACACAGCAGCAGTTCATCCATCCTGGCTCCAGGGAGGTTTGGCCTCTCCTGCAGGCGCAGCAGAGGCTGAGGTGGGAGATGGGCTTTGGGCTCCTGGTTCCTGGTTCCTGGCAGAGCAGCATCAGTGTTCCAGGAATGACCTGGGCTGCCATCCCACAGCAGCAATGTTTGTACCAGGGATGGCCCTTTCCATAGTTTGAATTGTTATCTGAGGAAAAAAATGAATGAAAAGGAAAAGACACAGCAACTGACTGATCAAATGTAGATAGGTGTCTATAAATGCACAGTAATTCACATTAAGACAATACACACATACCAAATATGCATCTCTCAGGCGCTCATTTAGCCATTTGATCCTGGAATAATTCCTGCTGTTTCTCAGGAAACATTGTAGACCTAGAGGCAAGAATTTCTTGACAAAATTGGGGAAGGTCAACCAAATGAATAATGCAAGGGTCATAGGAGAAAAAAATAGCAAAATATAAACTAAAGCTCTATGTTTGAATTTATTGGATGATGTAGATAGAGGTTCAGTATGTTTAACTCAGTCTTGCAGTTCCACCAAAGACATGGAAATCTTTAGCCCCTAAACTATTTTTTTGAGGGCTAGTCAAAGGAATCTTTCTTCTTTCTAATCTTCCGTTGGAAAACATTCAGTGGTGTTGATTTCCAATACAAAGACAAATGGTAAAATGCTAAAAATTATGAAAATGCCCCAGCCACATCATGTGCTGCAATTATTTGTCATCTAAACTACAGGAGACACAACGTAATGAGAACTTGGATTGCTCTAAAGTTGATTTAGCTTCATGTGTGGGAGTTGTACTGCTTAAAAAAATCACACCACCCTTTAGGCATTAAACCTTCCTGGTTCTTTTTCTGAAACCTTGAAAACTTAATCCAGTTTATTACATCTGCTATGCACAAGTGCTGAAGTGGAATTTGATAAGCCTGTTGGTCTATAATGTGGAGTGGGGTTTTTCTTGTTCTAGTTTTGTTTTCCAGATGACAAACTAATTCTTCTAAGCAATGAGATTCTTCAGTTACACCAATAATTAAGCGCTTCTGCATGACAACCTTTGAACACAGATGTGGCCTGTATGTACTCACTCCCTGTACCCTGTTTTCAGCAATTAAAAAAATTAGTATTTTTTGAACTTGCAGAATTTGCTTATATTTCTGGAAACTTTATAAATTACCACTCTTTCCTGTGAGTTTTGAACTCTAAGGGCCTTGGGTTTATCAAAAATTTCATGGATTTTATTTTTCTAGTTACTGATTGAAATGCAGGTGTTTTAAAAGGCACACTTTTTCTCACATAATAACTTTGAACAAAGAAATTTCCTGGATGTAACAGCTCTGTTTAATATTGTGACAATACAAAGCACTTCCATAGGTTATTACAGGCAGTTTTCAAAGCTCTTTGAAGTACTAATGAATTAAGCTTATGAGGTACATAAGCCCTGTAAAGAGCTTGATGTAATTAGTTAATGTTTTTGTGAGCAACAACATTAAGAAGAACTTTGTAGATGTCAGTTTTACAGAAGCTTTAATTAAGCTTGTTAATAAAGTAATTACCTGAACATGTCTATGACTGTACTTAACTAGTCAGAAAATGAAAATTAGGATGATCTTAAATTACAAAACATACCACCTCAATGACTAATGGTCCCTTCAAAGATGGAAAGGTACCTTGGCATAATTGTTATGTTTCTAATTAGGTACATTGTTGTTCTGCAAATTTTAATTAAATCATTGTGAACTAATTAAGTCCATGATAATGTCTCTTTCTGATTGCAAATGTAAAATCATGTCCTGTTGTCATAACATTAGGTAATAAATTTGATATTAAGGGATGTACAAGAAAAAAATTGACAACAATCTTGAAACAGAAGTAAAAAATAACAGCCAAAAAAATGAGACACTTTTTGTTAAATGTGTGCAGTGTGAAGGCTGCTACATTTAATTAGGAGGGGTCTGTATTCAGAAGCACAATTAGCAAATACTTGTTAAGTGTCTAACTGTTGAGTATTTAGTACAACGTCATTTGGTTTTCCGTAATCCAGCTATTGGCTGGATTACCTGTCCTTGAGCTCTGGGTTGCTGCTCTTCAGCTTTGGTTTTGCACAGCTTTTCCTCCCTGGGGTTTGTCTGAGGGATGACTTGGCCTCTCCTGATGGAAAACAAGATACTCAGCAAAGGCTCAACAAGCAAAAACACTACTTGCATCCCCAGGTAGATGAAGAGTTGGATTAGATTCTCTGTTAACTTTTATCTTTGGTCTGATTTTGTAAATGAAAATTAAGGAAATAGGAGAGGAGGTACTGGAAGGGAAAGTGAGACGTAATAGGATATGATTAAAGAATTCCATGGGGAAGAAAATCAAGTCATCCTTATGCATCTGCTCCCTCTATACATTTTAAAGATTGCTGGTAGAAGGTACAGGAATAAATTATTCTTTCACATATCTCTTTGTGGAAATTGATCAATTTTATGGAATGTGACCATTCTGAATGAATTTTCTACAGGAAAAAGATTTTACAGCATTGTAACTACTTCCTTATTCTAGTAGCAGATTTTCAGCATTCATCCCTATTTCGTTATTTGACTCCATGTATTGCAGGGGATGTTCCTAACTCCAGCAAATACATCTGGCAAAAGGCTTTTAGCACTATTGACTTTATTCTCCCAAATATCCACTGAGAAACTGCAGAGAAGTGTGGGAGGATGAGAGTTGGCCTGGTGTTGAGTACCTTTGTACATACCCAGTTTGACTCTGGCAGATCTGGCTACTGCATTCCCATGAGGTAGATGTTCCCTCAGCCTATGCTCTGGGCCAGTGAGACTCGAGTTGTGTAATCCAAAAGCTGTGTGAAGCTGTTATTGCACAATCAACTCCTAAATAATAAATTCTGTCTCTTTGGAAGGCAAAACACACAGTTCTGTGCTGTGCATCCACAGCTGCATGGTTTATTTGGCTTGAAGCATGAGGTGAGCAATGGTTTTTGATCAAGTGCTGTGTATCCTAAAGATATCCTGCTGCTTATATGGTGGTTTTCTCTGCATGGTCCTGTCCCTAGGAATGCGCAGAAAATTGGGAATAAGGTAGATTTGTATTTTTCTGTACCTTGTAATCCATGTCAGTGTCTTAAGATAGTTAAGTGTAAAGGGCATTTTTGCGTATGCTTGAAGAATGGCATTTCTCTTTTGGTCAATTAATATGCTTGCAAAATGGCTTTCTGCCTTCTACAGCCTTTCCAGGGATGTCCCATAGGGGTTTCTTGGCCACAAATTAACAATCCATGAGAAAGATCTGTGCGTTCTCCTGATTGGGATAACCTTTGTTAAATTCTGAGGGAGCTGGGAAATACCACTTTTGAACTCTGCTCACATAATCATTCAATTCCGCAGATTCCTGAGCTTCCTTTCAAATCCTATTTAGTTCAGTGTTGAAGTGAGGAAGCTTTTGCTTTTCAGTAGTGTCAGATAGTAAATTCAAAATCCCAAACAATGCTCTACCAATTTTACATCCTAACCAGGAAAAAACAGCCCCGCATAACCACTTGTCTGTGCACTGCGGCTGCTTCTGTGACAGCTCCCCAGCTAAAGCCCATGAATATATACATGTTTGCAAGGATTTTTACCTGACACTATATGAATTGTGAGAACAGCCAAAATAGAGGCCTCTGCAGTGACTCAACAGATAGAGGGGGGGAAGCAAAGAGCTCTCAGCCGTTTTTACAGGCTAAGGGCTGCTTTGTCATATTGCCAGATTTGAGATTCTCTGAATTAATGAGAATTTGCTGTGGCCCAGGACATGATGTTCTTTCAGAGACTGCTTGTTGCTCTCCCTTTAGTCTTTGGAGGAAGAGTCTTCATAAATACAGCTCTGCAAACACAGATTGGGGGGAAAAAAATACAACAGAAAATGAACAAAGAAAGGAAAACCAACAAAAAATTAGGGGTTTTTTAATCCCTTAAATAAACATGTTAAAAAAAAAAAATATATACTGATTCTTTTTTTCAACCTGGCTACTTACAACTTTGTCAAAGCCCCTGGTCATTTCTGGAAGGAGATGGGGGTTGCTTTCGCCCTGGTGATCTCTTGGCTCCTGCAGAAAGACAGGACAGAGAAACACTGAAGGCATTCTGAGGACAGATTAAGGTAGATCACAACCTTTTTTTTTTTTTTTCCTTGCTATGATCTCTTTTAAGAGAGATTACTTAAAATTTCTACTGCTTTAATTTGTGCTGGGGTCAGTGAGCAAAAAGGCTCTGACAGAACCCAAAATTTATCCAAAGTTGTGTGTCCAAGATTTAGCAGCTATGAGCTAAACAAGCTGGTCTAATTGGGATATGCTGATGTTTATCTCCTTTCTCTAACCTTGCCTAGCAGGGAAAAGATATTTTTAGTTTGTTTTCCCATATCCTAACGTTTCTCAGTCCAGAACAATTTAGCCTTGTACAGACTGGGTTCTTTGTGATTAACATATTGTGTCAGTTTCTAAATCCGTATTTTCTCTTTAATTCCTGCATCTCTTATTTTACCATATTAAGGCTTGTGAGAGTTAAATGTTTTAATAATCAAGTCAAGCCTAAAGACTCTGGAGGAGATTACGATTATATGTCTCTGTTAGGTGGGCTGCTGCAAGTGGAAATTCTTCTTTCATATTATTTTGGTAACTTGACTGTAGAGAAAAAACTGCTCTAAACTCCCAAAAAAATCCTTCTCAAGACACAGCTGCAGTAGTGATGTATAAATGCCATGCTGGGAAAGGCAGTATGAGAACCTGTGCAGAATAAAACAACTTTCAGGTTTCCAACCCATACCCCCATCACTGAGGGACAGGGAGAAGTGAAGCTTCAGGGAGCATGAGGCTGCTTCTCCTTCACCCAACTCTCTTAAATTCTGTACGAGCCCATTTTCCCAAATGGCTCTGATGATACTCTGAGTTCTCTAAAGAGCAGGATTTTGGGCTGGTTTTCTTGAGTTTTACCAGTATTCACACAGCACAACAAACCCTAAATAAATTATAAAAAAAACTAAGAACTCCTTTGACAGTTATATTCTTTTTTCTGTTTTGGTCATTTAAATTGACTGGACTTCATGGATAGAATTCACTTAAATGTATCTTCATTAAATAGATTAGATTCATGTTTACCCACTAAGTAGCTCTAGAACCTAAATAGACCTACTGCACGATTATGCACCTGCTCATATTGTCATGTCACTTGTTACAAGAACACCAAAAAAAAACCTAGAAAGGGACTGGGAGAATATGTATGGGGGTGAGTCACGCATGTCTAAAATGTCTTGGCCAAGGTTTTCACAAACAACAATATTTTGGGATTTTGTTATGGCAATTTTCAGCATACTAAAATAGTTTTAATATAGGTTTAAGTTTCATTTTGTATTGTGGGGTTTTTCTTTTTTTAAAGGGAAGGAAATGACGCATTGACTTTCTTTACATAGCAAGGGTTGATGTGGAAGAAGGGCAGCTTCTTGCAGGGAGTTTGGTCCCTATGCTTTTCTGATTTCATATTATTTATTCAGGATGAAATAATGTTTAGAATGTCACTGATTTTTCTTCTTCCTGTTTATGAACTTCTGCAGTGTTGAAGACTATGTTTTTTATTTAGGCACCCAGGTAAGTGCTGCCAGTAATTAGAACTGTGAATATGCAACATTCCTGCTGTTGGCTGCTCATTATTCCAAAAAACTCCAAAAAACAGTGTTTTTCTAGGGAATATGTTTAAATATGTCTGCTGAAGTCTTACTGAATTAAATAAGACTGAATCTTATTAGCAGCTTGAAAAATGCAGTTTTGTGCCAGTTTTAGATGGAAGATGTAGGGCTGTCAGCTGTATTTTACACAGTAAATGAACATCTTGTTTAGAACGTCTGTTCTCTAGATAGTCCAAAAGTTTATGGTTTTTTGTGGTGTTGGTGATTTTGTGGCTGAAGTATTTTTGGGGAGGTGTGGGGGATGCATTTTTAATTCTCATTACAGCATTGTATTAGATTTATAAAAAATATTTGTTGAAATGTATCACCAGCAATGACTTGCTTGGGCACATTACCCCAAAGGAGGAAGCACTGGATGCTGTTAAAATAAAAGCGTAACTTGGGGCTTTTTCTTTTCATGTGTGTGGAAGGAGCCAGCACTGAGTGGCAGAAGACAATGTCCTTATTAATATGCTTCTACATTAAAATTACAGCAGAAGCGCAGGGAGAAAGAAGCAGCAGTGAGTCGACTGTGACTTATGTATGTCGAGTTACTGTGTCTGTAATGGAGCAAACAATAAAATTTGACCTGTCAGGTTATGCTTCTAAGGCTACAAGCCTTAAGGTATTTGTAATTGGCTTCAGCCATTATGTTAATGTAGGTGGTTTGGAAAATTAGATTATTTGAATGATACAGGCCGATTTGCATTTTTAGTATTCAAAAGAAAAGACTAGAAACTCAAAGGGACTGAAGTCATAAGGCTTGTTCTTTGTAAGCTGGCTGTTGTCCTTGTATAATAGAGCAAGCAGAGGAGTAGTTTTCAGATGAGATGTTCACAGTGTGTAGAATATGAGTTCTTTTAAATGATTTTGTGGGGCATAATTCTTATACAGCGTGTGGGAGGTGCAATGCACATAGTTTCCATTACACACATAAATCTCATTATTATCTTCTTTATTTTCTACATCATGCTCAAATGTGCCCCTGTAGTATAGGAGGACCAGAAAACACTTCTTGGGGTTGACATTACTCAATGATTTGTCAGTGTGGCATGAAGTGCTTAACTGAACACATTGCTCATAGCTGAAAAAATCTGTGCAGTGTAGATGCACAACTAAAGTGGGTTTTAAATAGCTGTGCACAAAGTAATTCTATCATATTAAATATGTTCAGTTGGTGTTATAAAGAGATCACATTGATATTATACACATTATATAGAGGAGATATTGTGATAGTTGTTGCAAGTAGAATGATGGGCATATTTTCCAGTGAAAGCATTTTATAGCATAACATCAGTCTGAGCTCCCAGAGTTTTCCTCAAAATGAGTATTCTGAACTTTCACTGAATCTAAGGCAAAATTCAGAGAGAAATGTCTCTTCACCCTCAAAATATTTGTACCCTGAGCTGGAAATCAGCTGAGAACCTGCCCAATGGTAACCTGATTTTAACAGTTCTTTCTCAGAAGATAGGGGGTGGGTTTGGGGGGTTTGGGGGGAGAGGATTTTGTTTGGTTTGGTTTGGTTTGGTTTGGTTTGTTGGGTTTTTGTTAAAGTGAAGTGATAGAGGTGGGAGAGTGCTCCAAATCATCAGAATGCCATTTCTAGAGGGCTTTGCCTTTTCCCTCCAAGGGCTGTTCAAATTCTCTCCTTCACTTTCCCCCTCCCTATACCTCCTTGTTCTCTGCTTTAAAGTGTTTACTGCTTCCAAGGAAGGGAAATGGCAGGAGGGATTTTTGGTTGTGGAGAGGACCTGGGAGTGTTGCAGAAGATGTCAAAGGTGATTTTGGACTGATGGTCTTAGAAGAGGATCTGTGAGAGGGTTAAAAAGAATGCTGAGTATATTATAGTGGAAGAGAAAGACATATGGAACATTAATTCATAGAAAAATTTGACTCCATTTCACTGTTTGCAGAAAAAACCTAAACAAACTGGGCCCAGTCACTGGCATTTAGATGATACAAGGGGAATTTTTTGACTTGAGAGTTTTTTTCCCAGAGGTAATACTACATCAATACTACACAAACCAGAAGCAGGGAATTCAACCAGTTGCATTCCCTTCATCTAGGATATTTTTGTCATAAATAGAGGAGACCAGAGAAGAGAATTTAAAATATATGTAGTCATACTTTTTAATTTTTGTTTCCACATGCTTTGAATGTTCTCCAATGATTTATACTCTATTTTACCCATTTTAATGTGTTACAGATAGAAATAAGTATTTAAGGAGAAATAAAGTGTTTTTTTAATGTGATCCTTCTAGTTTGCTGTAGCGTAATCCTAGTAAAAGCAGATTATGCTGCAAATGTACTTTCATAATTTTTGCTAGGAGAAAAAGGTATATGTTTTGTTACATGTATTTGAGATATAGATATTTTCTTATTATGCCATCATTTTTATTACTTGTTCAAACTGAGAAAAGAATGTGAAGTGGGTCATTTTGGGTCTAGCTGGCTGTACTCAGTTTTTCTTGCAGGAGATATTGATGAAAAGTAGGGAAATAAAGGAGAGATGGAAGTTTCTGAGTTTAGGTTTCAGCAGTGCTGGTTGTGAGATCTCGGTATTAATTTCTGCAGATGGATAGAGCAGATATATCAAAAGAGTTATGGTAACCTGCATTGTCAGGTAAAAATCCCCAATTTTTAAAAATGAGTGAGATGCTAGAAAAGAGGACCAAAATGTCTTTTAAAGAAAAGTTTCTTTATGTAGCACAGGCAGGGCAAGGAGCCTTTTGAAAGGTCAGCATTTGAATGGGGCAGTGGTGGCTTTCTTCAGTGAGTGATGTAGGCACAGCCCTGTGTTCATCTGCATTGCATTATGAGAATGAGCTTTAAAATGTAAGATATTATTAATAGAATAGCAGAGGCTTTCAGAGGGGAGATGGCAATGTTATTCAAGCTGTCTCTTCCAATTTCTGTGTAGGATAGAAAAGACAGGAAAACCTTGTAGGATGCAGCTCTAATCTGGGTTTCTGCCGAGCCTGGCAGAGTTAACCCTGCAGAGCCTCTGCAAATCGTTCTCATGTCCTGGGGCAGTACATTGCAGCAGCACACAAATTCTCCCAGCTGGATTGTCTCTCCTCAAATTTTATCCACCCCTGCCTGAGCTCTTGGGGGTGAACTGAAACTGCTGATGGGGCTCAATCAGCAGGGGAATATTTTGTCCCATTCTTGCATGTCTGTCTGCAGCTGTGCACCACATGGTTCTTGAAAATTGGCCTGCAGTCTTAATATTTTGAGACACAGAATTCCTTTTCATGCAGACATGTAATCATACCATATAATGCATCTTGTCTGCCACCATGTACTGTTTGGTTACAGGTGAATCTTTGGTGTTTATTTTTCTCTATTATACACAGGCTAACTGAAGTCGAAGGTTCAGCTAACTGCAGGTGGAGTCTGGCTATTTTTAGTTAGTCAGTAGCTGTCTTCCTCCCACGTGTGATAATGCACATCCTTCTCACACCTCCCTGGCTTAGAATGACACAGTACAAGGTCTGTAAAAACCTGGTTTGACTGTTTTGCTGGAGTAGCTCTCTCTCCATCAAGCTTAAGGCAGAGATCAGATTTGAAGACCTGAAGCCCATAGTTGGATTTCCAGTAGCACATCCAAACAAAATGACCTTTAAGCAACCCCCTGTGGAGTGTTGCAGCTCCCTCCCCGAACATTGCAGCTCCCTTTGGAGGCAGGGGCAGTGCTCAGCACCTTGAATTTGGGCAGGTGCCAAGTGCTTTGCTGTGAGGGGTATCCAAGGATGGAGGAGATCCTTACATATTTATAACCAACAGTAGCACGTGGGAGTGAGAGGACCCTCCAGTAAAGTAAATGGAATATTAAAAGAAAATGTTAAAGATATCAGTGTCCCCAAATATTTTAAACATCAAATAAGTGTATAATCACTTATTTAGCCTCTCAAACCAATTGTGTCCTCAAACCTGTAATTATATTGTGATATAAGGTGTACCGTACTTCCACCTTTTGGGTAAGATTCAGTGCATAAATAACTTGCAAGACTTGTTGACCCTGGTCATAATCAACAGCCATTCTTAGGTTTTGTGGGCCATTTTTTGATTTTGACTTAACTCTAACAGACTTGTAAATGGAAAATTACAAATAAAACTGGCATGAATTGTTATTACTTCTTCTATCTGCCTCTCTAAAAGTAACAAATCCAATTAATCAATAGGATTAATTATCTGTGGAAATGACATCATTACCAGGCAAAAGCAACACCAGGACTATCTACACATTTCAAGCAGAATCTCAAAAGATATAAAATCGAAATCTGCAGAAAGTACAAAATAATTAATTTCATTCACAGGGGTTCTTACTGAGGCTGTGGACGCACTGTCTGAAAAAACCTGTCTTACTAAATAACAATTAGATTAGATAAGATTTTAAAAGCCTTCTATAGATAAAGCCTTCAGCTTGGTAATGGACTTTTTTCCTCTTAACTCCAGAATTTCAAGTATTTTCAGGACTCTCTTGCCTTTCATGCCAATGAAAAGCTGCTTTCTAGAAATTCCACCTCTAAAGTCTCTGTGTTTAACATTCCCAAGAGAGATATGTCAGAGGCATCTGCCACCCAGGGGTGATTGCTGCAACAATCCGTGTGAAGTTTGCAGACTGAAGACATTTACAGATCAGATGCTGCCAATTTAAATTGCAAGGAGGCTGAAATGAAAGGTTCTTTCAGCTGCTGTGCTGGACTAGGCTGGGGTGTGGTCTGTTTTTGGCTTGGCACCAAACCAGTGACCATCTGATGTACATCATGACCAGTTCCTGCTGAAGTTGGTCTCAAAAGTTTTTCAGTTTAAAAAATAAGTAAACAGTAAAAAATAACTGGTCAAAGGTTCTGTAAGGGGATAGAAGAGGAATGCTAGCCTGTATGGAGACCTCTAATTTCAAATCTGAAATCTGTCATCCTAAAGCCTATATAGAAGGGTTAGTGCCAGAAGCATGTTTTATTACTTAAATCTATCTTGCACAAGCAACACTGAGCAAGGAAAACCCTTTTGAGTTATATAACTCTTTGATGGGATGCCTTAAGGTCTTTTCTTTTTAAGCCAGTAAATTCTAGAGCAGTAATTTAAAGGCTGCACTTTTCCTTAAATCTAAAAGCATGTTCTAAATCCTGTTGTATTTAGTTTGAACACTTATCTGATAGGCCTGATCCCATATTTCCAGACTGACTGACATCACCTGCAGGCACTCAGACTTGCAATTTGACAGCCCTTTTGCCTTCTGTGAGGCATCTCTCACTGGTTATGAACTGGAAGCAAAGAATGTCACCAGCCAGATGTGAAATGGGTAAACAGGAAACAGAGGGAAGGCTTGGGCTCCTGCAGGAGGCGCCACCAAATGTGGGGCCAGGAGTGTATCAGCCATTGCACCTTCAGGCAGAGCATATTCAGTGTTTTTACCTGCTTGAAGCTGTCAGTGTGATTAATCCAACAGATTTTAACCAGTTGCTCTTGCCGAGCCCTGGAATTCCCACTTCATTTGGGCACCAGAGCTAGAGTGGGACTCTTCATCCATCCACAAAGGAAGGCACAGTCGACCTTTTTGGGTTTTGGTGTGCATGTTTTGTTTGGTTTTGACGGGATATCAGTGCTTTTGCTAAAGCTGTTGTGTAGATGCTGGTGCTTAACAAAGGGGTCAGGTGGGGACACTTCAGAGATGTTTGTGTACTTTCTTTGCAGCAGTAATTTTACTTACAGGAGCTACTGAATCCAGTCTTGCAGCTCTAAGTGTTCCTGGTGATGCCAAAAGATATGGGCTGCAGGCTGAGGGCAGTTAACTGTTATGTTTTCACTTAGCTGTTTCTTTGGACCATATAGTGTCTATAAAAATAAAAAGAAGCTGTTCCTTGGGAAATGAAAATAGGAAATAAGGCAGGTAAAGATTAATCCAGAAGGCATTTGTGAGCCAAGAATGTTGTGAGCTCATGTGGTCATACACAGAGATAGCTTTTGCTGTCAAATACAATGAAATATTAGATAAATATTAGATTGATAAAATGAATAATATATAAATTTATGGGTGCAACAAGAGGTTAGGATTAAGAATACCTGAATGTAATCTGCAGTAAACAGATTCCATCTGGCTAGGAGCTCCCAGCATTAAAAAAAATCAGTAGCAGGAGATGTTCTCTTGTCATTATTCAATTAGCTCTGTGCAATTAGCAGGAAAGGCAGTCAGCATTTTTGGGGCACAAAGACCTATGGTTGGAACCATAAACTGAGATTGCAAAAGTGCCCAGTGCACCACTAGAAGGTAATGCTGTGATCCCAGGGGTATTTGCCATGGATTTGCTCATTGATGGTGAAATACAGTTTGATAAGGAGTTTGTTAGGTTTTTAGTCAGCTTTGTCAGACCACTGCAATGATAAAGTATGAATAATACATGGGTTTAGATGAGGCAACAGCTGTGATTGGAGGGAAGGTGAAAAACTCTAGTACATTTACAGGTGACTGTGAATCATATTTCTACTGTGGTGATAAATTTGGCATTATTATCTAAATTTTGGTTCTTTCTGTTTGTTGATTCCATTAGAACAGTTTCAGACGTAAATCATAACTGCAAAATAGTAGGAGGTCATTTTGAGCAACACCTAGATTGATCTGTGACTAAAGAGTAGTGTTTGCATTGGTTGGAAAAGTGAGAATTCTTCCTATATGTCTGTGTGGAACAGCACCTTAGGCTGATGTAACACAGTATTTCAATGATGGCCAGCAAGAGTTTCCTGGTATTTCAACCTTAAACCTCAATCATTCTGGTTTTCTATTAGTTTAATTTAGAGTATTTCTTTTTTGTAAGTAGACAGTTACTGTAAAGTTGTGAGGCTTTTCTTCTCGTTATAACTAATATAAAAATTGACTCTAAATCTAGGTTTTGTCATTGTTTTCATTTTCTTTAATGGTAAGGTTTTTTAATTAATGTTTTTCTTTTGATATACTATAAACTTTTCAGTGTCATCTGTGTAAGTGACTGTGATGGCACAGAATGTGAAAGCTTGAAGTAAGTCTGGTGACTTTCAAGGCACAGAAGCTTATAAACTTCTGTAAAATGACTTAGAAGAAAGCTTACTTCATTACCCACAGTCATCTGTACATTGATGTGATTGGTGAAACCCAGTTCATAAGTATCTAAACTGTCACCACCTCATCTTCTTCAGAGAAGACATTCTGCAACTTCAGCATTATATCTCACAGTCTACCAGTAAACTGAGTGACCCACTTACAGCTACCTTTGGAAGAGAATCTGAGATGTAAACTGACACTGGAACTACAGTATTTTCTTCCCTTGGGCAAAATTCCTCAAGACTAAGCATACAATGTGCTTTAAGGGTGGCAGATCACTCTGTGGGATTTATTGCTTTGTTAATATGCTCAAGACATCATCTGTCACTGTAGGAGCTGGGTGCACTATCTGGAGTTTTCTGTTCATTGTCTTATCTGGCTCCCTTATTTTACGTCTTTAGCTTTGGGCTGCATTCTGGGTTTGGAAGAGAATCAGTTGCCACCCAAAGTCTGATGTACTCCAAGCCTTGTGTTTCTTCTGTATCAACAGTCATTTCCCTGCTTCAGCTCAGCTCCAAGATGCCACTTTTAGAAATTTGAAAAGTTAATCCTTTAACTTTATGGGTTCTTCTGGATGCATGGTTTAAGTTTATCTGTTTAGTGACTTTAGTTTCACCTCTGCTTGCATTTTGGGAAGGTGAAGAAAAAGGACAGGTCCTTTCCTATTCTTTCCTTCCTCTAATCAGCTGGTCCTCTTGATTTTCATTTTTCTTTTCTCTCCTTATTTTGAACAGAGCTCTGTATCTGTAAATGGAGTCTACCCAGGCACAGCCCCAGTCTCATCAGAGCTGCACTAAACAACCAGCCACTTCCCTCAGTGTTACATTAACTTCAAAAAATCATCACAACTTCTACCCCCGCCTCTGTTTCCATTTCATCTCAGTGCACAAGACACTTGGCCATGGTACCAATACATTTTTTAATAGAGGTTTTATATTTAATAGCCAAATGCTTCCTTCTTACTGAGCATCATCTTTGCTTTGGGAGCAGAGCGGAGACTGTGGGATGAGCCGGGCAGTCCTGCATCATTACACAAAGGATACACTGTGGATATAAAAAGCAACAATGAATGCAGGGAAAGCATTTTCCTTTAGCATATCCAGGAGGCTAGGAAGGAAAGGCAGTTTTATAATTCATGTTGGGTGCCTTTGCACTGATCATGAATTTAGTCTTCATCCTGGCAAATCAGTCACATTAGAGAGTGACAAGGAAATGTAGCACTGGTGACAGCCTGTATTATGCATATTTTTAAGGTCTTAGCTAAAGCACAATTCTAGACCAAAATATAGGCTCAAGGCCTTGCTAGACAGGCACTCTTGTCAGGGGCAATTGTGACAATCTAATCTTTCTTAAATTAAATGTTTTTTCTATCGCGGGAGTTGTGCAAATCCATCATGTCCTCTTAGTTTCCAGCCATCAGCCTGTGCATTGCTCGGGGATGGATTTCCTTGGTGATCCCATGCCCAGGGCTGCTGTTGCCTTCTGCATGCTGCTGTCATCCTTCAGCACTCTGACAGCACCCGTTCTCATCTCATTTTTAAACCAAATGATCCTGATCATGTCTCTGTCTCAGCACCTTGATGAGGGGAGCCCTCCCTGCTGAGATGAGACAACCGGGAGACCAGGAGAACGTGTAAGGGTGATGAGGCTTTCACACATCTGGCTGTCCAAGCTGTGGTCGGAATGAGAAGGGACTGATGCCTTTCCTGAAGGATGAAGGCCCATTCTCACTGATTTGTTAAAAGTCTCCCCATGGAGGTGAGGGCTCTCCAGGGCAAAGGAGTGTGTGCTGCAAAAATGAATTCTTTGATTGATTTGAAGCAACACAGCAAATCTTTATTTCAGAGATTCTTCTTCTAGCACCTTCAGGCAGTGTACCAAATACTGGCAGTTAAAATATTAACATTATTTTCAACATTTTAATAAAATGAATTCTTCAATATGTGTGTGTGTGGGTGCATATATATATATATATATATATATATATATATATATATATATATATGCATCCTACTGATTGAGAACAGCTAAAATAGGTCAATTTATTCTTCTATCTTCAGCAATGTTCACCTATCAAAATATTCAGTTTCAGAGAAAAATATCCCTGCTAAAATGACATGTGAAGCTTCAAATGCTGAAGTTGGGCCTTCTGGCACCAGTACAAAGGAGACACAAGATGTGCTATGAGAGAATAAGTCTGAAGTTTGGGAATCATGTAGAAACCCAGCCTGAGATTTTAGTGTCTGTTTCAGGCATTAAATGTCTCCAGGTTGAGCAGATCAAACCTCATTTGGGCACTTGTTGTCAGTCACTGTGAGCATTAATTCTGTTTTGACTGAGCTGCAGTTAGTTGAGACTGGCCTCACTTTGGATGGTTCTTTGGGGAGTTGGACCCTTCCCAAACCCAGGTGAGAAAGGCAAGTCTATGGTGTCTGTCCAAGGCACTTTGCAGTGCTTGGCTAGAGCTGCCTCTAGGACCCAATTTTCCAGCCTCTCCTCTGAGCAGGTGCTAATGCTGAGCTTGGAGTTTCAATTGTAAAAGCGGGAATTCAGCAAAGACGCCTTAAGTTCTTACATTTCAAAGGTGGCATCCTTTGGACAATTCGGGTACTGTGGCAGAAGCCACACACACATTTTCTTCTACTGCAAGAAGTAACTTTGAGGCTCTATATGGAAGAGTTCAAGAAACTGGTTCCAAAAAAAAGCAGTCTTCTTTGACTTTGGTGAGGATGCAGTAGGAATTTACAATACTATTACAGTCTGCTGGAAGGATGATGGATTGTCATTTAGGAATGTAATTTCTGAGTTCTATTTAAGAACATTCAGGAATGCTGCAGACCTGTGAGGGGGGAAAAAAGGAAGGTTTTGACTGGAACATCACAAGCAGCTGCAACCAGCTTTGAGCTCAGCCATTTGGAACAAATGGAACATTCACGTAAATGGGGGATAAGTGCACGTACCAATAAATGAGTACCTAACTGGTCAACAAAATGTACAGTACTAGACATGAAAGCTTTGCTGTGTTATTCTAGGAAATAGCTCTTTCAAAGGGAGTTTAAAAAAGTCTCTTGCTGACGAAAGCAGTTCAAATATCAATGGTGTGTTACTGGCTTTTTGATACTATGTGGAAAATAGTCATTTATTATCTAGCTAGATCTTTTCGTCCTTGAGCTATTTATATTTTACGAAAAAAAATCTTAGTCTAATGCACTGAATCCCCTTCAGAAGGGTAAATGCATTCTCCAAATGTTTTTCATGGACTTCTGAAGCATGGAAATATGACTTCAAACTGCAGATTTACAGAGCCTTCTATGGGGGTAAATTTTAGCAGCAACATCCTTGTATTCTTTTATGTTCAGTCCTGTAATATTACACAGAAGCAGGAATAGATGGCATTTTCCAGTGCCAAAGGGTCTACTAATATTTATGAGGTGATTGTACTTGTCATGGCAGGAAAACAGTTTTAATCTTCTGGAGCCTTAGAGTTTTTTGGGAGATAACATACAAGTTTTACTAATAAGCCTCTCTCATGCTTGATGAATTTATACTGGCAAATAAGAAGATTTATGCCACAAACTTCATCTGCCCAGTTGCCATCTAGAGACTGGGACTATATTAAACCTAATATTTAGTAATTTTGCTAATGTCCAGGCTATGACCCACACTCCACTTGTACCTTACGGTTTTCTTGAAGTAAAATTGTTGGATTTAAAGTCAATATGGAGAAATGGAGAAAAATTGAGGAGTTTTGACCAGTTTGTGTGCCTCATTATGTGCAACTGTTAGCGAAAAGGAGAGGGGAAACTGTTACACTTTTCTAAAACTCCTGTAGCAATGCAGCTGTAAGGCTTAGGGGCTGTATTCACAGAATGTGTGGCTCTTGGGCTTTTCCAACTTGAAATCATTTTGTCCCAACCATTTATTTTGCTAAGAGACAACAGTTTTATTACCAGTCCTAGTGCCACTCAGTGCTCTACTGAGTTAATGCAGGTACAAGCATGAGACTTGCCAAGAACCCGTTTAGTAGTCTGAAAACCATGGGTTTGTGTAGAATGTCGCCATGCAGTTGATTTATGTTTAAATCAAGCAGTGTATTCTGACAGGATGTCTGTGGGCATCTGACATAGGGTCTGTGCACTACTTTGCTTGGTCAAGAGAGATATGGAAGAGAAGCAAAGCTGCTTTATGAGGCTTAAAGTCATTATGTAGTGGACTGAATTTTCAGCAGCTGGGAAATAAACAAAAGTCTTAAAAGAAACTGTGTATTTGAGTGCAAGTTTAGAACTCTTATCTGGTTAATTGGGTGTTGTCATCTCTCCGGATTTAAATTGCATTGCTCAGTTCATACAACCCATTATATTTTGTGCTGTGCAGAGCATTTGATATGTCCTGCTGCAGGATTGGCTGCACTTGAGCAGTACTATATATTTATACCTTTATACATACATAGGACTGATGCCTTTGAGGATGAAAGGAGTCATATAAATGGTAATTATATTGCATAATTGTCTTGCTGAATATTTTTCAAAAGAATATTTAGGAGGGTAGATGTAGTACATCAGGCAATTAATCATACTAGTCAATTAATTTCTTTGGGTTTTTTAAGGATTAACAAGTATTTTCTGGTATTTATAGAACTTGCAATATGTCTCTCAGAAAACCTACTTGAATATAAATGATTATTCCTTACATTGTATTGCATCAAGGTTGCATCTTTTCATTAGAAATGCCCACAAAGTTACAAACTTTTTTGGGAAATCTACTTCCCTGGCCTATGGTAAGAGTAGTATGTTAATTGTTAAGGGCTTTATTTAGGAGATATGTGTGCCATAGAATATCATATTAGCATAACAAAAATGCTTCAACTTTGGAGGCCATTCTTGAAATCTTTAGATTTCTTCAAAGTCCGTGACCTTTTCTTCTGCTCCCTTAGGGACAGATGCCAAAGCTATTCAGACAGTCTCACTTTTGAACTCACTGGAGTAGCAAAGCTGAACTAAAACGTGTTGTAAACTAGAATTTTGTGTTTCTTATTATGCACTTCATTAAACTAGAGGGGTTTTTTTTACATGAGCATTTGTCATCTCCATGTCAGATTTCTTGAAAAACATGTTGAATTAACAGGACATATTTAATGCAGTCTTGCAGAAAAGGTTAATGAGAATTCAGAAGGCAGCAAGAGGGAAAATAATACATAGATGAAAACTACATGGAACCAGAGTAAGTTGTAATTTGGCTTGTCTTAAGTGGTATTTACTTATTCTGCAGTGAATGAAATTTAAAACGTTTAGAACAATTCCATCCTGGTAATATCCAGTATTCTCTATTCAGAACTGACTGGAATACCTAGAAGGTGGGTGCCCATTGGGCGAATTAGTTTGCCAAAAAATGTTTGAGATGGGTCTTTCAGCCTGCATGCTTGGAAGGGAAAAGAATTTGTTCATCTGCCTGTATGAGACTGAGTAGGATCAAGGTCTCATTGTTGAGAATGGCAGAAGAAAAAGTGAAAATGAAGGCCAGTGTCATGGTCACATCCTGGTGAGAGCTGGTGCTGGTTTTTGGCTGCTGCTCTCTCCCATCATTGCCCTTGTTCAGCCAGGGCAGTTACTCAGAGGACTGAGAAGGGGTGTGGGACAGTGACACCTTTGGCTTCCTTGCACTTAACCCTGACACCTGCAGGATCTGCATTTTTGTATGGCTTATGGAAAATTCCCAGAAGTTCCCATGCCTGCCTCTAAAGCTGCAACAGTGTTCACTGAAGGGCAGAATCAAAGCACAAAGCAACAAAGAATGAGCAGCTCTGCATCCTTGAGTTGCCTGTGGCTGCTGTCCTGCCCTGTGCTGTGAATGCTTTTGGGCAAGAACATATCCTTTGAAGGGAAGTAAGCAGTAAGTGAGGATTGCAAATAGGGAATTTGTTCTTTTTGGAAAGCTAGCAATCTTGATAATGGTAATCACAGGTCTGCTTTTCTAACTTGATTAGAATCACAGTTGTGACTGCCAAATCAAACAAATTGGCATGTGATGGTCAGAACTTAAAAATGCATCAATTACATACACTCCTGCACTAAGGACAACCTGATTGCTGCTGGTGTTAGTTCACTTGCCTGTTGTACATTTGGTGTGTAAAACCAGTATTATTTTTAAATTCTTCTTTCTGCAGTCAAGGTCAAAACAGAAGAAAACTGTTATTTACATGGTGAGTCATCTGATACAGTTCAAGCACTGAAAGTTGTGTTCTTGACAGGAAGAGGAAGCAAGAACATCTTAGTGTTTATTGCGCCAACTTGCAGCTCATTATATAGCTTAAATACAAACATCATTTGCAGAAATTTAAGTTACCTTGTTCCAAGCTTGTTCTAAGCTCTATGCCTGCATTCAGTTAACCTGTAAAATTCCTTATTCCGGTATTCCAGTGATGCAATGTAATGGTTGTAAAACAGGGTGATTAGCTGCTTTTGGGTAACTGTCTTGTAAAAGATGTGTATTTCAGAAGTTTTTCCATTAATGCATGGGCTCAAGAGGGACCAATGCCTGAGGTGCTTCAAAGTCATGGTCTTAAATGGTGTGACCTTCCTGAGAGGTGTCAGCCTCGTAGCATAGGAGAAGGACTTTTATTTTTTCAGTTTCAGAATTCATATTTTGAGCTTTTCCTAGCAAACAGCTTACTTGAGCCATTTGAAACATCAAAGGAGGTGTTTCCTGGCTTGAGTACATCTCTAATTTAAAGCAGATTTATTAAAGACCAAAACAGGATAATACTGCAAAAGGATTAGCTGTGGTTACTTGATTTCTGAGCAAACAAACTAATTCTGCTTTCTTTGTATGGGTGTCTTTCACAGCAGGGCCATTCAGTGAGCATTGAACTAGGCCTGGGGTTTGGTTTTTCCAATTTATTTTTTTTAATGTCTTGTTGTTTCTATTGTGTTCTTTAGAAATCAGAAACGTTGCTGAAAGCTTTAACTTCAAAGCCTAAGCCTGCTTACTTTCCCTTGGTTGCTATGCTCCAAAAGACATTCCTAAAGCTTCTTTGCTAGCAACTGTCAAATGTTTTGTTTCAACACTTCTTAGCATCGCAGCTTCAGTTTGGCTTTTGTTTTGATTACAAAATAAAAATTCTGAGAAGTCAATTAAAAAGCAGGCTGGCTTTTCTTAGGACTTCAGTCTTGTTGCTAGTCTGAAAACGACCAGAATGGTGGCACTGCAGGATGCTGAGTATTTTATATTTGTACTTATACATCAGATTTGCTCTGTCTGTAAACAACAGACAAAAACTCTCTCTGAGTCCTGAAAGTTTGCTGGATACTGTATATTTCATACATTACTAACAAGGAATGAACACTGCTGGGGCCACATCATGGTCAGTGAAATCTGGGCAAACCTGATATGACTTAGTTAATCTAATAGATGTAATGGGAAGGATTGGATACCTATTCTAGAGAAGGGGATTGGCTTCCTGAAATCTATTATCAGGGAATAAGGTGCTATTTGGGAACGTAAAAACTCAGACTGACTTTCAGCTCTCGCATGCAAAGGCAAAGTTTGGTGAAAAAAAAATTACATATTTGAAAACCAAGCATGCGTGCTGGAAGAACTGATGCTTCCAGTTTTGCAGAAGGACTTCAGGACTTGATGGTATGTTTGGCCTGTGACTGACAGCACAAGTGAGCTCCTGAGTTTGCTGCTTACTGCACCACCAAGCTGTCAAACAAGCCAGGGTGCTCTTTTACTTTTATCTCCATCCTTTTCCCCCCACCATTTTCTAGGAAAAAAGTGCAGTGAGTTCTAAGAAATCATTGCTAGTGCAGGATGTATGAGCTCCGAAGCCCAGGGTAAAGCACTTGGTCTACCCTTGTTCTCTGTCTCTCCTGGAAGCTCCCCAGATCTTTGTTCACATGGATTATGAGACTTCCTCCTTCTCCCCAATAATTTTGTAACATGGGCCTTGGGAAGCACAAAACTTTGTGACTACAAAATCATAGAACAATTTGGGTTGTAAGAGAATTTCAGAGCCATAACCAACCTGGCCTTGAACAAGATTCACAACTAATTCACCAATGTTTCGAGAGGGGAAGCAGGTGTAGTAGCAACTTTTCTTCGACTTTGATTTGTTAACTTCTATACATCAGAGAGAGGGTTTAGCTTATCCTGATATTTTATCTGGACTTATCCTAACTTATCCTGATATTCAGTCCGTACAGCCGTAAGTGGTCAGAGTCCTATCCCCAGTCACATCCTGTTGGGCATCAAACATCCCAAAAGTAACTGCAAATATAGTACTAAATTCTTGGCAAGTACTGATTGATACAGAGAGTTGAGAGATTTTCGGGATGCTAAGATACTTCCATCATACCAATTGCATAAGAGCCTGCAGGGAGCATGCCTACCCTTTATAATGGTCACCAGCTGCTGCTTTTGGTCCAGGTATGGACAGATGGGTATGAGAATGACTGTGTAGATGGAGCATTGCCTCATCTGAAATCTGAATTGGTGTAGTCACCTGGCGTAGCTGAATCCCTGTTTGTAATGTGATTGACTGGGTGGAAACCCTGTGCTTGGGGATCTGAATGCCTGGTGTTGCCTTCCCTCTGCCATATGCAGGTGGTTGTTTAGCTGGTAACAGGAGCAGCAGTGCGTGCACAGAGCCACAGATCGTTACCTCTTGATTATGTTCACGTTATCTGATGTGTTGTCTCCATGAGAGAAATTAAATTGCCTTTAGTAATTTGAAGCAAATAAAAAATGACAAATCATCGTTCTCATGTGATCAGTAAATGGCTGCAGAATGAGAATGAGAATGCATCTCAATTACATGGCAAGTACATTTTAAGCAGCATCAATCACTCCAAATCTCCAATTGTTTTTCTGTGATTTTCTTTACTTTTAATCTAAGATGACTTTGGTCTATTAAAGGGGAAAAAAATTGTGGCTTTGTTCCACTTTGAATAGTACTATTAGCTATGAACTCTCAGCTCAGGATTATAAGGAGTTAGAATAGGAAATAATTTCTTAGAGACAAAAGCAATGCAACATAAATCTAGAAATGAAAGAAAAAAAATGCAGTAGGAAAATTATTTTTAAAGTCCATGTCTTGAAATATGGCAGACAGGTGTACTGGAAAGCATAAACTCCCATGTGCCATTAGAAAATGGTCATCAGTGACCTGTCATGCAAATCCTGCAGGGAGATAGCAGAGTAGACATTAAGCAACATGAGAAGCTTTTGTGACTGAATATAGACTGAATATAGAATATAGACTGAATACAGAGTATAGAATATGGGGACGGGTGACTGTGCATCATCTCCTCAGCACCTCAGCTCCTGCATTTTTGCACAAGAATCAGCTGATACAGCCCGGAGTGTAAGCATGACCTTGGTACTCAAAATCAAAGTGCCATAGCCTTTGCATGATATGTAATGGGAGAAGGATGGGAGGAGAGTGGTTTGCAGATTTAGGCCAGGCTGGTGCTTTGTGTTAAATCTCAGTGAGAAGGGAGGGTGGGTTTCTGTATTTTGACTCAAAAAATCCACAGGGAGAGAAGTGCTTGGTCTTCATTTCCCATTTAACTTGTCCGGCTCTCATCAGCCAGTGAAGGAAAAGTTGAAATCAGCATTGCACAAATGCCTTACCTTATGAATTGACTCTTCTGTGTCAAGTTCCAGCTCTGTTTGGTCTGTACTTCTCAAGTAAGGACCTGAATTTCTTACAAGATAATAAAACAACTGAGATATGCCCATACACACCCCTTGACCTAAGTGTTTCCAGAACTGGCATCTAAATTACTTGTAAAAACAAGTTCAATTTCTTTATCATGCAGTAGATTTTGGTGCCTGGAACTATTTTCTTGCTGTTTCATAGACTGGGAATAATTTGTTTTCATTGTCACATTGCATTAATGAATGGTCCTTTGAATGTCCTTCACCTCCTCATGCAGTGTTGTGACCTTGAATGCAATATCATCTAGCTCATGCACTCAGCTGCGTATTTTTAAATTTCCTGCTTCACATTGAGCTGATTGTGAATTGTTTCTTGGGGAAATGTATTTTGTATTAAAACAGAATTTTGTGCTTTGGTGGTCTGTCCAGAAGTCCCCAAATTAGCTCGTTCAGCTCTGTCTGTAAAGGCAGTTTGCAGCAACACGAGTACATGATCATTTGCTTGGTTTGCAGCCCTGCCAGTCAAACACTGAGATGGTTCAACATGCCTACAAGCAGTCATCCTACTAACTAGCTAACAGTCACTTTGGAAAATTGTTCTTTTCTCTTTTTTTAATGAAGTCTTCAATGTTTACCTTGTTATTTATTTATTTATTTTCTTGTGGACTCTGCTTAGGAGCAGAGCTGACCTTCTACGGAGAAACCAAGCTCTGTGTTTTCCAAAATCACACTTTAGCTGATGAAAAGAAGGCCCTCCTTGTGTTCTCCTCCTCCTAAGAATTGGAGCCTATTTTTAAAGAGGTGTGTACAGTTCTAATTATAATGCAGAGCTACAAAATATGCAATTAATCCCATCCTGAATTGCATGACTGCTACCAATTGCAACTCAGTTTGTTCTTTTCTGAAGCCCAAGAATCAATTGTTTCTTCTTGTAAGATGAACCTTCTGACTTTCCTGTTGCTCTGGAGATAGTACTTGGTTGTATAAACCTGTAATAGTGAAAACCAAGTAGCTTTCTAGAGCGGTGTGCAGGATGAATGGACCAGTGTTGCACCTGTCCCACAGCGTTCCTCGTGGGACCACTCTGGCTGTGCTTCAGCAGCACCTATGCAAACACACAATCCAACCCTGCAGCTGGACACAGGCACCACTCACACACAGTCTAGAGCGTCCCAGAGACGAAGAAGTAGGAGGGAACTTTGGCTTGCAGTTCTGAAGGGTTTACTGGGGCCCGCGCACGCACCGAGTCGCAAACGTCACAAACAGCAGCAGCAGGTGAAGGACCCCGAAGGCTCCGAGCACGTGGTTTTACACTGAGGGGTAGGAGGGGTAGGCAGAGCACCAATAACCAAAAATCTGTGGACTAGGAGGTAGAGACGAAAGTTGAATGACATAACAAGGGCCAAGAGGAGAGGGCAGGGGAGAGGAGGGAGACCCAGGAGCCAGTGGAAAGAGAAGAACTTTCTGGCACAGTTCTATGGGGGAAACCATTTACCAGCAGCATAGGGGCAATGTGGACTCGGCCACCGCACCAACTTCTTGATTGTATATGGCTGGGATCTAACAAAAAAAGCAGCTAAAATTGTAAAATTTAAAAAAATATATGTTGTTGCATTTTAAAATGTTAAAATTGGCAGTTCTAATCTGAGGGACCTGAGCCACGTCCTTGGAGCTCTTGCAGTTTCTGATGTGGCCTCCTGACTTACCCTGATATTTAAAGATTGCTGGCGTCTCATGCTTTCCTTGTATTCCCTGGTAATTTTATCCAAAGGGCAAAGCTCCCTCCTTAGAGCTGCAGGATTGCAGAGGGCAGAGCTGTGCAGTGTGGAGCAATTTCTGGTCCTTGGAGCTTTGCTATGTGAGACCTTTTTGGGTTACTGCATTTGGCTAAATAAATATATTCAGCCTATTCAATATCAGTAGCTTGGAACCTGGGTCTCTCTCTTCTTGACCTTCCACCTGGAAGCTGTTCTCTTTTTCTAGCAGATTATGAACCACCAGCCTGTCATCTGAGTGTGCGGTGAGAGACGTTCTCAAATATTTGTTGTTTACCTCAGATGTAAGGTCCTGCATGTCACTCCTTGCAGAGAGAGGAATTTCTGACCCCATCAGCTATAACATCTGCTTCAAAGCTAGAGCTAGCACCCATTTCAAAAAGGCTTTAATATGTATTTACACAATAGGTTGGTTGTGTTAATTAGAGTTTATTCCACCACTGGTATGCATGCATAACTCTCATTAATATCAGTACCAACTATGTATTCTCATAAGGAGAACATAGCTCCTAATTAGAGTTCCAGGATTTTAGGATATCTTTGCACAGCTTTTTTTACAAAGATTAAGTGCTGTGTGCTTGCCTGGTAGATATTCTAGTAGGAAAAAATGATGGGATTTTATTATAATTATTTTTCCCCCCAGCCTCCCTTTTATTTTTATTGCAATAGCATGAGCCAGTCCCATTCTGGAGCAGTGCTGGGCAGGGGGCCTGGCAGTGGGGAGCTTCACTCTCTGAGCAGGAGGGTGCCAGAGAAATGAGGTGATTACACCAGCACCCAACAGTGTTGGTCCAGCCATGGAATAGCCATGCCTGCCTGAGTGGTCAGTCCTAGGGACAGAGCCTGGCCCATGTTTTCAGTGCCCACCCTGAGGCTGTGTTCCAGAGCAGCCCCTCTCCTTCCCAAATCCAGGACTGCGGGGCTCTGGTTTGCAGAGCAGCAAAGAGGCAGCAGAACCCATGGCAGGGAGGGGAAGTGCTAAGGAACCACCAACCCTGTCCACAGCCCAGAACCTGAGACCCTCCTCAAGACTTCACATTAGTGTCTGTTTATTTTAATGGACATGAATTCATGTGGTTGAATGCTGTCTCTCAATGCTTATTTTAGGATTTCAGGTTTTACAGAGCCTGAAAAGTTGGAGAATTCCCTTTAAAGCTTAATGTATATGCTCAGCAGGATGCAATGGGAGTGGACCACCTGACATTTCTTTGTGGATTAGCAGAAAAGATACTGAACCTTTTTTGTTGTGACAAGTTTTTAAAAAACTCTACACTTGATCTAAGTGTGTTCCAAATACAGTATTTTTTTCCCCATCTGATGAAAACTGGAAGCAGAGGCTTATAAAGAAAATAGTGATAAGAGTCCCAGCTAAGGAAGCACTGGCAAGCACTGCTCTAAAGCTTGTAAACAAACAACCCCTTTCAAAGGGATGTCTGAATTCCAATGGATTCTAATTACCTGCTAAGACAGATAGGTAGGAAACACTACTGATACCAAGAAACTCTGAACTAAAAATATATACATGCTGTAATTTTAGGAAATTTTAGCTTCTGCCTGTGGCAGCTACTGGGTAAAAGATAAGGTAGAAAATAATGAGCTTTTGTTATTTGTATGTGTAGTTTCGAAGAGACATATTGTGAGTGAACAAAAGATGCACCATAAAACAAACACTGCACTGAAATCATTCTTGGTGAAAATGTAAAAAGCTGTAGAGTGCTAAAAATCCACTGTCTTCCAGGCAAGAGCACTATTCAATAACAGGTTTAGAGCCACTGCCATTAATATGATGTAATATCTCAGGAGTTTAACACTTAATTAGTATACTATAAAATTTAACCTCCTGTTTCAGTGTTCACTCTTTCTCAAACGAGACTTCATGTTTATCTTTGTCATGTATATTGCCTGCTAATTCCTATGTACCCCCCTGTTTAATTCACATTAAATTAAAGATAGAAGCAACAGAAGTTTGGAACCTAACACTTTTTCCTTTATTAGCATGACCACAAGAGGTTTTCAGTTATAGATTTTTGACTTGTGAATCAATCAGGAGCTAATCTTTGATGATCCTTGTGAGTTCCTTCCAGTTCAGGATACTCTGTGATTGGATGCACCAAGACCAAACGGGGGTCTCAGAGAGCCTCCCCTGAGGGATCCCTGGGTAAAGATTGTTCTCTCTTCACCCCATTCCCTGGAGTTTGTTATGGACGCTATGAGATGGCCCAGGATACTGTGAGTGCTCTGTCTGTCCTCTCTGTGCCCATGAACAGGAGCAGTGCTGGGCATGCAGGGTGTCCCAGGTCCACTGGGGCACCAGCAATTACATCTTAATTACCTGCTTTGCCACTGAAAGGTACTCTCAGGGCTGGGATGTGCTGCTGTACCTGGCTTCATTTTAAGCAAATCATGAGTTGCTTGTGTCAGGATGCAAAGCTCTTCATGACATTAATGGCTGTACTGAGCTGTCCATGAAAACATTCAGTACTCAAATATACACCCTCACAGAAAAGATCACAGTAACTTATTCAGCAAGATTACTTACTTGCAGGTTAGATCAAAACCTGGCTGCCAGAAGTTGAAAGGCAGTATAAAGGCAGAGATACGCTGTTTTATTATAACATTAAAAAAAATCTAGATTTTCCTTTAGCAGGAACTGGAGGCTGGAGACTAACAGACAAGAATAAAATAGCTAGGAATAAATTTTATGTAGCTATTTTCTTTCTCCCTCAAATGTGAATGCTTATGCAAAACACATTGCTGTAGATTCACTGACAATAACGAGGGAATCATTATATGAGCAGTGGATTCTCGGGGGAACACTTTAACCAAAACACACTCTGCAGTAATTTCCCACATCTTACTTGAATAAATTAATTTATGAATTTTCCATGAATATGTTCAACCATTTCTCCCCTCATATATTTTATTGATCTCCATATACATTTAGCAACAAATAACAGAGCTGCTTTTCCATTTGCAGTAAAATAGTTTTGAGATGTTTATGTGGGCCTTGGGGTTCAGAGTAAACAAATGCAGTTCACACACCAGGAAGGCTGCAGAAAAATACAAAGCTTGCATGACCCAGGGAGCTCTCGTAGAGCATCTCAGTGGAGAGTTGATGTGTATCCAATCATATCGCTGGTAAGATGAGTCCCCTGAAATGAGAGGGACTGGCTCCAAACTGTGGGGTTGCTCCCACTGAGAGTCCTGTGCACAATCGCTGCAAGGAGCTTTGTGACTCATATCTGCAAAACGTATAACGTCCCTTTGGTGTGAAAGACTGAGAGTTTTTCCAAGTACTGTGTATCATTCTATTGTCCATGGTCTGGAGAAAGCCAGCAGGCTCCCTATAAGCTGTAGATTCAGAGGCAGAATTATCCAAAAAGTCATTAAAGCTCCACAAGACATCCTCTGTGGCCACTCTGCCTCTGAATATCACTTAGTGAGGCTTAGGCAAAGTCATTAAATCCAAAGCTGAGCTACTCGTGTAGGTTATTACAGTGAGTAAGCACACCATCGCACAAAAAGTAAGGTATTTCCATGTTTTCCTTCAGGGAAGGAATAAAGAGTTAAATACAGTGATTAGATGTTGAAAAGTAATTAGTATTAGTCTAATTTAATATTTAAAATTGTGGAGTTCTTTAATCTCCCTCCTGACACCAAACATCCCAAACAAGCATGGTGGGAATATAATGTGGTTAATCATGGTGTAAACTTACATGTGACTTCAGCATTGCAATCTTCAATCCAGGCTCTCCTTCTTGCCCTCAGATAATACAACACTTTTAAGCAGTTTCTTTTTTTGGTTTATGTTTAGCTTTTTGGTTGTCATTTTTATCAATCAAATGGAAAGCTGAGGAAAAACTTGCCTTGCTGTTTCTAAGTATAAAGTTCTTCCTTTCTTAACTGCACGTAAAAATGGGCTTGAAATAGGCTGTACCATCTTAAAGGTTGATATTTGAAGTATAATTGCTTATGCTTAGATACATAATTTACATTTATTATGCATAATAAAATATGTAAGTAATTGATGTTCTGTAAGGGATTAAATTATCAACTCCAGCTGCAGGAAGAAGATTTATGCCTGGGTTCTCAATAACATATTGACTATCAGAATATGCTGCAGAAAGTCATTGCCTTCAGGACTGCACTCAGCGAACTCCTTTCTCCTGTTCTTTCCTTCTGACATGCTCTCTCTTGTCTTTGTGCTCTGTGCAAAGTGTATTTATGGAGCAAACAGTTGAAATATAAGTACATCTATTCCCTTCAGTCTTGCGAGAAATTGGTGTAAAATGCAAGCTAAGCTTGCACACATTTGTGTGTGGCTGTGCATTTTCTAAATGAGAAGGCCAGGACATCACAGTGAGCACGGAATCACCCTGATGCATTGAAGTTGAGGATGGGGGGGGATAATGTCAACAGAATGGGATGTAGGAACAGCATAATGGGCTCCTGCTGCTAGATTAAAGCCTGGGCAAAGATGAGCCCTTTTAGCCAAAATAAATGCAGGCAAAGCTGAGATATTTGTAGTACTTTCTAAGCAGGAGGTGTTTATCTTGTAACAATATCCTGGTCAATTCTCTTGGCTCCCACTGTACCAGAATTACAGGGGATGATGCTGTGGGTCCAGCAGTGGCTGTTGCTCAGTGAGCTCCAGTTGCCCACTGTACCCTCCGTGGTCTCAGGCTCTGTGTCCTTCAGCTGTGTCAAAACACATCATGTCCCACTGTGTAAACATGTTGGCCTGCTTTTAAATGAATCATAGAATTAATCTTTTATAAAACTCAGATCAAAGGAATTTTACAGCCCAGCATTCCCATTTTACTTGGCAGGAGACAGTCCCTGCAGGGAAGAAGTCCAGCTTGGGCACCACAGGCAACACGCCCTTTAGATTCTGGTCTGGTAAAAGCAGTGCTTGAAGAAGACCAAAAATGGAGCTGAATTCAGTTCATTAGGTATCAAGCCAAAGAACATTTGTGTTTCTGCTGCCCTGTGCTTTTTTCTTTCACTTAATTTTATTAGTATATTAGTCCAGTCTCCAGCCGCTGGTGCTGCTGGTCGCAGAATGGGGAAATACCCACGGGGCAGTCACAGAAGAGAGAGCAACTACACAGGCACAAAGCTCTTAGAGGAAAAGCCAGCACTAAAATGTAGATAATGCAAACAACAAAGGCTAGGAATACTCAGTGTTATCTTATAAAAGTATTTACGATAGAGACTGAAGTTTTACAATCTATCCAGTGTCATTACTAATACAATTTATCATTTAATAAAATAGCAACTGCTATTTTATGTCTTGTCCTAATTCATGTTCTTGCCTTTTTTTATGCTTCTAGTGCAAGATGGAGTTTCATGCATGTACTTCTGGCAAAACCATCACAGCTCAATGTGAAGGGCCCTGTCCTTGCCTGCCAGGACCTGAAAGCTTAAAACACAAGATGGAGAAAACTGGTAAGTTGAGCTGTTAATGAAATCGTGGCAGATTAATTGGCTCCTGCTATGTTCTTAGAAAGATGAAATACAGACTTTTCTTAACTGGTATATTTTCCATGTAAGACTTTCTGAGAGAGAGGTAAGGTACAACTAATCATTTTCTAAACAGGTAGTGCTTTCCACACACATTAATCACTGCAAAACTAACTCCCACTTGAGAGAGTCTTGCAGGAAGACTAAATTCTTGCTAATGAATCTCAATTTTAAGCGATATTTCAAATGGAAATATTGAAGAATTGTAAAAGAAGGTAGAAAAGAAAAAATACTACTTGATGGTTTGTTATTCTGTGAATAAAAAAAAAATCAGTAGACTGTGTTAACTAAAAAGTAATTTAAAGTCATACATGTATTACATGGGATCTGAATTACCATTTTCAAATCTATTGTTATTAATGTTACTGTTAGAAATCAAATATATATAGAAATGTATCTGTGTTCATGTATAAACCTATTTCAATAGCAAAGTCATTGCAAATGGTGCTGTATCAAACTGGAGGCTGGGGTCTCAGCACAAATGGCCTTTTCTCCTGCCAGCTCTCTGGTGAGTTCTGTCTGTAGGTCTGAAAGCCTGGTGAGCTAAATCCCTCCCCAAGGGCTTTTCCAAGGAAGCAAGCAAAAGCTGTCTGAGGGTAACATCATCCGAAGGGAATTAGTTCTATCAGAAGAGTCTGACAAAAAGGAGAAGTGCAGCAGCAAGAGGGGAAATGTCACCTCCAGGTTCTAAGTGTTTCCTCCCTGCTATGAGGAAAGTCCTTTGGAAGGAAGAAGTTTGTTTCCTGTGCCTGTGTTTCCTTGGTACAAATTCAAATGTGAGCATGAGCCTGAGTTTAGGCCTGGTTTTGAGTCCTGTTGTCTCCCCTCTCTCAGAAGTGCAGAAAGTTTAACTCCCTGACTGCTACTGGGCTCCTGCCTGTATTGGGAGCTTACAAAGCCAAAACCATGACTTAGGCAGAGTTTGCTCTGACATGTTGAGTAGTGAAATGTGTTTATTTGTCTTGTGCATCACATGGAATATAACAAACAGGAAGCTTTAACACTGGTCTGTTGGACCCAAAATATTTGTGAATCTTGCTTCACTGTTTATTCTCCCCACTATGAACATGTTCTACAGGTAGCACAGAAGCAGGGAAAAAATGTTTAAACAACATTTCTTCTGGTTAGTTCAGGCCCTGTCACCTCAGCTGAGAACACTGATGATCCTGATGGTGGTTCTCCCTGCACACATTGTGTACTGTAGCACAGCACCAGTTTTCACATTAGGCCTCCATCTACTTTCTAGAACAAGTGTTACTCCAGCCTACAGTTTGAAAATTCAGGTTGAATAGCACTTTTTGAAAATTAAAGATATTTTTTTGCACAGCTCTCCAACTTTGACCAAGTGTTGTAGATGGCAGTGTTCTGAAATCGATATATAACTGTACTATCGCTTTGTGTGGCTTGAATCTTTTGGTTACAGAATGCCCACTGATAAATTGCCTTATTCATATTTTCTATTTCTTGTAGTCCTTATCAGACTACAAGAAATATTTCTTTTTCTCTGCCCTTTCTATTTCTTTGCCCTTATCACAAAGAGTATCAGATTAATAAATCTTCAGTGACATTTCAAGCTTACAATTTCATTCACACAAGAGAAAAAAGATTCTAATAACCCTTATCTTGATAAATGCAATTTGACAGGGTATGTGTATTCTGAAACCCAGGCTTTTGTTTTGCTTGACTCAAACTTTAACTCCAGCCAACAAAGCATTAGTTTAATGAATTGGGTGATCTGCAGAGCAACTTTCCTGAAGGCTTTTTCAAGAGGCCAAACTTGAACTAGCAATGGTCCTGCCATTGCCCTGGTGACAAGGATATTATTATTATTAGGTACTGAAATGTCCACAAAAGGATTTGGAATTGAAAATCAAATAATCAATAGCAAACATGCTTTATAAAGTGTTTTTCTTCTGGATCTTTGAATGTACCAGTAACATTTCAGTTAAGGACTTCCTTTATCTTCGCCAGTCTCTTTTCTTCAGACATTGTCTCTTGAATTGACCCACTGAGTGCAATGAAGTCTCAAACTGAATATTCCAGAGTTTATCGGTCTTCTAACACAGTGCTCCTAGGAGTTTCCATGAGAAAAAATGAGTCAGTTCTACATACCAACATAAATTATAGGCAGGTGCAATTTTAGCAGTATCTGAATAGGGATTTGGAATTGTGTATGTCTGCCCTTTGCAGCCCGGGACCCAGCCAGCTTTACTTAGTGTATGAGAAAACTATGAACTCTAGTTCCATAGTGTGCTGCTTCCTTTTGCAAGATTCCTTTTTCTCCTGGACAAGTAGTATCAGCTGACTTTGGAGAAGTAAGCCCTGACCAACACCTAAGGTGACACAGTAGTACTGGGTTCACAGCTGGATTCAATGATCTGAAACGTCTAGTCTAAATGATCTGATGATCCTGTGTGTGAGATGGATATGTCCATTCCTTGACAAGAGACTCCCAAAACCTGGTCATGACAGCACTTCAGTGATCTCCTCTTCATGACATCCCCAGACTTCTGACTAGAATGTTGGTTACATGGTATCTTAGTGTTTTCTCTAGTGTTCACACAAAATTATTTAATTTCTTCATATGCTACAATAGTATCATTAATATTGCTGAATTAGCCCAAAAATCAGTAGTTGATTTCTCACATAAAAATTCATGTGAAAAAGCTGTGCAGATTGGGATTCATTTTTGCTCCTTATTTAGTTGCCAGGTTTGTGAAGTGTAATGTTAAGTAGAAAATGATAGAGAGCTAAACCTCATGCCTATACAGACATGCCAGTGGAAAAATACAAAGAAGAATAACAGTGCAAATGCTTCCAGCAAAATGGAAATGCAGCTCTTCGAGATCACATATCAATGTTTTTATGCCTATTATACAACAAGGTTAAAACATATGTGGTTGTGAACTTCCAGTTTGAAGACAGTTTGCATTAATCTTTACACATTCATTCAATCATATTCAAATATTATTCTGTGATAAATTACTTTCAGAAATTAAAAATTTAAAGGAACATTTAATTTCCAAAGTACTGTAATTCTAAATGTCATGACCTTTTTTTTTATATGCTTGTGAATGAAATTGGCAGCAGCATCAAAGAAAAGCAATCTAAGTGTATGTGCTCAGAGGTAACAATGGACTGTAGTGTCTGAGCCTTATTCCTTCCTCTCCCTGAGCTCCTTCGGAAACATCCCAGCTGTGAGGATGAGAATGAAGACTAATAATCATGTTAAAAATTAGAATTCATTTTACAGTGCTAACTGCTACTGTGAAGGCATTAATAAAATAGCACAAATGCAAGCAAAAGAAAACTACACCATTACCTTTAATGGCAAATAACAACAATAAAATCTTTCTACCATAAAGTTAAATCTTTGAGGAGATGGCAGGATCATGTTCTTCATTTTCTCAAATGGAATTTTGAATAGAGTCTGAGAGGTAGAAAACAGGTCTCTGTGAAGGTACTAATGGAAGATTTGGGAAAAGAAGACAAGCCCTAATGCTTTTACTCTTTGCTGTTTTAGGCCCATTTAGATTCTTTTGATTTATCCAAACACTTGATATGCTTCATAATTCAAAGCAGTATCCCAGCTGTACAATATGCTTCCATGATAGCTGCTGATTTTCAACTCGGCTACCAGAGACAGAGGTTGAGCTGTAAACTGCTCTGAGGTTAGCTGCCCTTCCACAGTGTGTGTGCCCTTTGATTTCATACTATAAAATGAATAAGGCTATAATTTCAACAAAAGAAAAGGATTCAAAACTGGCTTTTACAGACAGAAACTATTTAAGGCACAGAACCTTGTCTGCTGGTAGTTTTCAGGTACCTCTTTGCAATTGTAGGTAGAGTCCTCATCAAGCATAACTTATTTTTAGACCAAGAAAAGCTTCCAAAAAACCCACCGTAAATAACTTCACATAAGAAACAGATGCTTTCAGTTCTTCAGAACCTCCTGACAAAGGGAGAGGTTCTTCCCTTGATTGTGCTGTTCATGCTATCAGAACACCAACTCAGTGCAATGACTGGGGTGTCTCCTGGCAGGTGTGAATTCATGGTTGCAATTTTGTGGTTCTGTTAGCTTCCCCCGTTGCTCTGTGACTGCCCTTTGGTCTGTGTTAGTGGTGTAGGTGCTCAGGCAGAGTGGTAAATGTTTAACAGCCTGTCAGGCTCTTTCTGACCCTACCCTGTCTGTGCTTTCTTAGTGCTGTACTCCCAACACACCAGACTTCATTTGTTGCCATCAGGGTTGCAGAACCACTGGAGCATGAAGGGATGCAGTCATTCAAAGTAGGCTTATCCCTGTTCTGTTCATTGTGTGCTTCTGACCTTGCAGAAATGCCCAAGGCAAATTCTAAGGAAATTCTATTATCTTGATAAGGGGAATATAAGGTCAATAGGCAGAAGCAAATATATTCAAATATGCCAAGTGTTGTTTAAATTTCTAAGGAGAATCAGGGGAACATTTTTAAGTTACAGGAATAGGTCTTGGCAAGCTTGATCAAGAATCTACATTGTTTAGGGTATGAATTGTAGCGTTTAACTACCAGCCTTATTGGGTGTGATGGATGAGAGGGTCTAATGTTCCTTTCCTATACAAGAAGAGCACTCAGTGCATGAAGTTCCCTTGAAGAAATCACAGTCTTGTTTCCCAAATGAGTTGTATCACTTCTTGTGTCTGAATGACTGACAAAGAATTTAAAGTCTTCAAATCCACTTTCAGCAAATATTTCAGCTTCAAATTGCTATTCACAGGTTTTCTTAACTGCAGAATACATAATTTTAAAGTTTATGAAGTATGAGTCATGAACATGGTTGATTTGAAATTGGTGCAGATTTGCCAGAAAATATTTCCTCTTGTGGCTTTAGTTTTGAAAAAGAGCTCTTTCTGACACTGAATTTCCAGGTAGATTTTTAAGTTACTTACTTGAGTCTCAAACTCTGGGAAATACAAAACAAAATAATTCCAAAATTAAGGTTACCCAGAGTTTCAAAGTTTTAGTATATCTCATGCAATCTAGGTGGGTTTTTTCCTCTAGACTCCATCAGTAAATAGGTTTGTTACCTCTAAACTATGCAGGATCTGATATTTTGGCTTCAAAATTTTCTGTGTGAATACTGCAATTCTGTTTTTGATTTTGTTATGTGATTAAATGAACTTAACCAAGTAAATCTGAGTTACGTAGTTTCTGTAAATAACGATTACTATTATCAATACAATTATTTTGCCTGCAAGCTTTCACATGAGCAGATAAGTCTTTATACCGTTCCCTAAAGCATGAAAGATTAATTTTTTTCAGTTCTGCAAGATACTGTTTCTGAGTAGTAAAGTAAGTGACTGCACCCAATTAATATTTGATTAAAAGAAAGTCAGGAAGCAGGCAAGAAAAGATATCTCTGCTCCCCATGGATGGCTGCTGGTGTCACCCACTCCTCTTGGAAGCAAAAGCCAATATCTCCAAGGCTGAGCCAGCAAAATCAAGCTCTTGCCAGTGTTAGAAGAAAGAGCAAAGCAGTGGTGGCTGATGGGTGTTTTGTTCTGCTGCTTGACCTCACATGAATCTTCCTTTTGTGCACTGGACAAAAGGAAGAGCTGATGAGGGGAAGGCCAGATATAGAATTAATGTAGTGTTTTTCCTGTTCCCAAATACAACTGACTGTGACTGTATAACTAGACAACACATAATGGGAATTGTAAACTTTATAACTGAATAAACAAGTCTAAATTTCTTTTTTCACCAGTATATGAGCACCACGTTTTAGCATGTAGGTGCAAACAGCATAGGGGTATGATTTAAGAGGTCAAAGCCCTGCAAAGGAAGAATATAGAGAGAATTCAAATATCATATCTAAAATAACTTTTCAGCTCAAGCAAATACTATTGGATTTTTTTACCACCATTCAATATGCTCATACTGAGGTTCTGAATTATATGTACCAAGTATTTATGGAAATGAAATGCAAGTTTTCAGGTTGCTGTATTTTCCATCATAATTGTGTTGTAAAGGAAAATCAGCCAAAAGACCTTGGTTAGGCCTGAGAGTAAACTTAGGTTTGTATCTATGATACCTTAATGCTTTTTTTACCAAGGACTATGAATTAAATTAAAATATTTTTGTGCTTTCAAAAATTATGCACAGAAAGCACTCAGGTGCCTATGTGAAGCCTGTTTTGACATGAACTTGAAAAGAAGACAGAATTGTCCCCTGTAGAAATGTTGTGTTTTGATCTGGCTCTAAGGTTTTGGAACTCGGCAGAGAGGCATTGATTACAGCAGCCCCAGACAGATAACAAGTTAGGGACGATACCATCCATTGACTAGCTGTCACTTTGTTGGCATGATCTTCTATGGATTTGATCAAATTACAGCAGGCTCCAAAATACAGCAGACAACATCTGCTTTAGAGGCAGCACTGACAGAAAGGAGGAGCAGGCAGCACTCAGAGTGTGTTGTTCGCTTTGCTGCTTTCAGGTGCTTGCTGAGAGGACGCTGACTGTAGCAGCAACATCCCTGTCAGCAGGATTTGCCCTTTTGGTAAAACGCAGCTCTTTAACAAGCTATCATGGCAAGAGGATAAAGTTGAGCCAAAATTCCTGACATAATTTTCAAGGTTGAACCAGCACTTCATCATTGCTAAATACGGACTAATCCCAGACGGCAGTGGGAGACGGGAACTGCATAAAAATAGCTGTGTTGTGGTGTAATTATATTAAAAACAGTAGGATATTCTTTTCAATCCTTTTGAAATCTTTTGAAAGAGAACTTTTCAGGCTGTTTTAACTCCCTGGCAGCTCTCTGTGGCTGAGTCAAGTCCTTACGTTTTCTCAAGCATTTATAGCTGTACATTTTCCCAGGCTTAGCAGTAAATACAGGTTTCACCCCTTCCCCAGGAGTGGTCACCTTCTAAAATGGAAATAATATTTTAAAAATTGATTCGGTGGATGTCATCCATGTGACAGTAGCTGTGGATTGCTCAGTTCCACATTAAATTTGATACAGTTCCCAAATCTAAATGGGTCCCAAGGGCAGTGTAGGCATCACCTGGATCACTGACCCTGCAGACAACTTCCCACCTGGACATGCAAAAGATACAGGATCCCAAAGGATATGGGGATGCATAAACCCACAAAAACAATAAGAGCACCCTGAGACAGCTCAATGGTTCTTGGTTTCATAAACAGTATTTTAAAAAATGTTAAAATGGCTATTGATTTCTTTTTTTGGCATAAATAAAAGGTTAGAAAATGACAGACATAGTAAACACTTTGTGTCAGCAAGTAACAATAATTTTCAGACAAGAAGTAATTTGATTTTGGATTGCCAACAGAAAACTATTGAAGTGGCACACTGTGTTAATAGAAACACCATCTAGTAACAGCAGGTGTTTGTGTGCTGATAATGATAATTAGAGCACTAAAATTTCTCTCATCATAAACAAAATCAAATAAATAAGACTGGTTTCTCGTAGTGTTTTTTCTCATGGATATTGATTTCTGCATTTTGGGGAGTATTTCCCTAACATTTATTCCAAGAAAATGTTAGTAAAATCTCTGGAAACCTGACAGTGAAATAAATTATAGTGCATATCACTGTGATGTTAAGCTAAAACATCCCAGTGTGAGGGGGAAAAAGAAAACCCAAACCTTTTCAGTAAAATACAGGAAAAATGAGATTTGTGATGTTGCAAATACATCTTTTTCAAGTTTCTTGGTTGTTTGGGTTTTTTTCTTTGGTATCTTAAGGACTAAATTCCATCTTTAGTTACTTCACTGTAAATCTGGAATAGTTCCATCAACAGTGTTGAGCCAGTTGCTTTTGGTTAAATTATTCTGAGTCTATAGAGGTATAAATGAGTATAGCCTAGAGATTAATTGATCATTCCAGACAGGTTGTAACTTTTTATGCAGCATAGTGGCAAATTAGTTCTTGGTTTTTTCAATATCTAATTCCTTATTAGTGCAGAAGAAAGGAGATGGTATTTGTGATATCACCACCTCATTCCAAATATATATCCTTGCATATTTTATAGCTTCCACTGACCCAACATCACCTTTCTACATTAATTTTCCTCTGAAGAACTGCATTTTTTTTGTAATTCAGTTTAGTGGACTGCATGTAAATCAAAAAAATAATGTTATGTTTTCTCTAAAGCAGCTGTCTTAGATGTGCACAAGAATGAGAATCTTTACTAAATTACTAAAATCTGGATGATTTGGCTCAAGTCCATCACTGTCAAATTGGAGTCCAACATCCACACACAAAAACACTAAAATATCCTGCAACACAAAAAATAAATATTAGAGAAGTTTCTAGGCCATCATCATAGATCTCTATGCCCCAAATATTAAAATAACCACGTTTTAACATTTAGCAGTTTTTTCAGGTACAGGGTCAAACTCTGAAAACTGGGTTGGTCACTCAAATTTTAACCTTCCCTGCAGGTGTACTGATGCAACCTCTCTGGAGCAGTCCTTGGGATTAGCTTGGACAGTCAAATCTCAAATTTGGAGCTGAATTATAAATCCTTAGACCCTACAAGCATTCAGACAAGACTTTATAATATTTCTAATTAATAGTAACATACAGAGTGGCTAAGCTTATGTCTAAGCAATCTGTTTACTCTGTGATGATTTTCAAACTTAGTCTTAACTATATTTCTATAATATTGTATTCCAATTTCATTAATAATTGTTTGGAAGGCTGTGTTTATGGGGAAACACAGAGAGCGAATACACTTTATACAATGATATCATTATGTGTTTGGATTTAATAATTTATAGTCTTGGCTCCATCTTGCTTGTCTGAAGGTGATTTTCGTACCATCGTGACCTATTTTCCTATTTGCTTACAAGGATAGTTGGGGTCCAGGTGCTGTTGGGCACAGACAATGGGCAGAAATTGTCCAAATTGTAAGTATGGTCTATAGCAGCAAGTACTCACTTGCTGCTATAGTCCCTGTCAGCAGGAAAAATGAAAACTGGGTAAAATAAAATCATTTCACTGTCATTTCAGACAGCAAGTTGCATGTTACAAATGCCTCATTGATCATTCACAACTGAAATTCAGGTTCAAGCTCTAAGTTCTTTAAAAAGGTTGGAAATGTTCATGGAGAGTTTAAGATGCAAAAGAAAAAGAAAAAGGGATACCATCTTTTGAAAAATCCTGGGCATCTTGTTTGAGACCACAAAAATCAGGCTTCATTTGAGACTGAGAAGTGACAAGAAAATATATATCTCTCTGTCTTTATCATGATTTTCCAAACACTTATGGTACATGGTTGTTTATCTCTACAAAAACTCACTGTAAAAAGCAATGCCCACGTATTTCTCAAGCGTGTTGCATCCTCTGTTAATATTAGACAATAACATACAGGTGTGGCTAAAAAATAGTTATATAAAAAAAGGTACCTCATTCTGTTTTGTTGTTCTTATGGAGGGATTAATTAGCTCCTGCCTGAGCTGTGTTTGGTTGAAATGAAACCCAGGAAAACATCAGAAACAACTTCATCTCCAGAAATTTCAGTGCCAAAGTACCAGTATAGCAAATTTCTTGATAAGAGCTGATGGAAAACACTGAAGTCGCAGGGATGGTTTGCAGACTTCGAGTTTTCCGTGCATGAAACCCAATGCTTTTTTCCAGCTGATCCCATCCAGAAAAGGAGAGATCCTGCAGTTTCAAAGTGCAGTGAGATTAGCCTGCAGAAAAAAACAAGGCCTTTCCTTATTTCCAGTCCTTTCCTCTGAGCCTGATGGGCTTCAGAGGCACTGGAAAAAACATCTCATATATGAAGCACCTTATCTCTAAATTAGATTATGGGTAGGGAGTGGAGACTTAGTATGAGGGAAATTGCCAAAGGCACAAAACTAACCAGTGTTATGAACTATACATCATGCTTCCCTTTTATTTTAAACATTGACACTAGCATTCTGGACATTATAAATAAAAAATCTCTCATAGAAATCTTGATATTGTACATTAGAGATTGTTACATGAAGCCCATATATTAATCACTTCCCTCAATTTATTAAAATCCCATTATATGTATATGTATATATATATATATATATATATAAAGCACGAGTGGTTTTTACCATCAAATATAACTTTTAAGTGTTTTGATTTTCTTTTAATTGTATGAGGATTATGCTATATTGTGTATAGAGTAAGAGCTTTTGAGAATGCTGTTACCCTGAAGGCAATAAATGATTAAAATAGATTTTTCAATAAACAAGCAAGTGGAAGGAATTGTTATCTGTTCCATTTACATTATATCAAGAAGTTGAGTTGTTTGCAAAAAACACTGGACATTATTTCACTTTTTTAAAAATAAGTTCCTTTTCGTATTTTTAATTGGATGTCCTTGAGAGCTGGAGCATCAGAAATGAGAAGAGGTTCATTAGCACAAAGTGCATGCTTATACATTTGAGGTCAAATAATATGAACATCTGCTTTATTTAAGTGTTCTTTGGTTAGAAATGGCTAGAGGAGGAAAGACCTCAGTGGTCACACAATAACTGTGAACAACTGTGAGCTGTAAGAAAGACTTTCATAAACCTCAGGGATGTCAGGAGAGGCATCTCCAGAAATATTGGCAATACTTTACAGGGCATTGATAAGACTTTGTCTGGGTGTTTGGTTTTTTGTTGTATATTCAGATCAGAAATGCTCTATCAGAGAGAATTTTAAGATTAAATAGGAGACTGACTCAGTTTTTCACTGATTTAGTCTAGAGTTGGGCCATTCCTGTCACTGACTTACCTGTGCTTGGTACAAAAACCAAGCAAAAAGTCCTATCTTCTAAAAGTTAACACTACAGAACTATTGAAAAGATGTGTAGCAGCTACTTTGGAGAACCTAAAGGGAGAAAGAAGCCTGATATAGGTATTTAAATGATACTATAAATACAGCTTTATGTCAATTCTTTCAGTATGCATTAAGTGGGGAAAAAATACTTTTACACACAATTTTTTAGATTTTATTTTTCTACTAGTCATATAATTTAGGGTGGGAAATGAATGAGGAATTTGAGGAAAGGGGAAAGACATCTGCAAGGTTGCCTTTGCAACACAAGAACCTTGGCAGTGTGAAGTGCTGCCATGAGCTCCCATTTTCCAAAATCCCTTACAAGTAGCAGATGTCTATCCACTCGTACCTAAGCTGATTTTTTCTCTTTCTTTTCCTTACTCTTTTTTAAGACATATCTGTTAAACATCACCAGTTTCTATTTTTTCTTTACCATCCCCAGTGTAGTAAAGGTGATTGAGGAGTTTCTGTTCATGGGCTGCTGTAATTCCCATATGGTTTTGCAAGGCTGTACAAAGGTGATGTGTTACTGCTGAGTCTTGGGACACGAGGCATTTGGCTACATTCTTCTGACAAAGAATTCATAAAACAGAATTTATGCGGTGCTTTATAGAACCAGCTGATTAACTGCAGCCCACAATAAAGGAAAGATGTTGTGTGCAATTGAAGTACAGGTATAAAAGAGCTACAATAAAGAAGATGCAAGTAAAAATAATATATTAAACTCCTGAGAAGCAGATTCATTGTCTGGTCTTTGCATTTCAAAAGAAATTCAGGACCTGTTGATATGTGGTGGTGTTATTTCATGTTGTACACAGCACTGTTAAGAGCAGGGGTTTGGAAATAAACTCCTCCTGACCTTGGGAAACTGAATTCTATTAATGCAGTTTATGTTTGAAGCAAACCTGGACTTGGGTGTCATACTCTAAGAATTAGTGAAGGCCACAGAGTTGCTCCTGCATTTAACTTACTATACCAAGAGATTATTTTCTTATTTTATGGCAAAATGCTGCCAGGTTCCAAACATATTTCTGTTTTCTTGGGCATAATTTTTGCCAGCATATGTCACAAGAAGTGCTTAAATTTGTAAATACCTAAATATTAAGTTTTTAAATATTCCAAATTGTTTCAATTTCTATAACTGGAAATTTTGCAGATATATATGAGCTTGAGGTTCTCTATGGTAGAGTCACTGTGTATATAAAAGTATTGTAAGGAAAACTCTTTTACTAATGCTAAAGGCAGTGCTTCTCTAGCAACTATGATCGTGAAAAATACTGTGATTTATTTCTCCTGGTGTTTCAAATACCTGAATATAGATTAAATGTGTTACAATTTGGACTGGTGGTATCCCTAAGAAAAGTGTTGCATGAATTTGGACCCAAATGCAGTTATTTTTTGAGTAGATAGTCAAGGGGGAAATTCAGAAGCTTGTTTCACTGGTATGGCAAGGGACTGAATGTAGCAAGAAAGGTTTTAATCAAGAAATAATGGAATCAGAGGTAGTGGTGCAAACTGTGAATATTTTATCATGTCCTTGCACAACATCTGTCCTAGAGGAGAGTTAACAAATTGGTTCAATCTTTCTTAAAAAGCAGCCATAAATGCAAATGTTACATACTATTATATTACAGCTTAATATTCTCGATGACAAAGACAAATTTCAGTTTGCTCAGTGCTAGAGCATTATCCTTGGCAACATTTTGACCAGTGTATTTTCTTGCCCAAATTCAGATGCAAGAGATACCAGTCTCCAAGCTCTTCACAGGCTTTGAGTAATTGCCATTTGTTTTTGTCCTTCACCTCTCTGCTCTTCTGAAAACAGATTGTATTCCACAGCAGGGTTTCAGTCATGAGAGGTAAAGTAAACCCTCCTCTAGCAATTGGATGCTTTGACTTACTAAAGTCATTGCTGCTTGAAAGAGAAATTGGTTTCCCTTGAGAACATGTGAGCAATAAAAAAAAAAATAAAACTGTAGATGAGTTTGTATAAGGGCACATAAAATCCAAATTCCTGGCTGTAGACATTTTTGTGAGAAGCAGAAGACTGATTCACTTATTACTAGTGTGGCCATTGTATTTGTCTAAGGCATTTTTGAAATCCAAAGGCTCTTTAAAAGTGTTTATTTCCCTGAGAAGACAAATGCAGGATTCTGTAGTGCAAGTATGCCAGCCTTTAACAAGATTATGAGAGCCTTTTCCATGGATCTGCAGTGTGAAAAACATCTTTAGCTGTAGGTCACAATGAATAAGAGGAAAAGAAAGTAGCCAGAAGAGATGCAGCCAGCTGGCTGGTTTTATGGGTGGGTTTTTAGACTGGCTGTAAAGGGTTGGTTTCAAATTTAGACTGGTGCCTGCAAAGCAGCTGGGTGCACACGTTCTACTGGAAATACTCCTCTTAATGCTCTGGGGCAAAGCAGTTACACTGTTCAATACTTTTAAGAAATTTATTTTAATAGAACGGAATGCTCTGGGCTTCTGAAAATGACTTATCTTCCTCCTTTAGAATACCCAGATACAGAGCAAAACTCAACTTGCTTTATTTCACAGATGACTGTTTTGAGCCCATATCCCAGGCTCTATATCAAGGCTGAAGAGCAGCATTGATGCCACAGCAATAAGTGCTCTGTAAGTGCCTACAGAGAGATAAGGCTCAAGGATACTCACCAGCTAATTCAGGATAATAAATTAAATAGATGTGAGATGTAATTTATGTTGTTAATAAGTCTCTTCTCCTGTTAGTAACATGCAAATCTATGCAAAATTATTTGTTTTGCATAAAGAAATTGAATTAGAAAGATGCCACGTGGCCTAGCTACAGAAAGTCCGTAACAAATTGCATAATCTTAATATCAGTGAACACAGTCTAGGTGTTTGGATATGTTCTTAATTCAGTTCCTCTTGCTACTGTTAAATAACCAACATTCTTGTTGTGGGCATTTCAACACTTTGTGCCATCAAACCCCTTTATATGAGTTGATGGTGCTCTTCCCTAATGTTGATGGATTCAACCTCACATTGCCTTGGGGATTCACTTTAACACACAGGTAAACAAATGTAGAGCCAGTCCCTGTGGCTCACACTGCACACATCAGGAAACCTCCGGCAGAGGTTTAAAGCTCTCATTTCAATTGCTGTACTCATCTTCCTTCCAAAACAAGAATTTCTGTCCTCAGTAGAAAGACATTTCAGTTGGATTGCCAGAGGGCTCTTTTGCAATTTTTTTGTGTAGGCACTTACCTTGTCCCAGGGACTATTGTGTCATGCACATGCTTTTAATGTCTTTTCAGATTTTGAAGACCAACTTCTCCCTTACTTTTTTTAAATAGCTGTCTTCTGCTAAGAAGTGTTAAAGTAGTTTGCAGAGACCATCTGCCCTCTTGCCAAGCAGGAGTACTTGCGCTCTGTATGTGCCTGTGACACTTGCCAACTTTTACACTCATAGCAAAGTTTCTTCTCCTACATTTTTCCATAAATTTCTGAATATAAATTAGGAATAGGAGACAGTTTCTCATAAGGCTCAGCCCTCCCTATGGATAAATTCTATGTTTGTTCTTTCTCACTCCATTTGTTTTCACACTGACTTTTGTATGTGGTTGGCTTATCTTCTGGCCTTCTTCCTCAAAACCAGTACTGTGCAAATAATTGGTTTTTCAGTTTACTGACTGGACTGGAGAGTGAGGATTTGAGGGGGTAATTCTTCATGGTAAAGTAAAACACTTTTAAAAAACCCTTTTAGAAATGAAATCTGACAGGTTTTGAAGCAGAGACATCACTTTGAAATGAACAAGCTAAATGTCAGTATTTCAGTGATTCGGCTTGTCAATCCTAATTTGTAAATTATTTTTATCATCTCAAAGTACATTTTCTGCAGCACAGAAACTGTATTCCTAATAATAATAATAATAGTAATAATAATAATAATAATAATTCTTTTTCTCCCAATGAGTGCAGCAGCATCTCATGATGTTCTTTACTTTCTTTTAGTCATGATTGAAGTACACTAGGAACTCAAAAGCTTACATAGGAAGTGTAGTTACAAGCACAAAGACACTGTCATTGCATTGGCATTTTAGCTTCTTGTTCATATTTTTGATCTATCTCAGCTCTACATAGAGAAAAATTCATGGGAAGTCAAAGGAACTTTCTGGAGAATAACAATGGTACATTCTCCTAAACAGCACTGGGCATTGGCCACCATCACAGATTATTAGGTTAAATGAACTGGTGTGACCATCCCATACTCTTTTATCCCTTAACATCCTGTCAATTCCCTGGGTCTCAGGAGATGCCCGTTAATCCTTCCTGGTTCTGCTCAGGGGGAACATGGTGACAAGGCATTCAGATGCAGGCTCAAATGTCCTTGTCACTGGGCTGGAAAGGTACCAGCAAGAGGACATGAAAGCAGACTTCTATTTCTCTCCTGCACTGGAGTAACCTAAGGATAGTTCATAGTTACTCTGTGCATTGTCAGTGTTGTGACAGCTTATCTTTCTACATCAAGGAGACATAACCAGCTCCTGCATCACCACATCAGTGATTCAAATTGCTCCTTAAATAGCATTTGCTGGTCTCTGTTGAAGTACATGGTAATCAGTTCCACAAAGCTGCACTGATGATTCTCACTTCTCTGTGCCAGAAATTACTCTTGACCATACGAAAGGAAATGAATGGCATTTTTTTACTAAAGTGGTTTGAGTACTTAACTTATATAATATACATTAAGTGATATTATCATTACAGAAAACTTTTTTCTGTCTTTTCACAACTGTAGCTTCAACTAAACTTCACATTTCTCAGCATTCCTGACTTGTACCATAAATGTAGGTCTGACGTAGGTTGTGGGGAATACCCATTTTCAGTGGAGTTCTCCATACAGGAGAGTTGTCAGTTGGAAAAGCAGGCAGCCAAGATCTCTGCCTGCTGCAAATCCACAGAGCTCCATTAGAGTCAGGGCTGATTTGTGTCAGAGAGGGACCCATCCTGGACCCATCCCATGTCTTCTTCCTTTCAACAGAAATAAAGCCAGCTCTGAAAGAACAGGAGTTTACAGCAGTTCAGTTCATACCAATTCCTAGGGATCTACATCACTGTTATATATGTTTAGAGTTCTTATGTATAATTTGCTGGTATGTTCCCATAGCTACAGTAAAGATGCCAACCACCGTTATGACGGAATGTAAGAGCAAACATCAAATGTAGGATTTGTGCATGAATTCAAAGGCTTATTACCATGTTTCTCTTCTTACCTCACACCTGAATGTCGCCAGCCTGGGAATTATGCAAGATCATGTTTTCACTTTTTTCAAGAGAAGTGTCTTTTGGAAATTCCTAAATGTGGTTTAAAATACCTTTGATATTTGAAATCATTGTCAAATAATTGTTTGGTTTCTAAAGTACACTTAAAATTGGGAGTTGCGGAGTCCATCTATTAGATAGGATTAATTCAACTCTTTTCTGTATGCGATATGATATGGTTTTTATTGCATATTTTTCTACCATTTAGTCCATGGCAGAATTTTCTCACTCAGTACAGAGTATTGTTGTTTTGGCCATGTCAGGTTGCAGAGTTAGGAGCCAACAGTTCCATCATATTTCTCCCAAGCTGTAGAGCCCAAGAGGAAGCAAAATTGCAAAGGGTAAAGAACAGAGAGAGAAAAAAACCTCACGTAGGCAGAGTAGTTGATGTGTGCTCTCCTGGAGAATTTAATTCTGGTGCAGTCCCTGACTCTGATTTCCTTTGCAATGGTGCTCATCTTGCTAAGCCAGATTTTTCACAAAGGGTCATTAGCTGCATCTTCTAATTTTCCAGTTTCCTGATTTGAAACCCTGAGGCCTGATTTGCAGAAGTGCTGAGCACTCACTGATGAAGGGAATGGTCAGTGTGAACCTGTTAATAGTTTTCATATACTGTGGAAAAACAAGTCCTCAATACCTGGAACTACAGATCCAAACATTTACTGGTAATCCCCTTCTTATATTGCTCTTGCTTTGCTTTGTAATTCAAATTGCAATATAATAATCCCTATGAATGGTATAGTGGAAGCAAATAGCACTGGTGACTGATTAAACAGTTCAATATCTCTTCAGAGTTTAATTAATCTTAGCAGCTCTTTATTGTTTTATAGGCTACAAAGCAATAGAGATTATCGCCACTTTAGTAGGGAATAGAGAGGAGCTTCTCTGTGTGTTGGTTGTGGCTGTTCCCCTTTCTGAAAGTCTTCCCAGACATGTGAGCAGAAAGTTAACTTGCTTATGAGTTTCAAATACTCATATATAGGATTGAAAAACCCTATTCCCCTTTCTTAGGATGAATAAATGGGACGTAGAGTTAGAGCTTCAGAGAAGCTTTGAAGCCAAAGTCGGCAGTGCCTCATGAGGTGACCTCTCCCCTGCCCTCACAAAGACCCCTTCCAGCCAGAGGTGCACTTCTCTCTGTATAATAGGATTCTTTCTAAAATCTCATTAAAGAAGGGTTTTCTCCCTTTTAGATCTTTTTGCTGTTGTTGTTATTGCTCATTTCTAAGCATTCTCCTGTAGGAAAGACACATAATATAAAATTTTGTATCTTTGTAGTATAGTGGCCATCATAATATTTATTAATCATTTGACACCCCTATTGCCAGTTCCTTCCTTCTGTATGCCCGTGAGAGCATTGTGAGAATACATTGTCACTCCATGTGATATTTTGTACCCTTTGTCTAGCCCTTCTTAGAATTTTTTTTTTTTTGCTCCTGACCCAGAACTCATTCTAGAAGCCGACCTACTTCCTTAGCCTGCCTCCCCATCCCTTTTCCTGGGAGTATTCTTGTGCCTGGATATGGGACAGTAACTCAAGACAGCATCAAAGAGTCAAAAGGAGATGCTGTGGTTTTAGCACAATCCATTCAGATGATGGGTCATATCATCCCTGTTTGTCCATGCTCTCCTTGGCTGGATAGATTGGCTTCTGCCTATTTTCTTTCATCACTTGCAGATTCCCTCATTTCTTGTATGACCCTGGGTCCCTTTGCAGTAAATGCCACCATTTAAAACAGTAACAAGAGAAGATGATTACCTGCCATTTATTTTACTCAGTACTATGTTCACTTTTTCTTACTTTTAAGTTTCATAAAAACAAACTAAAACCCCAAAACCATGGTAGCAGGAAGAGGATTAGCATTGGGTCATAGCATACTGTTTGGGGCTCTCAGACCTTTTAAGGGTGAAGGGTGACTAGAGCCCACCCCCTGCCCGCCCCCCCCATCTCCATCAAGAGTAGATTATTTCACCCAGCATAAATACATGTGAACTATTGGCAGAATAAAATTAGTAGCTATCACATACCCATCTTACACTTTTCCCAAATTCTTAATGTCACTGGTTTAAGAACAGTCATTGCCATTTTCCTTTCTTCCTAGCTTTTTTCTGGGCTGCACTGCAAGAGCATAGAATATATATAACCTGTAAGTCACTTGCAGTATGAAGTTAACCTTTTAAATATTTCGTATTTTGATTATTTACCATTCCACCTGTTCCTCTCAGATTACCAAGACAGCCAAGGAACAGGAGTGACCAGGCAGTCAAACTGTAAAACCATGAAAAGGTCACATTGGAAATTGTATAATGCACTTAGTGCATATTATTCTGCTGTCTCTTAAAGACTTTATGGGGGATTAAAAATCTCCCTCTTGTGACAGAGATCATAATGAGAACTGAAAATGTCACAACATAAATTGATTTTATGTTAATGATTGTAGCAAGAATGAGAAATTATTCAAATACTACTTTTTACACTAAACCTTCTGCTGCAACATTGCAGTGTTTTAGTATTCACAGCAAGTTCAGGCTCAGGCTGGGGACTGACCACTCGCCAGGTAGGAGCTGCACTCATCTCACCTTGTGCTGGCACACCTGTAGTTACAGAGGGAACAAAGAGCCTGAATGTGTAAATTGAAGGAAGCCAAGCCAATAGCTTCATCTCTGTAAGCCTAATCTATCACCAGCATAACTGCTCCTAACTGGACTTGGAGGTGAAAACCAAGCAAATCAAAACCAAATTTCCCTAGATGTTTGGCTCCCTGGGCAACTTGTTGGTATCCATACAGTCTCGCAATTGGAGAAAACAATTTTGAATTTAGCTTAGACCATGCTTCAGAATAAAATCTGGATGTATGCAGTTTGGGTGGAGGCCTGCATTATTTGCATACTTTCATTACCTATTTACTTTTTTGGTACTCCGTTCACTTCTGGGAGGAGGCACTAAATACTGGCACCCTCTTTATGTGATTCTGGGGATGAGAATAAAATGTGCACAGTGATGTGAATGATCTGAAACTGTCCCAGGAGAACTGGGCGAGTTTCAAGTGAACAAGTCAGGCTGATACTGCAGTGATAGTGTTCAGTTTTCATCTGTCTCTAGAAGAGATTAACTTCAGCAAAATAAGCACAAAACCACTTCCATAAGTAGCCTTATGGTATCTGTGGAATACCTAGTGCTGTCAACAGTTTTGAAAAACAGGTTGGTTAAGTAGAATGTAGTTCAAAGCAACTGGTTGCTGTCCTAAAGCTGCTAGAGACCTGGGTTTTACCCATTTTTGTTCTTAGATGGATATTGAAACATCTTTTCCAGAAAAGGCTCACTAGTGTTTCAGATGTAGATTAGAAGGAAAATATTGATATCACATAGCCTAATTCTAACAAGACATCAAAATACTTTTCCCTAAAGCACTTTCTAACCACTTATTCTATTAACTTTCTGTGAATTCCTTGAGAATATAGTATTGAGTTTATCTGCACATGGAATCATTCTTGAAGGAAGCAGATGTGTTGTTTCCTGTCCATAAATAACTTCATACATAAATAAGCCTTACTGGCACCCTGCAACTATTCTGAGAATATGTAGTAAAAAAAACCCCACAGATTTCCAGAAGAGATTTTTAGAAGCCCAGTAATAAATTATATACTTAAGGAACTGACATATATCTGCTACAAGAAAAATAAATGGCAATAGCTAACAGTGAATAGAAGCTCCCTCTGAGATTTGCCACCTGTATGAAAAACAGTATGAAAAGAGACAAGGTAGGCAATCTATTTTCAGAAGTAAGCACCTATTTATGGGTGAAAGAAAGAAAAAACTTACCAGAGTTACAACTTTGGAAGTGAAAAACATAATTTATTCATACAACCAAATCACAGCCTCATCTTTTGATTTTTTTTCTCCTCACTATTAGCTACTGGAACTTTGGGAGTCTAAATTAAAGAGAGAATGGTGGATTTCAGTTGGCTCTCTCAAGAACTATTGACATTAGCCTTAAAGATGTAACTGATTATTTTATTTGGAAAATCATGAGAAAAGTAGAAGATTTGAGGCAATGCGTGGTGTGACAATGAAACAGCATCAGAAGGAAAGCCTGTGTCTCATCATCCCTCTTATTACATCCTCTTTCCTAAGGTCTGTTCCCGTTTCCCAATGCACCTCAGTTTCTTTTCCAACTCAGTGACTCCTTGTTTGGCTTACAGGTGCCCTGGGTGTCAGCTCTTACAGGTTCCCTGGGTGTCAGAATCCTGCATTATAGGTTCTCTGGGTGTCAGCACCCTGCTCTTACATGTGCTCTATGTCAGCATCCTGCACTTACAGATGCTCTATATCAGCACCCTGCTCTCTCCTCTTTCCCCAGCTCCTATGTCGCTATCCCAGCTCCAGCACCACCTGATCTCCTGGCAAAAAATGACACTCTTTTGCATCTGTTGTGCGCCACCAAAAACTTTAATTAATCACCATCAAACATCTGAGCTCATTCAGATTGACTCCTTCCTGCCCCACATCCATTTGTGTGATCCTAAATGTCTTCTCATGGGCACAAGACTTTTGAAATGGATTTTTTCCAGAAAATGTCTGTCTGCTTCTCTTCTATGTATGAGCTGCTCCTGCTCTTCAGCCCTGATCTTTCATCCTATTTATATAATCTTTATTGTGCATTATCTTCATCTTAACTACATAAATAACTCGAAGAAAGGATCATATAATAAATACTATTCACTTTATTATAAATATTCACAGGTAATTCTGCAAAAGATTGCTTCCCAGTATGAGCTAATGTTCTTTTCAGAATGAAGGCATGCCCATTACCTAAAAATTTTTATGCAGCTTCAGCTTCAAACCTGGTGCAATTTTATATGACTTTCATCTGATTTTAATTCAAGAATCTGCTTGCATGTGCAAAGTAATTTCCATTAGTTTCTTCCCATTATCTCTACAACCCTGTGAGTAATTGCTGCTGTCTATGAGAGAGTATGTATTAATATTTTGTTAGACAAGACTGTAACAGGTGACTTTTTACTCTGATTTTCACAGACTGATAATGTTATAAAGAATAACTTTTCCAAGTTATTCCAGTTTCTTTGAAGTTCAGGTCTATGTAACAAGCAAGCAGTCCACATAGAATGTATTGTGATTAGACTCTTAAAGATGATGAAATATTGTCATTAATACACAAGGAAAGAAACCACAATTTTTTTTCAACTCAGAGCAAAAAAATCTACCCACGTCATGACATTTGATGCCAGGCTTATTTGCACTTAATCATATTTGTTTCAATGAATGGCAAATTTAAAAATTACAAACAGAACATTTTGATTTAAACCTGTTACTTTCATTCCAGAAAACCTCTGTATTTTCTGCTAAGAAGTTTATACTCTGGATGGAAAAAAGTGGATTAATGTGCCAGCAGTCAGCAATCTGTGCATGTAGATCCCTTTGGCTTGTAATTGTTATTAAACTGGTTCACTGCACCCTTCATAAAGTGTGGAGTCTCTTGGTAGGGGAGTAAATAGACCTCTGTTTATTCTGAGAAACGTGTGAACTACTGTAATTCATTTCAGATTTATAGATTCACCATCTTTAAATTGATGTTGTTTTTTACAAGCGAACGAACAGCCAATTTTTTTAACAAACCAAAGCAATTTAATTCTTACAGAATTTATCTGCCTGTGGATCAGTAGCATAACACAATTTTAATTATACCTGCCACACTTCACTGAATTCCCTCATTCTGTAGCAAAGCCTTATCAGAGTAAAGGTCCATGAGATGTGTTGAGCTCTGCTGAGCCCTAAGTCACAGGGTCTGCATTCTCATCATACCAAAAAAATTAAAAAAGAGCCAGTAATTTACACTTGTGTCTTGGGGGAAGCAATACTTACTATTATATAGAGAATTGATGGAAAATACAAACTACCAAGTCCTTTTGCCATTAAGAAATCAAGTGCAAAACCATCTAAAAATATGATCAGAGAAAAAGGAAGGAAGTGTTGAAGCAGGTCAGCAGCACTAGATTGAAATAACTATTGTCAGTTGTTCATTATGTATTAATTCATGGCTAAGTGGGTTTTACTACTTTTTCTACAGCTCAGATATACTTCTCTGCTAGTAAGGCTTTGTATCAGCCCTCTCACACTTAACTGCAGTGTTTGTGAATATATAGATATGAATTCATTGCAGCTGCCTTTGTTGTATCTAAGAAGAAGGAAACTACTGAAAGGAGATCCCAGCTCATGGCAGAGACCTTCAAGTGCTGTCCCTGTGTCCCTGGAAAATGCAACGGAGCTGTTTCCTCACAGCAGTCAGAGCAGGGGGAAAAGGCCACAACATCAGTACTTTAATGACTTCAACACAATTTTCTCCACTCTTAAAATAAACCCATGGAGAGAAATTATCTGAATCAAGAACTATTTTCCTCTATTGCGTTTAAATATATTGGAGGTGGTTTTAATAATGGCTGTTTGCTGAACTGCCTTTCACACCTGTTGAAGCTATAAATCAGCTCAGGCAGAGAAGTGGAGGTGATTCCCATCTGATTTGGGGCAAAACTGAGAGATGGGCTGAAAAGAGAGACTCAGGGGAAGACTTGCAAGTTCCCTGGCCTGACACCAGACAGTGGGAAAGTCCCCACAGCTGCTCCTTGGAGATTTAGTTTTGAGGGAAGGCAGTTTGAGCATGACTTTAGCACATGTGACTTTGGAGAGTTCTGTGGGCTCAGAGTCATTGGGGACATAGGAAAAAAAATTTGAAGCAAAGCAGATTTCATTAGTTCTGTTATTTAGAGCACTATTTATTTTATTTTTATATAGTATCATTAACTGATGATGGTAGTTTGTCTTTCCATTGAAGAGTAGAAATAGCTGAACAATTTAGGAAAGAAAAGGTACCTTCAAGGAGTTCTTAGGAAGATTTAGTCAGTGATTTTGATTTGAATGCATCTGTAAGGGACTAGAGAGAAGAAAATTTGAAAGACAGATCTCAGTCAATGTGCTGTCACCCACCATTCATGCTCCTTGGTATCTCTTGTAACATCTCCAAAGTTTGATAGCAGAAGTGGTGCAGTACAGTCCTACAGTACTTTTCAAATTACAGATGGGCCAAGCACAGATGGCTGAATTGTATCCTGTGCAGCCTCTCACTTAAACAAATATAGAATAATTTCCCTGACACTGCTGGGGAGTTTTTCAGATTTACATTGAACTAAATCATGCCATGAATTTTTGATTTTCTCTTTATCATCATCCATCCCAATTAGTGGGTTTTCTTTCTGACACAATGCCAAATTGTTATATTCATCTTCATATCCTTTACAAGATGCATTTTATGCATCTGGAAGGGATTATACTGTTCTCTATTTTAAGACACCTTCCTTTTAGCAATTTCCTTGCTTAGCTAATAAAGTAGTCAGATATTTGCAATGCCCATTTCATAGAAAAGGAATAAAAAGATGGTTTCTAAGCAAAAAGTTTACAACCTACATAAAGCAAAGGAAGAAACGACACCAGCACTGCTAAATAAAAATGTGCTAGTGCAGGTCAGCAGTATGTGCAGTCTTACAGTCAGTGCCTCAGACAAGAATTGTCGTGTATTTGTCTGGGTTTTTTGTAGGCATCATGTTAAAGTTGAGTTTCAGAAGTCTGTGAACATGACTTTGCAAGTGTTTACAGAGAGTTTCTGACAGGTATGACAAGAAAAGCTGAAGATACTTGTTTCAAAATTTAGTAACTGGGTAATAAAGGCTGTCATCGTTAACAGAGAGAAGTCAGTGATGGCTCAGTAGAGGTGTGATAGAAGTTAAATAGAAACTGTAAAGGATCTCAAAACTGATACTTACAGCTCATGTACTCTCTGTGGGGACTGGGAGAATGGTAGGAAAATGCAGGAGCAGAGGATGGCATGGTCAGCATGAGGAGCTGGGCTGTTATCTTTGCAAAATTGTCTTAGCAGAAGCATTTGGAAAGGATATTAGGAGAAGATGGTGGGACACAGCAAGGCCAGAGGAAAGGGCATGAGAATAGGCAGGAGAAATGATAAAATCTGCTTAACTATGAGAATGGATTAGAAATTATGTTTTAAAGTATCATTTACTGACTTTGCACAACATTTGAGCAGAGATAAGCTTGAGACAGTCCCAGAAAAGGCTACAGCCCCACTAAAAGCTTACAGAAAAAAGGGTGGGGGAAAATCTCTGGTGAAGGGGTTTGAACACTAGAGAGGAGCAATGAGAAGATCAGTTCTGCCTGTGGGGAGCATAAGCTGACAAGTCGGCATTTGTGAGGTGTATGAAATCTAGACAAAAATTTCAGTTTGATGGGAAGTCGTCCATCCATCTATCACATGTTGTCTTGGAGACTGAGCTGAGTTTGTGTTTGTGGAGGACAAAAGGAGGGTGGGGAGAGAGGATGTCTCCCAGATTGCTGCAGAAAGCAGGAATGGGACCTGCAAAAGACGGGCAGAAAAATGTGGGAGAGTTGGAGAAATAGAGGAAGAGGAGTTGGCATCAATGTCAGTTGGACATGCTCCATTTGGAATGAATGAGTTTGGCTTTACTGGTGTGCAGAAAGTGGATGCTGGGCTGGGAAGGAAATTCTGCTGGTACTTTCAACACGACCCAACACAGCAGTGTGGGAGTTCAGTGAGTTCCCAGACAGGAGGGAGGTCACTGGGATTTATGCTAGAACTGTGGTAAGTAATGAAGAATGATTGTACATTCTAAAGGTGAGAAGTTACAGTTATTCCTGTACTAGAGACCTTTTATTCAACAGTTTTACAAAAGTATTTTGATGGCAGGTACAATGCCATAGCTTTGCATTTGCCCAGGCAACACGAGTATAACAAAAGATCCATTTTTTTTTAATTTAGTAAAATATACCAAGCTATTAGAAAGTGAACTGATAGTGAGAGCAAGAGGAGAGAAAAGTGGGTGTCACTTTCATTTTCTAAACAAGCAGAATAATTATCTTCAGAATTCAACACAGCAGCTATTGAATTTTTCATTCTGAGGTACCATAAAAGATACAGATGTACAACAAACACAACTCTACAAAAGCAACTAGGTGAAAAAGGCTCAGTGAGACGTGGATAACTGAATTTCTTCTGACAGAAAAGTGATTGGCAGATCAATAGCCAAAAAATCCAGCTCTTGAGAAATCTGTGAATATTCAGCTACAACTCTATTGCAGATCTAAGATCATTTCTATGAGTCCTTCCACCCCTTGTAGGCGATAAAGAATGAATTTGTTAATCTTTGCTGACCTATTGATCTCTAAATTTATGTCCTAGAATACAGATTTGCTTTTGAAAATCCCGAGTTACTGTGCATGCATACATATTCCATCACGCTGTATATACAATGTAACTTATTGAGAATTGATATGAATCCTGTTCCTGTTAAAAGTGTGTAGAGAGGGTACTGAAGGGGGAAACAGTCAGTTCTTGTTCGAAAGCTCAGGAACTGAGCAGCCAATTTGTAAGCTGTGAGACACTGTCAGATGTAAGGTTTCCCTCCATGACCTTGCCAGACCTCCTCTGCTCCCTGCTCTCCCTGTGCCCTGGTGTCAGTCATATTCCACATCTCTCACCTAAATCCAAAAAAAGGTCTATTCTTTTATTGGGCTTTTGCTGGCTGGCTCAGAGGTTGGCACCGGCTATCCCACTACTGACCTTCCTCCACACTAAGCACTTAATTGCCACAAGTTGTGTTCCCTGCACACTTACAGCTGTGTCCTTGTCACCTCCACATCTGTGGTGTCTCCAAGAAATCCTTTAGACAGATGTTTTGTGCTGCTACCTTGTGACTGTAGGTTGTAAATACACCAGTGTCTGAGTTCCCAGCTTTCCCACTCACCACTGCTGACATAGGAAAATATATAGACTTGTTTTCATGAAATGTGGGTGCTTGAGGTTTTTTTTAATTACTGCTGAATTCTGTTACACAGTAAAAAGGCCTTGTAGGTTGAGTTAACATTTTCACTTTATAATTTTGACAGTCTAATATAGTACGATTGAATTAATCAGTTTTTCCTGAGTTTCTGTTACAGAGATTTTGAGGGTCTCAGTTAAATCATCCTATTTGCAGACTGATTACTAGGGAGGGAATGTATCATTCTGGGTTTAAATTATCTCTCTGGGAACAGATTTTAATCTTTCCTTCTTTTTTTTCTATGAGGTCCTGTGGATGTATTCAACTCTGTGTTTTCAAAATGTTTTCTATTTTTGTCTGTTTAATGAAGCATGCCAAACATTCCTCACTTTTTGCACTTTAGAAATCCGTAGGAGTAATTTCTTTTCCTGCTATTTTTCAGAAAGAAGGATTAAGGATTTGCTTTACTTTTTTACTGTTCTCAAAAAGCATAGAGTCTTTTATGCATGAGAAGTTGTTTCCTATGTTTGCATTGAGCATGATGGGTTACTTAAAGAAACCAGCTTGTCAGTTACATGATTTAGAAGCCTGGCAAAGGGTCAGGTCTCTGAGGGACCAATCTGGTGGGACAGGCTGTGCTCAGAGCTGCTTGCTTTCTAATGCAGCACAGAGATGTTTCATTGCTGCTTTCTAGGAGTTAAAGGGTCTTTTTGCTGAGTTCCCCATGAGGATTCTGGCTATGAGATCTGGAGCAGCTCCTTGGAATAAGCAAGATGTCAAAGCCATTTCTGTGCCTGGGACCAGATGCTCTTTGCCCAGGGTGTGTGCAGGCACTTTGAATCAGGAGCGTGAGCACCTGAAATTAGGACTTGGACTCTTTTACAAGAGCTATTGAACTAAAATTTGGATGATTTAACGCCTGACTTGGGGACAGTGAAGTAGTTATCCTGCTGAAGGTCACATTCGATCACTCGAGCCATGATGAATATGGGAGCCTAAGACAGCTCAGGGGAAATCTTCTTTATTTTTATGAGACAGTCCAGAATCCCACCACACTTGTGGAATAAATGAGTAAAGGGGTGGTGCAGGGAATTGGTTCTTATCCCCGTGTCTTCTTTAGTAGAAAATTAAAAAAAAAAAAAATCTATGCACCATTTTAAGAAATCCAAGGAGTATTCAGCCTGAAGAACTTCAAACTCTACTTTTTTGGCACTGTGTGAAAAAGGGACAAGACGGAAAGAGAAAAGGAAGGGAATTTACCCTGTGTGTGATAGTACTTAGATAAATACTTTCCATATTAGGTATCAAACCATCACCTGCCACACTCAGTAGGGGTCTGCTTCTATGTGTGCAGTTTTGGCTGAACTTTGACATTTTCTCTGAAGAACTGGGTATGTAACAGGACACTTGCTTTCTTATCTCTTTTTCCACAAGCGGTTGCTTTTCAATCAAACCAACAACAGCAAAGGTCAGGATTTATGCAATAGCATTAGGTGGGAGTGCAGAGGGGGAGCGGGAATAGAAGCTGGAAGCCAGCCAGGAGCCATGGCCAATTCTCTTCTTTCTTCTTGCAATGTATTACTTGTCCATGAAGGAGCATTAATGTCCTCTGAATGTACCATCTCTATACACACTGTTGGGAATGTATAATGTTGCTCTTAGTAACAACATTCCATTATTTTCTATCTCACAGTTGTCAATAAATCATCTGTTAAATGAATCAGGCCTTGTGAACTTGTACTGGCAAGATTGATTTTTGCATGATGTTTCTTTAGGAAATGAATTAAATCTTAGAAAGAAAAATGTGTGCAGAGTGGCAGTGTGTGCTTTCACAGAGAGAGTATTTATGATGAATAGAAGGAAAATAGAGTACACATGCTTCAAAGAGCACATTCTTGTAATGATGCTCAGTACTAATATGATCTGAAGTAAAGATGGTAAGATCAGAAGCTTTCAATGCAGAAAGATTACCATTTCCTTTGAAAGCATTATTTACTGCAAAATCCTGTGATACTTTTAGATATACATTTAGTTCATCCATTGTAATTTATCTAAGTCCCTATTTTTATTTTTTTTTGCTTTCCTCTGCATCTGTCAAAATAATTGGGCTTTCAGGAGTGCTTTTTACAGCAGAGAGTATGAATCCAAGGGTGATTTTTTTTCTCTTTACTTCCTGCCTTTACAACAACTGAAGGAGGAGGCTCCTCTTGAAGGAGGAGGCTCCTCTTGAATTATTACTTGCAGGGAGACAGCTCTGTGAGCCTGTGAGCAAGAGTGAATGCGTGTGTCCCCTCCACCTGTTGGTCCACTTAAATCCAGCCTCCTGTTGCTGTCAGGGAAGGTTTCAGAAAGAAAAGAAAAAAATTCCCAGTGACTTCTGCAAGATTTTCTTGACATTAGAAGTGCATTTCTATGATCAGTCATAGCAAGTGTAGCAGGGAACTATTTTTGATCCTTTGCACTGAGGTACACATAGAACAGCCTGTGGTTATCAGCTCACAACGAAATGATGGGACTTTGTTGCCTTAATGGGTGACTGCTTTTCCTGACAGTGACAGGGATAGTAAATGGTATTCAAAAGTCCTGTCATCTGCAGATATTTTAAAGTCCAGGAAGTTGTTGTAAAATAGGGAATGTACATTCCAGATCTATAGTGAATTAAAAAATAAATTAAAAGGAGTGGAATGTGAAATAATAACCCTGCATCCTTAAGGAGCACCAAAGGAATAGTAAAATCTAAAAGGCATCAGGCAACTTTTGGAAGAAAACTGAATAATATATTCAAAAATTCTTTCAGTGTATGACACCTAGAATTTTCAGCTACTCATGTAAGTCTAGAAGCTTGGAAAATCAGATGCAGGCCCATAGTCTAATTTCAGTAGTATGGTCTACATGTATTGAAATCTGGGATTTGTACTGGACAGTCTGATAAATAAAAAATTAGGCAAAATATTGTTTTCACTAAAGGATGAATTTCTGCAGACAGCTCTGTGCACTGTAAGAGAAACCAGCATAGCCTGAGAGTTCCCAGTTTCAGAGCTGCCACTGAAAAGCTGCTTATGTTTGCACAGTGTACAGCCTTATCCAGCATTCCAAATCCTCAGTCCTCCAGGATGCCTGGCTGGACATTTTACAAAATTTTCTAATTGCAAGTGCTTGAGAACATTGATCCTCAGCCACTCTGATTAAAAAATTATTCTGAAGAGCACTTCTGTGGCCTGGCAGTGGATGGGGCTGGAAGAACTGCCCCAGATCTCCATTCAGACCCCCACTGCTGCCCCCTCCCAGAACATTCCTCTTTCCTCACCTGTTCTTTCAGCAGGTACAGCTCCAGGAATTTAGTTTTATTCAGAATGACCAAATTTTAAATTAGATCCAGATTATTTTGACTTTGGCTTAAGCCATCAGCAAGACTGGGAAAGGGGGGGGGCGGGGGGGGTCTCCTTTCCAGGCAGCCTTTTCTCCTATTCTTTGCTTTTTTTTTTTTGCTCACAGACTTGCCTGTGCCTTGGGGAGATGATAATAATTGCATCTACAAAGGCTTTCAACTGCCCTACAATACATCCTGTCAGCCTGGCCACTTTCAAAGCTTTCTTAGCCACAGTTCAAAATCTGTCTTTTTTTTATAAAACAAATTCCTTTCACACAAGCCATTTTTATCTTTTTTGGAATTGCACAGCTTATGGCTTTCATGGCCATAATGCCACAGGATAGTTTTGATCTCGCTGCTTTTCTGCTATTTTGGATTAAATATTTTAAAAGTACAAATATTTTTAAAAATAGGGACATTTTCAATAAACCATATCCCTAAATACACAAAACTCAATCCTGCCTCTAAAAGACTTCAAAAATACACAAATACGCATCAAGAGCTGAGAAAAGAATTGACGTTTCTTTAAATGATTCTTCAAAACATGTATTAGGAGATCTTTGCAGCTACATTCCATGCTTTTTTGAAGTTATTGATTCCCAAAGCTTCTAAATGCCAGGTGCTCATTAGTAAGACTGTCTCATATTTTTCTTTACTCTGGTAAATGAAGTTTTGTAGCCACATGAGATAATACATGTTACAGTAGGCAGATAACAGACAGTGAGTATTTTGAGCTTTTTTTTTATCTACAGTCTTCTCTGGCACTCAGCTCATCTTAGCTCTCCTCTTTTTAATTGTGGAGAACTTTATTTTGTGCTTTAGCAGAACTCCAGCTCTTTGGTCCAGAAACAGAGGCCAGAACAGCTTCGGCATCAGTGACCACCTCAGCCAGAAGCACCAAAGTTTGTTAAAAATGGAGCCCCTCCACCACTTTGCCAGGGTAAATTCAGGCAAGTTCCCAAGCATTGGTTCTATAAGGGAGGAGGTGTTTCTTCATTTCATCCCCAGCTGGATCCTGTCAGTCAGAGAGTTTCCCCAGTCCCTCTGCTCACACCACAGGACAGAGCTGTCTGCCCAGAAGCCAAACCCCTGCTTGTATTGCACTTTCTTGTGCATCTAATGAGAAGCACTTTCTAATGCCTTTGTTAATGGGATGCACTTGAGAGTTGATGAACCGTCCCAGACAAGGGTGTTTGCTCATGTACCATTGCTCTTTGCTCCTGTTAATGGCGCTGCTCTGGTGTACAAATGGCTCCAATAAAACCCTAGTCAGATCATAAATCCATGCAAATTTGGTTCTCAATATTCAGGACTATTGTATTTCCTTACAGTGATTTCTGCTCTGCATGGTTGTTCTGTGCTGCCCTGAATGCTGGGTCACGGCACAGCATTTCCTCATGGTATTTGTGCATTTCTGAGTTTGCAAGGTGCAGTAGTGCATAGATAGCTCTGATTTCCTGGCAGGGGATCTTTGCAATCCACAGGGGAGCTATGTTGCCTCATTTGCACTCCCTTATTGAATTTCAATCAGTTTTCCCAACAATTTTCTGGAGGAATTCCTGTGGGACACCTTCAAATGCTTCTAGCCACATGCTGTCCGCCAACTCCTCATTTTCTCTTCTAGGGTTGTCTGTGTTTTCTCATTTAAGAATAATTCACTACACGACAATACTTTACATTAATGAAGCCCTGGTGGTATCAGATGCGATGACATTCTGTAGGAAACAGGGAAAATAAGTACAAGTATACTCAGTATAATGTAAAATCAGCTGATGTGCAAAAAAGTTAATGAGGGGGAATATCAGCTTCTGCTGGATATGCTGACTCTCGAGTATCTCTCTCTATCCTGCTCAAGCACGGGCAAATTGGATTTATCTGTCGCTTTTCAAGGGTCCCTCAGGAAGAGAATAAGGATAGTGGGCTCCAGTAAAAATTAAGTGAACCTACTCAATTGTTTCCCCCTTTTTTCTGTTTGATAGAGTACCCATTCCTGGAAAAAGGAGTCTCTCTAATCAATTCCTGCGTCCCTCTGCAGCTTTAGGCAGTATCTGATATCCTGGCAGGGATTCTGGGAAGAATGTGGGGTGGGGTTTCGTTCCTGTGAGAAAGCAGATCAGTCCTAGTGCTCACTGTGCCTCTGGAAATGCCCTGTGCAAGATCCACTCAAGCTGCACAGTGAGAGTCCTGCTTTTGCACTTGTGTACAATATTCTGCAGTTAGTTTCTTCAGGTAGAACAATGATCATTACTGGGAGGGTAGAGAGCCCAAACATTACCTCCAAAATAGGTATCTCCAGCACATACACTGGAATTTGGATCTTTCTGCCCATAAAAATAATAACTTTTCACATTAAAGCAAACAAAAAACCCCCAATGACCAAGTGAGAGCTCATTAATTTTAGATTTGAACAAACTTAAAGAGATGGAGTAGTGCCAGAAGAACAGAATTATGTGAAAGTAATTTTTTATTCCATATATTTTAAAATAATGGTTTCAAATAATAATAAATACCCTTTTTACTATGAAATTTTACAAAAAATATCTACTGCCATTGGGTTTTTTCCTAATTCAGTTTAGGACTATCTGTGATTGCACAAGGAACAGTAAAAATTAGAGGTTTCTTACAGCTCGTTTCATATATAGAAATATTTTCAGCTTCTTTTTGAGAAGTGTTACATGTGCTTATGCTTCAGCATAGGCATTCTGTGAAACCGCCCTGTGTTTTTGCTTTTTCCCCTAAATATAATCTTTTCATTTTCATTCTTGGCTGGTGCTTTCTTGCTCCAATTGAACATAAATAGATTTGTCCATTTCTTCTCAAATACTATCAAGTTACTAATTTTACTTTCTGAATTTTGCTGTTTCCAGCTCAAAGCCTTTTCTTTATAGAAAGTAGCAGCTGTCCTTAACATCACCAGCTGAAGTTATTTCCAATTACTGCATCTCAGAACATTTTTACTGAAGATCAGAATCTAAAACTTCTCTTTGTCCAGCAAGTGGAGCAAAACAACCTCCTGGATGTGAAGTTCAGCAGGTTGTCTTCAACATTTTCAGATGTGGCTTTGGAAAGTCTATAGGAAACAATTGCATTTAAAGCCCAAATATACACACTATGGTAGCCTGTATTGTTTGTCTAACAACAACTGCCCCACAATTCCTTCATTTTAACCACAGTGAGTTTTGTTTCTACTCTTAAGTATTCTTCCAGCTTTGCTTATTTGTTGTTCCCAATGCCTTAGAGTGCAATGTCTGCTGAGCTGTTGGCAGCAAAGTCAGGTATCTGTGCAAACCTCCCACGGGCTGTGTGTTTACTTTATGCACTGCTTTAAACTCACAACAGTGGTCAGTTTTTCTAAGAACTCAGCCCTCTTGAGAAGATGGGCCAGTGCTAGACCGGCCACAGCTAATGCCAGCTGGAGTCTCTTCTCTGAGATCTGCTGGGTACATCTGTTCAGGGTAGAGTTTAAAAAACAGGGAGAGAGGGAGGGAGGCAAGAGGAGGCAAGAAGGGTGACTTTATAAAGCCTTTTTTTTTATCCAGAGCATTGCATTAACTGTTGGAAAAGTCCACTCAGTCAGACATTTTTATTTGCTCTGCTTTAGTTTTCAGTTGAGTAACTCTATTCCACCTCTCAGGTGTTATGACAGAATTGAATGAGAGCATTACGGTGAGCTGGCAAATGAATTTTGGGAGGCTAACAACCATGCAGGAGATAACATTTTAATTAGTACCTGACATGGCCAGAATGTCACAAGGGACATCACTCCCACAAGCTTTCTGCTTGGCTCTGACAGTCTCCCACCATCATTATAGTTTGGATGTATTTAAAATAAAACTCCAGGTTTCTTAATCACCTGGCAAAGATGAACTTTGCAGGGTTTCCACAATCAATGTGAGCACAAAAGGAAGTAGCAGCAAGTACGAGGAAAGCAGATGTACACTTTGCCTGCAGCACTAGCAAGGGAGCTTTGTAGCTCTCAATCTTCGTTCACACAGTTCTAGCTGAGCTTTGTGTTTTAAATGTGCCATTTTAAAGAAGCTTCAGATCAAAGCCTATTTCGTCTTCCCAATAACTCAGCTGCTCCTGTAATCATCTCAAAGTCTGAACTGCAGGATCTTGGCATCTGCTGCTGTATATATAAGACAAGGCAAAACAAGTGACAAAAGGATCAGAGGTGGTTATCAGCATAGGTGTCAACCCTGTGGAAGAATAGCCAGTGAGTGCCAAAAATGCAGTGAGACAAATATATCCATGTAGATTTTTCATGAAATGTTGGTGACTACAGGAGCAATCTTACATGTGAGCTGTTCATTGATCGGACCAGCAAGGCACATTTGGAATGCACTACCTTTCCTTATAGTAATAGTAAACAATCCATTCCTTTCTACTTCATAAAATTACCGGCATAATACTTCATTTTTTATTGTTATAAGAAGTTGCCTGAGGCCTCAATGAAAAGAGCAAATTAGAGCATTACTCCTTCCAACCACGAACAGTGAAATATTTGTGAAGGCGATTATTACCAGAGTTGCATTACCAAAATATCACATATAAAACACTTGGGAGCCATCTACAAGTCACACAGATGTGTATAGGTTTATATGCATCTGTGTGGAGTTGCATTGGAAGTGGAGGGTTAGCACAGCCCTGAATTTATCTTGATGCTTAGTTTCAAATCAGCTCCTGCAGCAGTTTGAGCCCTATTCTGCATTTCTGGGAGCAGACCCACGCCCTTAGCCCAAAAGAGGCTACAATTTTTTTAACTGCCTGTTTTAATAATCCACACATGTGTGAACACAATTGTAGCAGGGTGAAATAAGATGGAGACTTACCTACAAGAAAATGTAATTATGTTTTTCAGAGAAAGCATGGTTAAAATTGCTGCATTTTCTTCTTCACAAAGCATGCAAAATACAAAGATAATATAAAAATTAGTACTTGGAACAGAAGATCTCCTATCAACCTCCATATTAAGGTGCATTTAAGTCAAACCTTTTTAAGAAGTGTTGCCACATTGCTTTTAAATATGTCTTACCCTATAATCTTGTGTTAGTCTTCAAAAATAAAAAAATTAGGGTTTTTCCCTTCTGAATTGCTGAAATAATGCCTATCTTACTTTTAGCTGGAGGTTTGTGCTAAATCTCATTTTAATGAAAACTAAATGGACTTGTCCTGCAGGCTCACAGGACAAATGACTGGATCATTTGCTACCACTCACATGTGCTACCAGTGGAGCTGGTTTCTGCTTGAGAGCCAGACAGCAGGCAGGGCTGCATTCCAGTAGCACATCCACTACTTCTTGTTTCTCAGGAAATACAAAGCATCTCAACCCATGGGCTCTCCTGCAAACTTTTCTGTTTCTTATTTACATTTTGTGGCTGTCACCTCGACCACAACCCACTGATTCTGCTCCATGGCAGCACATTTGGATCCTTAACTGGGTTATTAAAAAGTATGTCCCTAAGCTGAAGATTTCATTTGCATGGGAAGAACACTAACCTCGGTAACTAAATATGCATTTATTAAAACTCTGTTTTTATTTTTTTAAACTTCCCTGCATTTGCAGTTTCTTTTCTTCTACCTGACAAAAATAGTTGAAGCCATCCCAGCTCTCAGGGGTGCTTCCCTTTGGCATTCATGGCACAGAGAATTTGCTCCTCAATCTCTGCCTACAAGACAAGATAGTATTATGTAACAATAATGTGAACCCAAAGAACCAGTCTCTCCACCTGTAATTGGTAGGAATGTATCACAATTTGTAAGAATTATCATTAGAAATAGAACAGTAGGAGTGAGAAGGCAACAGAGACATGACAGGGAAGTCAAATGATACAAAACTTTTTGTACATATTCTGTGAATCTGGTTGCATACTTTGTTTGTTGGAAAATAGTGTAACATATTAATGTAACTTGTTCCTAGACCATATGGAATCCTTGTTTGCCACACAGTGCCAGAATATTCCAGCAGAAAGTGAGACACTTATACAGCCCTGCAGGAGTGTATTTCTTAAGTATTAAGTTTTGTTTAGAATTCACTGCTGTAGGAGTTGAGAGGCTTGGGTTTTTCTATTTTGTTAGTGGATGGAGATCTTTCAATATTTCTTTGCTAGGCTGGAGTAAAAATAGGATGTGGTTCAGTATTGATTTAATCTTATACATCTACAGGTAAGTTCAGTTTTAATGGTGATTTCTATCACTAAGTAGTATTGAAATTCTCTATCTGAAAGAGTGAAATTAAATAGTATACTGCTAATTTTCCCCACTGATCTATATAGATAAGTATCAGTGGAGCTGAAAAAGTCCATAACAAAAGCAGGCCCAAAAACGCCTGAACCTTTACAGCATGCTAATGATTTTCCATTAGGTCAGATTGATGCTTTCTGCTTGGTGAAAATAGGTATTTAGCAACAGTGTTTTCAGTTTGTGAGGAATAAATAACTGCTGGACCAAGTGCTTCATCCATGGGAATACATCTGCACTTTAGGTGCTTGTTAATAAATCATTTCTGCAGGATAATTTGTCACATTAGCAGATGCACATCTGAGGATGTTGTTGGGTCAAGCAGCTCTCACATCTCCCGCTGCATTCGCATTGCTGACACTCAGAGAAGGGACATATTCTGCCCTTCGAGGTCTCACTGCCACCTCAGGAGAAGGGACTGTGCTCTGGGGCCAGGTTGGTGAGCTGGATGTTACCCAAGCTGCCTCTCCATCCCTGGCTCGAGCAGCAGCCATCCCAACCTGCTGCTCTCGGGGAAGCTGTGGGCTGTGAGCAGATGTCATTGAAGCCATCAGCGGAGACGGATCCAGGAATTAATGTTACAGGGGGATCTGATATCAGATGGCTGCTAAAGCAGAACCTTTGTTGACATCAATAGAACAGCAAGGGTAAAGAATTGTGGGATTTTTTTTCTTTAAAAGGTGTAGGAAATGAATTGAAGCCAGTCTCTTACCATGGAGAAGATACACACCAGTGAAAATGCCTATTTACATATGTTTGCACTTGGGTCTGTTTCACAGCACCAGAACCAGAGCTTTAAATGGCTGTTGACAGTTGACTGGACAAATTTCAGTTGTGAGAGAGGGGCTATGGAGAGATTCCTCCCTTGGTGATTCTCTTCAGCCTGGATTTTTAAATCAGTGCTTCAAGTCATGTCAATATCCATATTGTTTGCAACCCAGTGTTCTCTCCTTATAAATCTTCAAATAGCAAGAGACCCATTATCACATCCATTCCTCCTACAGCCCTGTTCTCATCTGAGAAATGTGACTTGAAACTTCTATTAATAGTGAAAAGGTACATTTGCACTGCATTTTTCATGAAGAGGGTTCTTAAAAATGCTTTATAACTTCTACTAATGTCAACGTATATATAAGGATCTCAGATGAGGGGCTCCTCAGAGATATGCTTTCTAATTGTTTGATATATAACTAATGGTCTCCACCACCAGAAATAAAAGATTGAGTGCTCTTGTTCCTGGATGCCAGAGCACTGACTTTCTTTGTGTGAAAGTCCTGCCCTTTGAATGTCAATCCACTTTGAAGTGCCCCAAATGTGCCCCAAATCAAACAAATTCAGAATGATGATATGCCTCTGATAATACTCAACTCAAACAAATAAAAATGGAATGCAGTTCCATTAGGTAGAAAGGTAGGATATTTTTAACCAGGCAAGTAGCATTAAAATAAAATTTAAAACAAGAAAAGTAAAATAAAAGGATAATTCCTCTATTTTAATGTGCAGGAGAAAGTAAGATTGAGGGCATTAAATACTTGAATAGAAATCTAACTGAACTTTGCATTAAATTTTTGAAGTCTTGTCTAGAAATTTATTATTCACTCCACATTAATAGCAAAGTTGGCTCCTATTTGACTCATGAAACAGCATTTATTTTAGTGAAGAAAGACTGCAGTCCTAAGAGAGAGCCTCAACATCATACCCACTGTGGAATCATCCTTAAGCAGCATACTTAAGGAATATCTGAGTTATTCACAGAAAAACTGTCCAGAGTGCAGAAAACTCCAGTTCTGGGGTTGCTGTCAGTCATGCCTCAGATCAAATTCCGAAGGAAAACTGTGGGGTTTGTGGTCAGCAAAAACAAGAGTAATAAATTTACCCAGGTTCTTTTCTCAAGTACTGCCCTCAAAAAAAGCTGTTTCTTGACATGGTTGAAGTTACAGACACAAAAAAACTGTAACAACTTCATTACAAATGGCATTTTGCAGACCCTAACATTTTTGATTGGCTCAGTTACAGAGATCAGTTGTTTCAAGTCTGAATTACCATTAATTACTTCTGTTTACCATTAATTAATTACTTCTGTCCCACCTAAGCTGTGCATTCAGTCCTGGTTTGTACTGCAGTTTAAAAGCATGGATTCCAATTACCCCAGTCAATGCAGTTTACACCAAATGACCACCTTGTGAGATTTATTTTAGAGACTTTAGTTTGGCCCTGTGGAGTGCATCCTGCAGGGTGCTGAGGCTGAGAGAGCAGCTGAGTGTGCTCCATGTTCCTGCTATACACACAGCCTGAGTTTAGGAGCAAATCCAGCGTCGCTCAAAGCATTCAGCTTACCTTGGGTTGCTGTGGTGTCTGGGGTTGGCTTTGTGTTTGGAAGTACACAAATCTGAGTCAGAAAAATGGCTCTAGAAGGTATTTTCTTTATTTTTATTTCTTTTTCCTGGGCCTTGACTGTCTGTGAAGCTCAGTTTACCTGTCCAGAAAGATCAGAAAGTCATAGGAATGGATCAGAAAGTCATAGGAATGGAGCCTCAGCCTCCTAAAGGTGACATGTGCCACAATAATTATTTAATAATTATTAGGTTTGCACAATAAAACTGCATTACTCATTTCTTGGACGAATGAATCCTCTCATTTTTCATCCAACTTGGAGAGAAAGCATAGTTTACAATGAGTGAAATGTAATGTTAATTTAAGAGAGAAAATCAAGTGGTAAGTTTTTTCAGCAAGGTAGGCCACTTTACAATTAGTATTGCATTGTCTTCCATTTATTTTACATTAGTTGATGGGTTTTTTGTTTAAAAACAATTTTTTTCCTTACCTGGACTCAGCTTTAGAGGGATCGTGATCTTCATATTTTTGTCTTTCATAGGAAAATTTATCAAACTCTTTCAACATTTCAGAAACAGAAACCCCCCCCGCATCAGATTTAGAAAAGGCTATAATTTCTAACTTCAAAGTTACTCCTGTCCCAAACAAAATAAGAACATATCCTCAGCACAGCAATGACATATCAGCAAGTTCCTTGCAGTCATTGGAGCAGTGAGTTTAACTCAGGAGAGCTGTGGGACTCAATTGTTCTTCAATAAGGTGAAAGGAGGAATATTGTAATGTGCAGTGAGATGGAGAAGACTTATTGTGACTGTGAAGGATGTCTGCCTCCATGGCATAAAGTCTTCCTCTGTATTTCAAGAAATGTCATTTGAAATGTAGAAGGTGTGCACAGCAGGAATAATAAAATTGCCTGAGCATGTGAATTTTAAGCACTAAACATGATACAGAAACAAGAGTATTTTTTTAATAGGAAATTGTGGCTAATGCAGCTTTCTTCCTTAAAAATATTTCCTTCAGCTGAACATTAATCTCTTGGCAGGAATTTCTGGAAAATTAGATACTTCTCAGTAAAACTTGTAAGAAAAAAAATGTTTTTATCTAGATAACAAAATGGAGTTGACAACCTTCAGAGGTGGTAGAGTCTCACTTGCAGTAGAACCAGAGCAACATAAGAGTTTTTTCTGTATATAAATAAGTATATATATTTTCTATTACTGTGATAATAGTATTATACTAAGCCAAATGTGGTTATAAATTATCCCTAGCATCTTTTTCGAGTAGCATGTCTAGGCAAGGATGCCCCTCCTCCCCCATCTGTTTGACTGATACTTTTCTCTGAAATCCTAAAAGGTGAAAACATTTAAGTTAAATAGTCACATAGCTCTAATTGCCAGCCAGCAGGGAGCTCTGCGTGGCACTTCTTCCATCACCAATCATGTCAGCTTCCAAGGAAGTACTTGAGTACAACTTATAATTCATAATGACTTACATTTTCTTTTTAGCTTGCATCCTTTTCCCTGACCTTCTCTTTTTCCTTCCGAGCTCTTAATGAGGAGAACTTTACAACCATAAACACTATTTTTCTAATGGACTCTCTGGGGAGAGGTTTTTCCCTGGTGCTCCTGACTCAGTCTGGTGCTTTGTTCTTTCCTAGCTTGCACAGACAAAGAGCTGAGGAATCTGGCTTCGAGGCTAAAAGACTGGTTCGGTGCCCTTCACGAGGATGCAAATCGTGTCATCAAACCCACGAGCTCGGAGACAGCACAAGGCAGTAAGAAAACTCCTTTCCTGTTGAATATTGGGTGTTGCAAGAGCTTCCCAACCTGAAAGAATTGAAGTGAGCGCAGCTGTTGATGCTGCAGCATCCTGAGAGGCAGGTGCCAGTGAATAACCAGGTGCCTGAGACCTGACCCTGAAAAGAAGTGCTGTTTTCTGAAGGAGCTGCAGTCCTTCTGTCCTCTCTCTGGCCTCAGCTGCTCTAAAAGCTGGCAGTCAGAGAGACCTTCACAACTTAATCAGGCAAATAACTTTCTGAAGGCCATGGAGATCATCTCTGTATGAGTAATTGAAATTGCTCATGGGCTTTTCTCAAGTGCTGGAGTTAACTAATGTGAGGTAGTTTGTGTCTGTACACTTAAATTCCACCCCCTCTAATTCGACGAGACTGCATACAGATAATTTCTTGGGATTGGGCTCTGGTCTCTGTTTAACCACCAGATTTATGGCCAAGCATTTTCTGACACAATGTCAGTGGCATAAGATGAAAATATGGCATATAAGCATAGGGAATGTTATGCCAGTGTTGGAAAAAACTCACTTAGATTTTACTTTAAAATTTCTTGCTTACAGTTTATGTAAGGGAAAGAATAATTAAAACATCTGAGTCATGGAGCTGGAAGAGTTAAATGGTCGAGAAAGCTGGAACCCATTGTGTCCTAGGTATTTAATAACACCATCTTTGCTTCCTTTGATGCATTTTTTCTTTTTTTTTTTTTTTTAAGAAAGGAAGGAAACGAGCAGTCTAGAGGACATTTACTCTCTGTGGGTTAAGCCAACATGACTGATTTTGATGTCATTTAGCCACCAGGGAGGGGAAGGATTCAGATAACAGCATTAAAAGAGGTCATGCTCATCAGAGAGATGTGAATTCACTTTCTGTAAAGACTCATTAATTCTTTCAAACAGCATGTCCCAAAATATGTGGGCCCTTGGGCTGCAAAGTAGGATACACAAGTTTTATGTAGGTGTGTGCCTCACTGTCACTTCACTGATTCTCTGGGTTGAGCTGTCTAAAGCCAGGGTCCAAAACCCAGAATTTGAAGGGTCCAGTCAGCTGCAACTTTTATGGCTCTTGGCACCTGCTGTCCTTGTAGAGGGAGCCCACAGAGGCCACACAGGCAGTAAAACGGACCCAGCACATCAGGGAGGGCACTTTCTGTTGGTCCAGGTCTCCAGAGCCCCTCTCTTTTGTGCTACATCTGAGCTGGGCTAGCAATAGATTGCCTCTTCCTAAAGGGACAATAAACCACAGGCTATACTGATCAAAACTATAGCCAAACCAAATAATTTCATCACACATCTTAAAAATCTTTGGTGAAACAAGTAATGTTCTGTGTAAATGATATTTTTTTCATGTGTCCCTTATTCTGCGTAGTATTTACAACAGAGTTAGTCTCTTTAAACATATGTCCTACTTATTTCTGAAGTGGTGCTCCAAAAAAAAGATATTCTCATGCAGAGGATCCAAACCACAGTGCAAAAAGCAACTGGATGTACAGCTAATCATGGCTTCCAGATGTGAATTCATTTCAAACCCCGTGACAGAAAGCCTTAGAGGCTTTAAACTTTGTTTGAAGTCCTTTAGGCCCAGAATCCCAGGAAATCTCGTTTTATCAGATTGTCAAAATGATGTTTTCATGCAGATGATTCGTGACATCCTCATGATGACCTTGCCAGAGGCCAAAGACCAAATACAGTCCTAAAGGTGTTGAGTCTTTTTTTTTTTTTTTTCCTAAGCAATTTCAGTGAGAAAAACATTCCTGGTAACTCTGCAGTGTTTGCTCTGATTCACAGAGGAGCTGTTATCTCTTTAGTTTAGTTTGATTCCTGGCAGCTTTTATTTGAAAGGCTGCCTGATGATCTTAAACACTTGATCTCAACGCTCATTTTTAGACTGTTGACTTAGTTTGGCACATTCTCTTATTTTCTTCTATATCAGTTAAAAAAAAAAAACAAACAACTTTTTGAGTTCAGATGCCTAAGCCATTTTTGAATGCCACAAAACTTGGGCTTGTTTTTTTCTTTTTGAGGTTTTGCAACAGTATTCATGAATTAATCTGTATGTGCCAAATTCTGCAGTTGACATTCTCTCTGGTGGCACTGAAAATACTCACAGGGTGAGGACAGCAGTATTTGGCTCTCTCCAACTTCAAACATTTGTAAAAATGAAAGACACTTTAAACAGGGCTCAGAATTCAAAGCAAAGTTCACATCCCAAGCTGTAGAAAAGAATGTATGTGAATCCTGGCAAACAGGACACGCTCAGCTCTAGAAATAGGCTCTGATGTGCACATCGCCCTTTTTTGTGGCTCTGCATGCATTGCCCTCCTCACCACACACATCACTTCATTAAATTGAACTGGTTTGGTTGTGCCTGCAGAGTTTGAAAAGGCATGAACATCCTCAAAGTAATCCATTTTGGATGTGCCCCCGTGGCAGTAAAAGGAACAGTGCTGGGATGCCATGACTGCAATGCCTTGGACATTTCGGCTGTTTAGAGAAGGTCTTCCAGCAGAAATTTCTCTATGCTACATTAATTTTTTCAAGAAGTTAGTGTGAGTGTAAATAATCATTTTGAATGTATTATGTTCGCCCCCAGGTGAAGAAAAAAAGTATACGTTTTTATTTTTATTGTAACTCTCCTGAAAGGAAAAGATGATCATTGTATATAGATTTCAAATCTTCCTTTCCTGAGCTCCCTGATCCCAGCAAAGCACTGTGGGCCAGGTACTTGGTCTTCTGAAGGCTTTGTGCAATTAAAATCTCCTCAATAAATGATACAAGAAACTCAGGGACATGCTTTGACATAGGGAAATAATAAAACTAATTAGGTAGCAAGATCAGATTCAAATTGCTCCTGAGCCTGTTGATAATTCATAACATCCACTCATTGTATCTAGAGAGTCTCCTTGGTTGAAGTGGGTGTTGTTTTTCTTTTAGTAGGGAGCTATGCAATACAAAGGATTTTTTCTGGGGAACATTTCTTCTCCTCCTCCTTTTATTTTAAGCAATGGGGGAAATTAGGTTAATTATACCCCTTTTAATATAATTGTAGTATACTTTAATAAAATAAAAATGGCTCATGTATGTCAACTCTTGAAGGGGGAAAATAATTTTTTGATGCCAGAAGGTGTGTTTATTTTTAATAAGGATTTTCACCTAAAGACTTTTTAAAAGTTAATTCCATTTTAATTCAGAGGAGGTGGAGCATTTCATGTATTAATGGGATGAGAGACTTTTACATGTAGGTCACCAGCTTGGTTTCCTTCCAGCGCTGTAGTGAATGAAAGTTGTCAGGATGCTGAACAGCTGTCAGTTGGAAAGAGGAACATGATGGTCTCAGTCCACGTCCTTGTGAGCAGGTGTCCAAATGAGAGCAGCCACCACCTCAGCTGACATTAATTGGCATCTGTGTTGGCAACCTCTGCCAAGGAGCCAAGAGTGATGTGGAGCCTGCACCGTTCTCCTGCTTCTCACCAAAGGCACTGCAGCACTGTGCTGATGAACAGAAAGATGCAGAACAGTTCTCACTGAGGCTAATTCTGGGTCTGTTGTGCTGGAAATCCAGCCTGTTAACCAAGCACTGACTTCTTTACAGAATTACAGTATATGGTTTATTTCATCCAGAAAATTGCATCATATTTACAGATAAGTAGATCAAAAGAAGTTAATTTATTCAATACGTCTTGGCCTTTACCAGGCTGGTGGGAGCACAGTGACCTCTCAGTGAAGGTAAGTGAGCTCCAAAAGCCATTTTCCATCAGGTGCCCTGGTTATGCCATGAGTCAGAGCCTGTGTTGCACACTTAGGGCACATTTGGCTTCCACTCCTGGTGCTGGGTGCTGAGAGCATCCTGGACTGTTGGATTTGGGCTGCAGATGCAATGTTGCAAAATGTGATTTATGGGCAGTACCTCTTACCAGGAGACAATATGAAGTGGAGCTACTATTTACCTTCAACTACATATTGAGGGACAGTTAAAGAACTAACTTTCCACTAACAATAATAGTCTAGATAAGAACTTTCTGTCACACCTACCGCATCAATATTTCAGGACTTCCAGACCACATTGTCTGATAATCCAGCACTGTTTAGTAAACCAGCCTCTTAATAAATCTAATCTGGAACTCTCATCACAACAATGAAAGGTCCCTTGTTTTAAGAAATTATAATCAAGACCTCTTCAACTTCTGTCTTCTAGAGTGACCTTTCACACCTATTTCTCCCATCCAGGCCCTGATGGTGTGTCACAGGGCAGCTTTGTTGCTCACAGCAGTCACTACTGGTGGTTTTCTCAGACAGATCCATGCTGAGGGCAGGTCGATGGCGAATCCCCATTGTACACACAGGTGGAGATTTCCCAGCAGGGAGCAAAACAAGATGCAGAAATAATCTACAGGCACTGTCAGGGCCAAGTTCATTCCAGGATCTTCTGCTCCCTTCATTGATCCCTGCCAGTTAAGAGAAAACCTTTAGAGACCCTTCAGGGCTGAGCAACACATAACACACTCAGCTGGTCATACAACACACCCTGCAGTTACTCTTTTGCAGTGCCACCATGGCATGCAAAGTCCATTGCCAGAGAGGGCATCACTGCAGGAAAAGAGCAGACATTGGAAACTAACTCTTTTTCTCCTGAAAACTGTTAAACCAGGATAGATGAAGCTGATTCCAGCTCCACCATGCAGTTGAATGATGCACCTCTGCCTGTTTGACTACTTTTAACCTGCCCTGGGGTGGGGAATCTGGCACCATACACATGCACAGGGCAGGACTGTGTGCCCTGCTCCTGTTGCTCTGTAAAGGCAAAGGTAAGGAATGTTAAATCCTTTCACTTGACAAAAGATTGCACAGTGATCAAATCCTGCTTGCCTTCTTCAGATGACTAAAATAATTGAAGTCAATATTTCTAATTGCTTCAGCAAGGCAAGCAGCGCACCCCCCCCCCCCATCTATTCACACAGCCTTGTTCTTTTTCACTGTGCTCAAACATGATTAGATAATGTTATGGGAGACAACAGCATAAAAATGTGATGAAATTTTCAGCATGATTTCTCTCTTCCCTGCCTGAGCTGCCTCTAGCCCTGAGGAAATGGCATTACCTTCTTCCTTCCTTAGAGAAACATGTATTATGGATGACACAAACCTTCCCATTAGTTAACCCTTCTGATTGTCCCTCTGTGTCACCGACAACCTTCAACCACAGTTGCCAACAAAAAGCACAGCTTCCAGCAAAAAGCCCTGCTCTCCTTTGGATTAATGCCTAAAATAGCAGGTAGGCTGCAGAGCTTGGACAAACTGTCAGCGTGATTCCAGCAACATCTCAGCTTTCACTTTAACAAAGCAGCATCCTGAAAGGGACACGTACAGCAAATAAAGCTAAGCCTAACCTCTTTCACTGAAAGATGTAGCCAAAGGAAAAAGCTCATCAGGCTTCTCCACATGTCCCAAAGCAGAGTGAGCAGTGCACAGGCAGGTCATTATTCACAGCTGGTGTAGCCTGAGCACCAGAGGCCCTAGCTGTCAGAAGCCCTCTGTCCCTGCAAGTCCCCAGCCAATGGATTCATGTTTCTGAGTCCTGGTCGAAACCAATACCGTTGTTATCAGACTTATCATCTCTGTATTATAAATATACTTCCTTACATTGTAGATTACTTAGTCTAAGCACTGAAAAAATACCATGAGGCTGTAGATTTATAATGCCCCACACCACTGTTTTTCTGGAGACTGCAGGACACTGGAACATGTATCTCATATACACAGTGGGTATCTATATGCATGACTTGGGCTTTCTGTGATAACCACTGCTGCTGCAGCAGTCTTTGAAGAATCTGGGCTATTAAAATGAATGATGGTGATGGTTTCCAAAGCGCTGGAAAAGCAGAATCCTGTATTGCTGCAGAATCCTGGAGGCTGCAGGAGGAGTGGTGCTGGTGCAGTGTACAAGAGCATGGGCAGCTCTTGGCAGGTCCCAGCTGAAGCAGTGCCCTCCCTCTGTAAGGAACAGAGACACTTCACCTCTTCTCTCCCCCTGCCTCCCCCAGATAGCTCACAGTCCACATCAAAGCAGTTTGTTGTCACAAACCACACAGACAGGCCTTTGAAGAGTGAGAAGTAAGGTAGAAGGTGAGAGCTGGCAGGAAAGAATTAAATCAGGCAACTAGAAATGAGTCTGGGAAACAGGATTTACATTGCATTCAGATGCAGTCTAGTTTAAAAATATGGTGGATGCAACCTTTTCTCATCACATTTCAGTTTCCTGGAACCAGGCCAACCCACTTGGACTGAGAACTGAAAATAAAGAAAAAAAGCAAGAATTTTTTTCGGTAGAAATAAATTTGAATTACGGCAACCAGCTCTGAATCTCAGCCCTCTCCACTCCACAGCTCCCACAGTATGAGTAGTGCTCTAGTTTGTAGATGTGCTTGGGCTTTAAGCTTTACACAAGCAGATCAGTCTTAGGATTTTGTTCTGCTTTGGGCAAGTCAGCTCAATGTTCAGAGTCCACCAAAAAAAGAAAAGTTAGCAAGTCTTCACCTTAGCATGTGCCAGGGGCATGCTGGGGTTCAGCTGGGGAATATTTGCCTGTCTTCTTACAGGATTTGACACCAGCATCCTACCAATCTGTAAGGATTCCTTAGGCTGGATGTTCAACAAGCTTGACATGAACTATGACCTGCTGCTGGATCCCTCGGAGATCAGTGCCATTTATCTGGATAAGTACGAGCCTTGTGTCAAGCCACTCTTCAACTCCTGCGACTCCTTCAAGGACGGGAAGCTTTCCAACAACGAGTGGTGCTATTGCTTCCAGAAGCCGGGCGGTGAGCTGTGCCATTTGCAATACAAAGAGGAGCCCTTTGGCTCTCCCTGTGTTTCAGGGCCTGCCTGTAGAGATTGGTCATTGGCAGGCAGTGTTAAAAAGCTCTTTTCCCCAGCACCAGTGTGAAGGGCATTGTGGAACCATTTTTAATGTCACAGATCAACTGTATCAACATCCCTTGATCATTAAAGCAAACAAAATAGTAAGTGTCAGTGCACACAGTCTAGAAATAAGCTCTATTGCTGATAGAAAGCTCAAGAATTTACTCTTTTATTAACACAGAAATGAGCCAATTAGCAAGTCATAAATCAGAGACCTGGCATGATGTCAGTTTGGTGAAAAGAGAGGTAGAATGGTTTAACAATTAAAATAACCCCCAAACACTATTCTCAACTATAGCATGTTGCCTTTTTTTTTTTTTTTTTTTTTAAATTAGTGGAGCTAATGACATAAATTTGTTTTGCAGTACAGTACCAGCATATGGGCTTCTCTCATTCCCAGGTGTACAGTAGCCTACATTTCATGTCAGCAGTGAAGCCAGTCATTACAGAGTCTGTCCCGTACCATCTGGAAACTGATTCTTATACATTATATTTTAGGTCTTCCTTGCCAGAATGAAATGAATAGAATTCAAAAGCTAAGTAGAGGGAAGAGTCTGTTGGGTAAGTTCGATTACTTGCTATTCATCTACTCAGCTAATTAAAGCTTCTGTGATTATTGTAACTTTATATGCAGTAATGGTTTTTCAATTAGAGACTAATGTTTTGAGTCAGGAATATGCAGCACCGAGCGTAGGCCTGACACTATGAAATTAAACAAATAATGAGATAGCAACACAGAGAACAGGTGTCAGTGTGGCAACGGGTTCAGAACTAATTTACAGCTCTCCAGAAATGCAAAGCCTTCTCTGCACAGAACTTAATACTGCCTTCCTCACCTCACAGGTCACAGTAAGTACTGGGAGGCTGCTTGATACTCAAGGCTCCCATTTTTGAAGGGTGACTGAAGGTAGATAGCCACTGCATACATGTTCACTTCAAGTTATGGTGCAGTGCACCTTGGGGTGCAATTTTGCCTAATCAATCTAAAATAGTTCAGTGTATATAAAAGCAGGAATTCATATCATCTTATATTAGGCAATCTGCAGGATGCTTCATGCTGTAAGATATGATCATGCCTGTCCCTCTCCCTCATGCCCATTGGGAGCCTGAATTGATTCATGACTTACATTGCTCTGATGGATATCTAAAATTAGGTTAAATAAATCCCCATCTGACATTTTCCCAATTAATTGCTGAAAAAATCAGGTTGCTGAACTGAAAACGTTACAGGTGACTAACTCTCTGCCCTAAAATCACCTAGTGATGTGTAGCCTGGTGTTTGTGTGCTGGTGTCTTACCGAAACTTGTGTCCCTGCACATTTGTGCACGCAGAGCCCAGCCCTGAGGCACTGCAGGACAGATGAAAGCCCCGATCACAGCAAGCCCTGCACTTCACCCTTGAGGAGAATGGCTGACCTCAGCCCCAGCTGTCAGGCCCATCATGGAGAGCACGTCAGGTTCCCACAGCATCAGCAGCTGCAGCACAGGGTGTGCACCTCAGCTCTGCTGCAGTGCTGCTCAGCTGCCTCCCACAATGGTGTTCTCCAAACTCAACAGCACACCCTGCAAACAGCTCAGCTCTGCCAAATCCTGCCATTTGGACTCAAGGTTCAGGTGCCTTGTGAATAATGCCAACCTGGATTCATTGGTTTAAATTAAGAATAAACATTCCCAAAGGCTGCAGGGACTATGGTTTAGATCCATCATCCTTTCATAGCAAGGATGCAGTTCACATGAAGATTAAGATGTTTCAGAATTACAGCTCCTGCTGCTCACAGCTGTGGGAGCAAAGGGAGGATTGATCACTCAGGGTATGTGTGCTCCATTCAGTAAATATTCTGCATTTGTGTTCAAGGGAATGTTGTGGCAGAGGAAGTCACAGTGTTCTCTGTCTCATGGGTGTCATGATTTTCAAAGCCACCTAAAGGAATAAGAAGACCAGTTCCTAATAGATAGCTTTGACTATCCCATATTTATTTTATGCTCTGTTGTTATTTTCTGTGTGCAATAAATGTCATCTAGGTTGAAACATAAGTAGTTTATTCTGGTGTGTGGGAAGAATGATGTCTGGGTTGCAGGTAGTTCAACATGCAGGTGGTTGTAGCACATGTCACTGGGATCTGATCATACTAGCAGGAGTAAAAAAACAAAGTAAAACATTAGGAATGGTCGCTTAGTACAAATAACTTCTATTCAACTGTATTAAAAAAAATAAAAAAACTAAAAAAGAAAACCAGAAGAAGAATGGAAGTGATGAAGCTCAACAAATCAAGGTGTCAGGCACAGGTTGTTCCACAGGCTAGAAAATTATAATATAAAGAGGAACTCTTTGCTTCACCTACCCTGAAAGTCTTCCTGCATAATGACACCTGTCTGGGAGATTTTAATTTGATATCAGAGCTATTTATACAGCAGAAAACATTGTCTTTTCGCTTCACTGATTGAAAAATCATTCAAATGGAAGCCCAAACATACACATGACTTGTAGCAACAGTAAAGTTGGAAAAGAGAGATGAATATTTTCAGAGAAACTAATCTTTAATTATTCTCTTTCCTCCTCTGACCCTGACATAGAGAGCACAGCACTTACAGTCTGGGCAGTAGCATGAAGAATGTTTTTGTTAACTTGTATCCATTGATAAAAATGATGACTTTTGATATTTCCTTCTCCATATATTTTTCAAAACACACGACAGTTGCAACAAAGTACTTCAAAGCCATTGCCATTAGATATGTTGAATTTGGAGCCTTTTAAATGAAGTCTAGCATCCCAGGAGACTGAATTAAAAAGTAAACAGCACTATTCATCTTTTCCTACCAGATTTATCTAGAATACAATTAACTGCAGAGACTGTATTTTTAGAGCACACAACTGTGCAGCCTGATAATGCTTCTCCCACATCACTAAAGTAATAAATTTCTGCTCCTGTCACTGTTTTCTTCTGTATCAACCCTATGGATTCAGCTAATGTAATAGGTAATACCAGGAGCTGTGTGCTGGGTAGCACTTAGTTCTGTCAGGCTTTTACCTGTGTGCTTCACTATCTTTAGCATATAATTATTCTCCTCATGTTCTCTAAGGAAGGGGAGTATTATATAGATAAGGAAATTATGAAAAAAAAAAAAAAGAGGTATAGATCTGGGTCCTTAAAGAGGATACAGATGCCACAGTGCTGTTCAAGTTTTGGTGGAATAATTCAATCCTTCCCAGGACAAAGGGAGATGGGGAGGCAGGATTCAGTAGCCTGGGGCAGTTTGGAGGGAGTGACTCACATTTTGTTGTGTCCAGGCTTGTGGGGAAGCACTGCCTGTGCAAGAACCTCTGGAGAGGAAAGCTTAAGATGTTCCCTGATGCCAAACCCAGAAAATGGACTGTCTCTGCTCCAGGATAGCAGAGCTTGTAGCCTGCATATTTCTAGTGAAGACAGGCTGATTTGTACAATTTACAGGGAGAAGCATCACATTGTACAACACTTGTTCCCAGCCACAATCTATCCTCTCCAAATTATCGCCTGCACCTGACACATTGGGGAGGACATGCTGTATCTTCCCTCTGATGGTTGGCAAATACTGTGTCATTAGTATGCAGAGCTAAATATTTAAAGCTCCAGTGTTACATACAAATTGGCACAAATTTCCCACACATAAGGAAAAGTATCTTCCACTCTTCACTGTGACCCAAAGTGTGAATCTATTCCACACACAGTTATGTTGGCAGTGAGCCTGGTCCATAATTTATTTTTAAATTTTTTAAAGCTTTTATAGGCAGCATGGAACACTTTCATGCCTTACAAGAAACAGTGAAAATATGCAAAAGAAGGTAAGGTTGCATTGCCCAAGAAAAAGAGAAAGCATGAGAGTTTAAAATGCAGAAGCTGTTCTCTCCTCACCCTGTAATGCCCCTGAGGTCCCCCCTTTGATCTTCCCTGGGGCCAGGTGCTCATCAGATATAAAAGGGCAGCCCCAGTGACATGGGGCTGATTTATACCAGCTCCAAGTCAGCACATGAGCACTTTTCCTAAGGTTTGATAAACACCTGGAGTGCTTATCAGAGGATATGAGCATAAATATGAAAAATATACCTTTCCTAAGCAATTTTGAAAGAAAGTTTTGAACACCGAGCTTTAACTTACAAAAACCTGCCATGGCAAATACATACATTTGTTATTAAAATTATAGTCTTATAAATAGTGAAAATGAGTCTTTGATAGCCTTTAGCATGCTTACACTTGTTCATGAATATAATGATGGTACTTAATAGCAAAGCTGCTATAAGATCATGCTCTGACATTTCTTAAAGTACTCTCACTCATGGATGTGGTCTCCAAAACTGTTCTGATATACAAAGATTTCTGCAGATGTTCAAAGGTTTCTCTTCTTCCAGACCTGTATTAGCAGCACTCAAACACTAGACAAGATCTGCAGAGCAATGAGTTTGGATATTCAAATTCACTTTGTGTGCAGGAGACTGACTGAATTCCACTTTTATGCCTTTTATATAGGAAATCTCATGACATTTGGGCAGCACCTTCTCCTTCATTTTCTCCTGTGAGAAATGTGGTGGAAGTGGCCCCTTTGACACATGTACTATCTGAATAGATGCTACATGGAACCAGTTAAAAAACTTTACTGACTTGCCAGTAAATCTCTGGTATTTCTGACAAAGGACAAAAACACTTTCTCAAAAATCGTTTGAGACAAGAAATTTGAGGGCAAGGGTGTGTTTATGCCATGTTTCAAATTGAAGCAATTGACAAAGAAGGGAAAAATGAATGTACTGACCTCCAGTGGGAATAAAGCTAACTCATCTCGAAGGACAAGAGGACTTTTCATATTGAAGTACATTTGCTGTATCTGCTGAAAATGGTGGGAACAATAACACAGGTTTCTCCTGAGAGTTTCCATGTCTGCAGAAGCCAGAATGAGCCGCACTCTACAAGGCTGAAATATATTGGTTTTATTGTGAGACAAATCTTGGGCTTCAAATCCAAAGACTTACTGATTCAAATCCTGTTGTCCCTGTCTGTAAAGCCTGTGCATTGTTTTTTCTTTTATACATGGGAGCTCTCAGTAAGTCAGGGGATGTGCCTGAGATTAGTATGAATAGCAAGCAGATGGCAGGTACCTTCCAGGGATAATTACAGTGTTGTGGAAAGACGCATGTGATAAATACTGAAGAAGTGCAAGTGGAAGAAAAATGCAGAACTAATGAAGTTGGGGTAATAATCCAGTTGGGAAGAAAAGTTTAAAGCCAGGAGTTAAATGTGAAAAGGCTCTGTGGGAATATCAATCATTCAGGGACAGACTGAACCTCTCTCTAGGACTTTGGGACTCCCTCCTCCGTGTGCTGGATACAAACAAACATTTCTACACTGGGACCAGGGTGTCTGAAAAGTGTTAACCAGAAATAATTTCTTCCCCCTTTCAGGCACCAGATAATCACATGTATTTCCTTGCCAACATTGTCAAGATCTTCATGTATATGAGTGCTAAGTTCATAATACCCTGTCTATGTGTTTGCTGCTGCAGAGGATTGCATTACTGAGCACACCTTATATTTTATTCAGGTGCTTTCATCCCCCGGTGCAATGAAGAAGGTTATTACAAAGCCACACAGTGCCATGGCAGCACGGGGCAGTGCTGGTGTGTTGATAAGTATGGGAATGAGATAGCTGGCTCCAGAAAGCAAGGGACAGTCAGCTGTGGTGAGTAATGATGTGCTTTCCTCAGACAATGAGAATTAACACTGCTGCAAGCCCTGCCATCACTGTACCACTGAGCATGATAACAAAAGGGACAACAGGGAAACACAAGGACCACAGTTCAAAGTGCTCCTCTGTTTTCCTATTCACACTACTAATGGGGCCCTCACGGGTCCTTTGGACAGCAGGGGTGCTGTACAAGTTAGCAGGCAATAACCACTGTTAAGATATTTTTGCTACCAGCCTGCAAAGTGCAGTTAGTGATACTAAAATTAAGGTCTGGGGTTGCTCTGCATGGTAATTAAATATATTGTTTTGTATACTCTGGAATGCATATCTGGAATTTCATGAACAATGCCTTTCCAGACAAGGGAAGGGCTAAATACGTAAAATTGTATACGTTAGCAACCAAGTCTAATAAAATTGCTGGCTGGACAATATTATGTAGGTAAATGAAATCACCCATTAGCTGTTGTGCTTAGACAAGGAAGGGTTCACCTACCATCCTTCAGAGTGTGTGAGGGATGGCTGTGAGTGCAGCTTTCAGTTTTGAGAAGGAATAGAGACCTAGAAGGTCCAAGATGCCCAGAATCACATCACAGATCTCAGGTTCAGTAGCTACATTTGCAGAGTGAGGTTTTTGCACTCAAATAAACTCATTCTTTGAATATTTTTAGCATGGAATGGAAGTTGTACCAAGGAATAATGATTTTCTGGCCTGCATGCACATGATCTGGAATTTTCCAGGCATTCCTCTTGGAGGGGGACAATGCATAAGGGTTATTTTATGCAAGACAGTTTTTCAGAGTCAATTGAAAAGTATTTATCCCAGTTCAGAATGAAAATTTAAATTTAAAGGCTGTTTCATGAATAGCTGAACCAATGAGTTTAAAAAATAACATTGAAATTACAGTGGCTTGCATGACAAGGATAGTGATGAATGTGGAATTTGGTGTTCTGTAAGGAAATGACCTTTCCTGCTCATCTGTTTCAGAAGAAGAACAAGAAACCTCAGGGGATTTTGGCAGTGGTGGATCTGTTGTATTGTTGGATGATTTGGAAGAGGAACCTGAAGCAACAAAAAAAAGACAAAGAAGGGAAACTGAAGATTCATGTAAGAGCAGCTAATGAAGATGATGAAGATGAAGATGATGATAAGGATGATGAAATTGGTTATATATGGTAGTGCCCATCATAATGAGGACTCACGTTTTGCACAATATTGCAACTCACATCATATCTCTGCAATTGTATCTGAGAGTACCTGGCACAAATATTCCCTCTCTACTGAGTTAATTTTGTATAGTCAATTTAATTTGGGTGAAAACTTCTTTTTCCAGCAAGGACTGTTTGGAATACAGGTTTTGTTCAGTTGGTTTGGGGGATTTTTGTTCTATCCATGGGGCAATGAGTTTTGTTTCAAAACCATTTTGTGTCTTAATCCTCACTTGCACCACTTATGAAATCCGTCCTGTGAAAGAATCCTGGAAGGGGCTCAACAAACCAATACAAGGCTTAGAAACCCCTCTTATGTCAGAGAATTTGTGTCATAAATTGTTACCTGGATCATATCAGAAACCGTTTTTTCTTTCATGAAGAAGGAAAAGTAGATGCCTCATTTTCTAGTCCATATTTATGCTGTCCGAGTGAAGAATAAGTTTCTTGGGCAGTAGCTGCCCCAGTACAAGGGGTTTAATCCAGAGAGAAGCCCACTGGCAGGACTTTTCCTTCCTTACATTCTCTGAGAATGGGTCCAACAGGCTTAGTCCAGCTCACACTGAAGGCAAAACTCGCAACAGGGCACAAATGAGCTCACTGACACTTTATTTGATAAAGGAATATGACCTTGATCTTAAGAGATGTTGAGAACCTGCAGTTATCATGGACCAAGCCCCACAGGCAGGGGACTTGCCTTGCAGTGTTCAAGGGGAGAGGAGTTGTGAACTTTTAGCAACATAACCACCCCAAGAGCTGTTCCTCAGCTTCTGTCTCAGCTGTTTGCTCTGGGAGGGCCACTAACAGCACACAGGCAGCCTCTGCTTCTAGCTCACACACTACAGATCTGCCTGTTCTCCATTTATCAACCCTCCTTCCAAAGTTATAAGGCTGTCAAAGACATGAACTCTCAAAAGTAACTGTCATTTATTTAATGTAAAGATGCCTGTTTAAAAAAGCAGCTTTAGGTGGTGATATTTCAAAAGCATAAGCCTTTGACTCAGTGTGACATGCTGCCCACTTGTAATACACACTCCTAAAATAGAATACTATTAAAATCCAATCTGTGATTCCCTTGATCCCTCCCATATATTCAAAGCTCTTGTATCAGAACATATTGACATTAAATTATTTGCAGTGTCCTTTCCCATGGCAGTTCTTGGGTGCAGTAATGTGCTGTGGTGACCTTTTATTATTTATACTGTTTTCTGAAGCAGAAAGAGGAACCTTAACCCTACTCTTGCATAGGGTGCAGGTATAAGTATTTTAGCAGTGCCTGTGGTTAGCCAGTGAGTTATTCTGCAGAATAAAAAACGTTTATTATAACAAAAACTAATAAGATTTTTTTTTTCTGAGTTAGTGATGCATGTAGAGGTGGAGACAGCATTGAGTCTCAACATGGTTGACTACATAGTCACTTGAAAGCTGGAAAATACCACACAGGTTGGCAGCAGTCAGTTTTTTAGGTACATTGGCCTAAGGATGTTGGCTCTCAGCCCTGTCCAAAGCCAGTGCCCACCTGGCAGCCCTCTGGGTAGGACCTCTGCTTTCAGACGTGATCAGAAGTGGAATTCTTTTCAGTACCATGTGCTGCAGGGGCTCCCCTGTTTCCTCCTCTTCCATTTCCTATTTATCCAGATCAATGACCTGAGAACAAAGAGCAAGACTGCATAATCATTATTAATGCAGAGGGATGTGTAAAACCATGAGGAATTTGTTGTTTCACGCCCCTGCATCCTCCCAAAAATCTGCCATCGCAGTCATTTGCAAAAGGCCTGCAATCTGCCCTGCCTCAAATAAATCCCTTTGGTTTTCCCATAGCTTTAGAAAAAATATATTTAATAATCATTATCCATGAGCTGCACAACACGTGCACACACACACACACACACACACACACACACACACACACACACACAC
>JAHLSL010000025.1:8083224-8178348 GCA_025920805.1 Petroica traversi | reverse complement strand
ACACACACACACACACACACACACACACACACACACACACACACACAAAATACCACATGCACTTTTTCTGTTTGCCTTTCACAGAAATCCTGCCAACTTGCAGGAGAAGCAGATAATCCAGCATTTTTGTTTCCCTAAATATGATTTTGTGAGAAGCAATTGAACACCATCACTAGGTTCCTTCTCAAATGTCCTGTCTATTTTTCCTCTGGTATTTTCTTAATTAACCCCACACTCTCTGGGTCTGGCTCTGCTGTCCTGTGCAAGACTTGCCTGAGGCACATTTCATTCTGACATAAATCTGAGCTCCACCATCAGCAGATTATGCTTATCCTCCTGACTGTACTCATTCTCCACACAGAGCTGGGGGGTTTTTGGCAGTCCTGTGTTCCTCCACAATGGCTTATCCCAGGCTATGCCTTACACCAAAGGTCACAGAGCAAATCCCTCTCCTGCCCAGCACCTCCCCAGGCTAAAGCCTGTCAGTCCAAGCCCTTGCGGCAGTACCAGGTCTGACGTTGCAGGGGCTGTGTCACCTGTAAACATGGTTAAATTAAAGCTATTAAATAAGCCTTTAAAAGTGAATGTGAACATCTTTGAGTTTACATGTGCAGACATGGCAGCACCAACCACTGGTGGTCTCCTGGTTGTGATCTTTCACATGCAGTGCATCCAAATCAGAGCTGGAAGAGTTTATTATATCAGACTATAAACCAATTACTGTCTCCCAGACTCACAAGCTCAAACATGGGCTGGGTCCCAATGAAATACCTCCATGTCCAGCTGAGCCTGGCAAGAGGGAGGGTTAGGGTTAGGGTCGGGTGGCCTCTGGTAGCATATCCAGAAACCCACACAAACCCACACAACTGCTCTAAGCCTCTGACCTGGATCCAGGCAGAAACCCCTCTCCAGGTGACCACTCAGTCACCTGTTTGTCTCAGGCAAGTGTTCTTCTGACCCCAGCCAGCACGGGAAATGTGCTATTTTATGGGCTGTGGCAGCTGGGCAGGACTGCAGGGCAGCAGTGCTCAGTCCCAGGGGCAGGGCACACAGGCTTTCATGCTGGAAGGGCAGCTCAAACTCTGGGTTGCTTTGAGAGCAAGGTCCCAAATCCTAGAAAGCGATTTAGCAAAGCCCTTTTATCATCCACTGCCATCCTCCCGTGGTGGGGGATCTGCAGCCTATATAAATACATATGTATATCTCTGTGTGTGTGTGTGTATACATTTATGCATAATATGTGTGTGTCCAGTTTGGGGAGATGCATTAAGAAAGTCTTCTATATAATGAAATAATGATAAAGAAACCAGCAATTCTACTAAGAGCCAGTGCTCTTCCAGATTGAGCCCCTTCCATTCTTCAGGCTTTGTAAAGGATTTAATTTGCTTCCAATTTAATTTAATTCTATTCCTTTCTTTCTCTTTTTTTTTCACAAAGCAAGACTTACTTCCCATATGAATCAAGTCATTGACCTTCCAAACATTTTCTCATTGTGAAAAATGGAATCTGAGTTGTCCCATTCTTTTAGAGACACAAACCAAATCAAATCAGAGTTGTCCCATTCTTGTAGAGACACCAACCAGTTTTTAATCTCATTTTCTTTTCATATTACAGTCTATGAGATACTGTTAGGCATTGCTTTATGTTTCTTTTAACTACTGTAGTTGCTTTATGTTTCTTTTAACTACTGTAGTTAAATCAAAATGTTAAGTTCAGATTTCAGCACAGCTGGGTTTTTTGAGTCATTACTGGCCTTTGCTGTGAACACAAAGAATTCTCTTCATTTTCTTTGCCTTTTTTTAAAAGCTATTCTGTATTATTATTTTAAACCATTTGAAGTGTTTATTTAATATTTATTCAACAGTTTATATTGAAAATGTAAAGTTTATATTTAAAACATCACTGTTTGTTAGTGAATGCTTCTCTTTGCCTCTCCAGCCTAGTCTGTTAGTCTCAGTGTACATTTCTGGCATGGGAATATTTTGATATTAGGAGTTTTGTAGCCTTTTCTCCCTCCAGCAGCAGCTGACGTAGATCTAAGGTCACCACCTGACCCCGAGCACCAGGTCGCTCAAGCTTCGCTTCCTCCATTTGTTGGCTTCTCGCAGTCCCTCCTGTATCCCATCCTCTCATCCACAGACTGCTTTGTACAGTTACTACACATCAAAAAGCCCTTTCTACAGTAGGTGGGTTTTGGTCTTTTTATACTTTTCTCAATGCTGCTGATGTCTGTTACTGTTCAATGTGTAGATCTGTAAGGAGAGATCCAAATATTGCGTGTTTCAGTTCGATGTCCCTACTGTAGATGGATGTAGACTATCATAGTAAGTAGAACTGCATAGTAAATTCTGAATGCTTTTTCCATAAGGAGTTAAGTGGAATGTGAGCATTTTGCTACATTTGGTTAACTGTAAATGCTTAACTGTAGTCTGAGATAGTTGCATTTTTGTCTGTCTCAATAAATTTTAATTTGTCTGTGACTCCTTATTGCCTGTCCTGAATTTTATTAAACTTAGGGGATCAAAAATACTGCACTATCTTGAGTCAGCATTTAATCATACATGGAAATGGATGCTCCTTTATATTTCCTTCGTAACTTATGCCTCTGTTCAATGCCAGCTGTATTCTGTGGAGCTAATGTAAAGTCTCCAGAAACCTCTGTTTTAGAAACAGAAATGAAACCAAACTGAATGGAATAACTGTACCAAAATCAGAATTTTCCACATTATATTAATACTGATTTTTAAGGAACTAGAAAGGGCAGAGGGGGAAGATTTCATTTCTGTTTCCTCCCCAGATTGTCCTGTTTTTCTGTCTCTTCTGAAGGTATCCAGGGCAATTCCACAAACACAACCACACTCTGCAGTGGCCGTTATCTACATGATAAATGAAGGCAAAATTGTATTAAATACAATTGGTGGGAAACCATCTCATTTAGAACTACCTAGGTTTGTGTCTCTATAATTAAATTAGAGCTTCTCTTTAATATTATTAACTAATTTAAATAGGCAACATTATTGCAGTGCTAATTACAGAGTTAAAAATGTTATTTTATCACCTTTTCCCTGTATGTGGAATATTAAAAGTACCAGGTGAAAACAGGAAACCTATTTGCAGGCAATTGCACAATTATCATCTCATCAGGTATGCACTGATAATGTATCTGTCCATGCACCATTGGCTGAGTTGGGTCATCAAGGGTCAGAACTCACCTGAAATTTCAGTTCAATTGCCTGCATTCATTCGTTTATTTTTATTGTGGGTACCGCACATCACTTGCAGTAATTGCCTTACCTGACTCAGAGAACAACTGGGTTTTCCCTTCCCCAAACCACACTGAGACTCTTTGAAGTGTTTGATCTTCTGTGCTGAAGTGTCTCAGCTGTTCCAGATGTCAGATGCTCCGTGCAGCACTGAGTGCTGGGAGCAGAGCAAAACAAACCTGGAGCTTAAAGGTGTGTGAGTTGCAAATGAGATTTTAGTTGTCAGAAAGGGTTGATTATTGGAGCTCTGTTTTTTTTTAATATTCCTTCCAGTTTTCAAATTGCAGGCACCTTGCAAGCTTTGTTTTGTATTACACATGCATAACTAAATATACACACAACTCCCTTCAATTTACAAATGCGTGTATAAATAGATAAATAATATGTGCATGTGTATACATATGTGTATACATATATATATCTACCTAAATATATATAGACCCCTCTGGTAGTGGGATTGGAATTTTGGGATATCCACTTCTGGGAATTCCTTCCATGCCTCATATAAGGTTCAGCTTGGGTTTTATCAGCTATACTTTGCTACTCCCTCCTGTAACAACTTGCACTGGGCTTAATGCTGTACTTTGGTTTCGTACATTAAAACACTCATAGTAGACTATTATATCCCACTTGTCCTAATAAGCTGCCCTGATTTATATTTAGCTTTTCCATGACTCCTCCCTTTTCAGAGGAGAATCTTGGACTAATTTCCATTAATTTCCTGCCAGGAGATGCAGTCTTTGCTTCCCCAGTGATACTGAAGAGTGTCTGTGGCTGAAATGTTGCTCCAGCAATAGTAAAAAGTCATTTGGGGTTCAAGGTAAACTGTTAGCAGGGACAATTCTTTCCTGGAAGACAGTGGAGTCCATCCATACCCAAATGTTGTACTTTGCATCCTTAGTAAAATCTGCCAGGCTGGGCAATACTGGGGGATCATAGCTCTGCATGTCCTGCACTCAGGACAAAGTTACAAAAATGGCCTTTTTTTTTTTCCACTGCTTTCCAATATATAAATATTGTCCTCATCTTACTAATATTACTTTGCAAATGAATATACTTTTTGGTTTGTTCTGTGAAACTTCTAATGTGAGATGCATGCATACATTTACACACACACATATTTCTCTCTTTCTCTCTCTCTCTTTTATCTCCTCTCTTACAAAATTTTCTTCTGAGCTCCCCAGCAGCTATAAAACAGTAGCATTACAGCCTGCACTGGTGATTAGTTTCATTTTTCCTTAAATACTGACAGTCAAAGGTGAGATATTAAAAAAGAAAAATCATGTCACAACAGCTTTGCACACTGTACAGCTTTTTTGCATAGATTAAAAAGAGGCAGAGAGCTATTAATAAGCTTTTGACTTTCTGAATACTCCCATTTTTGGAATGAGACCAGCTCTTTTAGAGGGGGTGAGGAGGCGGAGTGAAGAGATGGTTTCATGTAGTCTGGAAAGAGAAGGAAAACAGTGAAACCAACAGATAAGCTGTGAATGAGGGGGACAAGACCCCTGAGCATGGACAGAGAAGTCCTATCCACTTCTTTCAGATCTGAACCTAGTTTTTTCCAGTGGAAAATTCCCAGTGACTGGAGCAGCTCAGGATCAGCCCATGAACACCCAGAAACTGCAGAGACAGATTCCTGCTACAGGCTGGGCAATATCCAGTAACTGCTTGAACTGAAATCCTGGAAACAAGGCTTAAAACACACAAACCACACCGTGGCACTCCGGGAGGAAGGGAAGAGCAAGGCCAGAAGCAAATTCTGATGTTGCAGCAGCCTGTCAGCCCAACAGGGAGGAGAGGTACGCAGAGGCTCTGATGTGAGCATTCAGTGGCTCTGCACTCACCCTCCCAGCTGTAGCTGTGCAAGGAACCCCTGTGACAGCAGCCTTAGAAAGAAATACAGCCTCTGGCAGCCACTGCTCTTGAGAATCGGCTTCTTACACATATCACTGTAAATTCCTGCAATTCCACGCTAAAGGCTTGGGCAGAGAAGAGAGTTTGTAAAGAAAACTTAAAATGCAGGACCTTTGCCAGGTAGTAACTGCCTTTTCTCATCTATAGTTACTCAATAAAAATCATTACTGGAGCATGACTCTGCTTCCATTCCCAGCCAATACATTTGCAATCTGGCCCTTGAATATGGGAAAATCGACCTCAGAGCATATTGCTAAAGGAAAGGTCCATAAGCACATTGGTTTAAGCTTTGGAAACACATTACCTCTAAAATTATTTGCAGGCTTTGAGAGACCTGCAGTGTTGACACTGATTTTTCTGTATTGAATATCACAAATCTGATTAATGCAAATATATTTGAGTAAGAATGTGTATAAGCAGAAGCCCCAGCACAGTTTTGCTCCATCACAGATGATGTATCAATTTATCACAACTGGCAAAGAATTGACCCAAATAACTACTAGCCTAAAGTAAAATTAAATAAAACAGAGACTGTAACAAGGTGTAGGTTTTCACAGATTAATGTAGGCTATTGAAATACTTCGGGTTACAAGGGGCTATTACAGAAGATCACTGTCCCCATTGCTTTTGGTACAGATCATGCACCGTCCAGCACCTGCAGTGAGCTCTGGGGGTTGGTAGAGACACTAAAGCTGCAGCTCAGCCTTGCAGCCCTCCTGCTACATCAACAATAAACACATCTGCTGAATGCCTCCCTTGTCATGTACAGCACCAGCCAGCTTGGAAAGGTGGGCACTAAGCAGTTGCACTGAAGGAATTACCACAGATTTGTTTTGGCAGGCAGGAGAGCCCAGTTTGGCTCAGCTGGCTGTAGTGGTGGAGACAAACATCAGGCTGGTTGTTAAACTACCTAAAATAACTCCACTATCCTCTCAGAGCAGGGCTGTCATCCTATCTGGTCTCCAGCCCAGTTTCCATCCTCTGTTGGAATCATTCTCTCCAACTGGTTCTTATGTAGGATTTGGGGTTTTTTTCTTTTTTTTTTTTTTATTTTGTCCCCAAGCCTGTGTGTTAATTAAGTCTCAACAAAGAGCTGTATCATTGTAGAACAGGATATCGGATTGCTCATCTGTTTTACATAATTGATTAATTAATTACCTTGCTAATTGAGTATCATGAAATCCTCTGTTATGGTGGAGCAAGAGTATGTCTCAAACCATTGCTTGTAGGGCTACATTAAAACAAGGGCATTTTGGCTGCTCAATCTCCCCCAGACTCTGGTGCAAGTCCCAGCACAGCGTTAACCCAAAGGGGCTCCTGGGCACTTGTAGGGATGCGGAATTACTGGGTGAGGTTTGCTTTCACCGGTACCAAACATTTCAAACCTTCTGTCCATTTTTCCTTTCCACACCCCCTGCAGCAGCTCTTGGTGTGTGTGAACTCCAGGGCTCCACCCTCTTGCTTTGCTCCATCAGCCCCCACTCACATTGCACCACCTGGTGCAGCCCCACAGCAAAATTTAGAGACATTTTCTATCACTTTGGGGATAGCATGGCTGTAAAGGAAAGTGGCAAAGCAGCTCTGCCCTCCACTACCTGACAACTGCACTGTGAGCTCTCAAAGGCACTGCCTTTGACAGGCTGTGACCTACATCTTTTCTTGGGAGCCATCACAGCTGAAATAAGGCAGAACGTGATGGATTCTCTGCTATTAAATGGAAATGGACTTTCCATGGAAATAACCACTGACAATATTTTGCATTTTAATGTAATTTCTTTTCTTCTTATTACCCCTAGACATAGAGTGTGATGTATTTTCACCACGTGAAAATACAAGCAGCAAGGTGGAGGTTGCAATATTTGCCTTAAACACTGCTCCTGAGGGTGCTTTCCAAGTGAGCTTCAAGCTGAGAGAACAGCAAATATTTTGCTTCAAATCTTGTCCACTAACAAAATTTTTATTCCACTCCTAACCCACTTTTATTTAATGTGACATAAACCCACAGCAACTGGGGCTGTTCAGCATGGAGAAAAGAAGGCTCTGGGGAGAACTTAGAGCCTCTTCCAGTGCCTAAAGGGGCTCCAAGAGAGCTGGAGAGGGATTTGGGCAAGGGCCTGGAGTGACAGGACAAGGGGTAATGGCTTTAAACTGAGAGAGGGCAGGGCTGGATTAGGTACTGGGAGAAAACTCTTCCTGTGAAGGTGGTGAGGCCCTGGCACAGGTTGCTCAGAGAAGCTGTGCCTTCCCCATCCCTGGAAGTGTTCATAGCCAGGTTGGATGGGGCTGGGAGCACCCTGGTTTAGTGGAAGGTGTCCGTGCCCATGGCTGGGGGTGGAGCTGGATGGTCTATAAGATCTCTATAAGATGTCTTTATAAGCACCATTCTGTGCTTCTATGATCCACCAAACATTCAGGGATTTAGGGCACCTACGGTGGGCACGTGAGCAGGAACTTCCTGCTGTGCTCTGGGCAATGAGTGAAAGATGTCCTGAGACAAAGCAACCTTGCTCTGAAACAGCAAATAAGGGTCTGTCATCCTTCACCTTCATTTTCAAGAGTCAGCCAGGAGGCCAGGGTGTAAATCCCCCAGCCCTCATCCATCCCAAATCTCTTCCCTCCATCCTCAGTGATGATCTCTGGCTGCTTTATACCCCAGCAGCAGTGGCTGAGCTCATCCTGATGCAGGCTGCATTCCCACTGATGCTGAAGGGTCTTGGCATGGTCTGGTTTTGATGATAATTTAATCCCCAGGATCTGGAAAGGATTTAGGACCTGGAAAGAGAGATGGGATAAAATCCTCTATGGTGGACAAAAACCTGTCTCAATACGTGCATCTGCAGAAGAAACTGGGAACAGTGAATGTTTATTTCTGAATAGCACAAAGGATTTCTGAGTCAGGGAGGTAGGAAGAAAGTGCAGTCAATCAAGAGACAAGAGTTAGCCTTCAAAAGCCCCTTCTAAATGGCTAAAACAGAAAGGAAAAATGTCATCCCTTTTTTTTTAATCTGTCTGTATCAGTGTGAGAAAGGCTGAAGGCATCACTCCTGACAGGATTATTTGTATGTTGGGGTGGAGGAAGGAACTGGGCTGATATCATGTCTTACTTCCACACTGCTGGTGAAGGTTTTGAGTAATGAATCCAGGGGCTAATCCATCGTGTCTACCATTTCAAAGAGCCCTGATAACCTCATGTCTTCTTGTTTTCTTCTTAGCTTTTGCATATTTGCTAACACAAGTTTTCCCTGAAGAAGGATCACATTCCAGGCCTGAAATGCTCTGATTATTTACAGTTTGTCACACTGTAATTTATATTTATTTATTGTGGCTTTTATTTACACGTGTTCATTACTTTCTTATTTTAGTCATTTATCCTGTATGTCTCCACCCTGCTTTTTCAATTATTTCACATACTCAGTTTATCAACTATATTGCCAAGATGAATTTAAAGAGAATAATTTGTTTCTAATGCATGATTTTTTGACAGCATGATTTGTTTTCATATTTGCATTGAATCTTAATATGACAGTGACTCTAGGGCAGAGCATAAAAAGTTGTGAAGCTTTTTCCTCTGAAGAGTTGTACTCACATATGCAACATGCACGTTGCATTGGCAGCATTTCTGACCCACTCATCAACTCCATTTTGATTCAACTCTTGTTTGCAGTTTCCCTCCTCCCCAGGCAGTATTAGAAAGTCTTAGAAATTGTATGTGCTCCCTTAGTGCTGCTGCCCCACCAAGCAGCATTTCTGGGTCACTTTGGAGGCTGCTAAAGCACCTGCAGTGGGGTGGCAGGGCTGCTGAGACTGGCTGGCCCTGGGAGATCCTGACACAGTGTTTGCTCCCTTCAGAGCAATCTTTAATGACAAGGATGACAGGTTCTGCCTGCCCATCACTGGGGGTGGCTGGGAAGCAAATGGATCCTTTCTGGCAAAGTGCTGCCATGAAGAGGCTCTGTGCTCAGGTGGGCTCTTAATGCCCTCCCTTCAGCTTCAGTCTCCTTAGTCCATTTGCTTATTAACAGCACTGAGAGGTTTTTCCTGCTGTCTGGCTTTTGCTTTCAGAGCTTTACAGGCTGGCAGGGCAGAAGGATTGGCTCCTCAGGGTGAGAACCAAAAAGCACAGACCCTCCCAGCATCCTCAAGGAGATCACCAGCCTGCTTTCCTCTCTAGGACTCAATACCTGCTTTTATCCATTTCCTGAGGCAGCCTCTCCAAAAAGCTGAAGCAATTACAAACATATTTGATGGTATTTGCTCTCTAAGTGGTCTATCCCAGGGCCAGAGCTTGGCAAGTGCAGGTCAGCTGCCACCCATGCCTGTGACAGCACCCTAACACAGCCATGGCTTCTTAGGACAGCTCAGTGCAGGGGATATGCTGGAAAGCACTTTGGCAGTGTTGATTTGCCTTCTCTCCATGCCCATTAGCTGCAGAGATGAGCCAGGCTGAGCTCTGGCTCTCTAACACAAGGTCTCTCGTGGTTCCAGCATCCTCCAGGAAATACTCAGCAATATTCAGCTTAAATTTGCCACTCTGCAGCTCCAAGTAGTGACAGCACTAACCATGCTCCAGTTTTGGTTCCATCCCATGTGCAGAGGAGGATGAGGGAAGAAAGGACTGCTTTGGGTGAGAGGCTCATTTTCATCAGGAAGGGAGCAGGGAATCTGCTGGACATGGCACAGTTTACACAGCAGCGCCAGCTCAGCAGTGACTCAGGCCCAGAGAAAATCTCTTCACCCTGGTGTTCTAAGGCCCAACATACAGCAGAAATGTATCTGTGGTTTCAGTGCCACAGTCCCAGACCCATTTTCCCACATGGTTTCTGTCACTAAACCCATACTGCTTCAGAATGTTTTGCTCCCTTGATTCAATTTATTCTACCCAGGTTGTAGGGGAGGATTTATGGTAACAAGCTCTAAAGCAGCCGTGTCTGACAGCTCATTGCTGAAAGCAAATCAGGCTCCTTCTCGGCAAAGCCCTGGGTAACTGGGCACTGCTGTGCCAGTAACCAGAGGTGTTGCACTCACCTTCAGGCTGATTTTTGAAAAAGCCATCAAGAAGAGCCCTGAAAGGGCTGGGGAAGGACACAGGCAACTGTGAGACAATAGGTGTTCATTGAACCATTTTTTGTCTGAGAAAGGTGAGGGTTGGGTGGGTGTGGTGCCCTCACAGAAGAAGCTGAGAACATTGTGAAGATCAGACAGATCAAATCTGCCCCCACTGTTTCCACGTGTGACATCCTTCATGTCCCTCCTTTTCCTCCCTGCCTCTGCCTTGCTTCCTGCAAAGCTTCTCAAGTGTCTCCACCCCTGGGCACAACACAGACAGATCCCAAAGATCCCCAGTCAGCCAAGAATCATGGGCTGACCTGCTGAGCGTTCACCTCCCAAACACACAGACCTGCCTTGCAAGATGTATTTCAAAACGAAAACGTTTTGTTTTTTCTAACCTGAATGCTGCATTCATGGCTTGTCAAAACCATTTTAGTGAGCAATTCATTTCTGAAGGTTGAAACTGTCTTTCAAAAAGTGTGTTTAAGTAAATATCTGGAGAAGATAAGAGAAAGTAAACTACAACTCTTAAAGTATTTATGTACAGAAATCAAAGCTTTTCACACTGAATTCAATAAACTAGTTTTATAGGGCTATGAATTTGGAGTTTGTTGTACAAAATTGGGAAGCAGAAGCAAATTTTGTAGGATTTTATATGAGTGTGTAACAAAGAGCATGATCACTTTTCAGAGAAAAAAAGTGGTATATGTCTTACAGCTTCATATAATGAAATTCCAAATAGGACATCAAAGGGGATGTTTAATTTCCAGATTGGTACATTAAAAAAAGGTCATTTCAGTTAAAAGAAATGTATTCATTCTTTGGCCAGGGCTGTAAATCAGTGCAGGTCCACTGAAAGCATCTAATTTAGGAAGAGGGATATGGAGACGACCTGACCTCTATTTTTTCTGAATCAAAAGGAATCACAGGAGATTCACTGTCATCCCACAGTGCTTATGAAAGGCACTTTGAACCTTTGGTCTTTTTAGGGTTTGAGTAAAACAAATTTCTTACAAGCAAAGCCCCCACATGAGAGGTGCCTACAGTTCCCAGATGAGTGCTGTGGGTTATGTCAGTGTAGGATTTGGGGATGTCTCTGGGATGTAAACACAACAAGTCCCACCTTTCAGCAGCCTTATGACTCTCTCACAGCCTGTCTGCTTCCCTTGAGATTGGTGCAAATCCAGCTGAGAGCATTTCTGTTCTGGCAGGGAAACAGGCAGGTCCCAGGCTGACTTGGAGCAGGACAGAGGAGTTCCTGGACATGGGAGTGCTCAGGCAGTAATTGCACCACTGCATTTCTTCTTCAGCTCTGCAAAAAATTCCTTTTTCTCAGCCTTGTGCTGTTGGGGGTTTACAGCTCTTCTCACCCCCCTCAACTTTCTGCACGGCAAACTCCTGCTTTTCACCTTCAGTCTGACTTTGTAATCCATGGTTGGTTTCAAATCAGCCTTTCAGCATGGTAATGAATGGATTAACTTTCTGCTTTCTGATGAGTAATAGGAAAAATGTTTCTGAATTATCAAAAAATAATTGGAATTAAAATTGTAAATGGTTTCTACAAGGGAAGTTTTTGTAATTAGTTGAATCTATGTGATGGAAGCTATTATAAATAACAAAAAATGTGTTTACCTAATCACTGGGAAAGTGCACATTAGCTCTCTAATTAGAAGTCCCTCATGGCTCTACTACAAACTTTGGACACAAAATAATTTGTTTCATGCTTCTTTTAGCAGGCAAAGGAAACTCCATCAGTTCCGTTTGTGCATGCCCACTACTGGGAAGGCAGCTGGAACCAAATTGCCAAATTCTCACATGTTTTTCACAGGTCCCTGTGACTGCCCAGAACCTTGTCCTGAGCCCAGCCCACAGACTCCAGGAGCCAGAAGCCAGCCAGGAGTCTGAGCCCAGTGCCAGCCCAGTACAGAACCTGGGAACTGCCGGAAGGACAGGGGAAGCTATGAGCACACCTGGGTGCAGAGGGATGGGATGAAGCAAAACCATGGCTGCTCTGGGCACTCTGCTGGGGCTTGTGCTCCAGAATAAACCCATTTTCTATTCTCATGAGCTGGGTTGGGTTTTGCTCTAAGCTGTCTGGCAAATTGCTCTCATGTCACAGGGAGACTTTTCATTGTCTCTCCTTGTACCACAGGCAGAAAGGGGCTTTCTCTCCAAACTCACCTTCCCCTTCAACACACCCCATCTGTTCTCCCAGAGAAGTCTGGGTAACAAACTTAGTATCTGGTGATTAAGTCACACTAGAACAGGTGTTGCTTAATGCACTTGACCCATTTCGTGAACAGCAAACACAGATCTATCCTTGTCATGCTAAATAGCTGTTTGAACCTGCTGTGTTAAACTGAGCAGAAATGAAGATTTTTTTTATGGTTGCTGAGACAAATCCTTAATGTGAGTGTTGGAGTTTTTTCAGGATCCACTTTGTGTGATGAAAATCCTCTTAAATGACTGAAAACAGGAAATGCTATTTAACAAATGAAAACACCCTCTACCATTTAAAAATATATAACCTATTTTATCCATTTAAGAAAATCTCTTTCCTAGATGCATTTGCCACAGTATCAAATTCTGCAAAGGGAGTTCTGCTGCATTTCATATCTCTATGAAACAGCCTGGCAATTGAAGCTGCTACTCTGCTGTGATTGCCATCTCACCCCAACACAACCATCCCTCCACTTGGAGGCAACCAAACAGAAAAGTGCTCCAAAAAAAGTGCCTTTTCTTCAGTATCACCTGATGGGTAGGCAAGCAGAGGAAGTGTGTGATTGATGATGACTTCAGCTTTCCAGGATTTCAGAGTCAATTGAAATATTTACAGTTTTGAGATGAAAAGAAGGAAAATACATAGTTTTGGAAATTAAGTTATTAGATGTTGCTATCTAAGGCTTGCAGGGATTAGCAGTCCCCATGGTAATGCAGCTGCTTTCCTCCTTAACCTGCTCCCCACCCCACATGTCCACACTGGGACACAGTTCCAGCTCTTTCCCATGCTCCATGCAGAGCTATTTTGGATGTGGAAGCACAGTTAACTGGCAGAAATTCCATCAGCTCTGGGAAAACTGTTTGGCTCTGCCCGTACAGGACATGGAAATGCAGAACCCCTTTCAGTAAAACAAGGAACAGCCCAGGAGATCCTGCTGCAGGCACATCCAAACCAACACAAGAGGCTTTACTGAGCAGGAGATGGTCCCACTACCCTGCACCATGAGTGATGTTCCTTCAGAAAGGTACAACACCATCAGCCTGTAATGAGAGATTGCTGATAGAGCCTCCTTTTGCTGCCAATTGGTGCATTTTTTATAATGATAAGATGAGGAATGGAATCACAGGATAGTTTGGGTTGGAAGGAACATTTTAGGGTTATCCAGTCCAAAGCCCCTGCAATAAGCAGGGACATCTATAAAAGCAGATTGCTCATGGCCCCATACAACCTGTCCTTGAATCTTTGATTTCTTTCAAAATGTGCACAGTGATACAAACTGTAATCCTAGATGGTAAATACCCATTTTTTGTCCTGTTTTACTAATGCTGCTGGTTATGGGCTGTAACTGCACGTTACAATTGAGGATCTAGGGCTGCTGCATGTGAAACACACTTTGCAAGTCTGGAGAAAAAAAAAGAGGTGCCCCAAATTACTGAGGATCTGAATAAGTTGCTCAGGCTCTTACCTCAACAGAGGAGGCAAATACCATAAAATCAATTTCTGTGCCCAATTTACTCTCAGTGACACCTGCACACATTTTAAATGGTAATTTGTCATTTTGCTCCACTTGTCCCATTATTTCAGGTCATGGGACCATCAGGTCAAAAACTTGGGTTTGAACCTCTGCTCCGTAATCCAGAAATGAAAAGTCAAAACACCCCTTTTTTTTCCCCTCAGAAGAGAAGCCACAAGTTATAAATAAACGTAGATAGAGTGGGTAAATCACTCCTGGTTTTCTGTCACCTTAGGCCTACCCAATTGTACGCAACTCTTTTATTACCCCACAGCCCATGATGGGAAAAGACCATTTCATGTCCAGGGAAAGCCTGATGTGCCTCATGGCCAGTGGATGATGGGAGGTGAACATGAACCCTCTGGGTAATTTATCCACCTTGTTTACACAGAGCTGCAGCCTCAAACAGCAGCAGCAGTAAATGGGTATGGGAGAGAGTGACAGGATGATATTTGGTGATATACTGAGCAATTTGGATGTAGGAAGCATAAAAAGAAAGGAGTAAGGTGGTACTAAATGCAGTCCCCATGAGACAAAATGATGGAGACAAACCAGTAAAAAATATATCTACATAAACCAAATAAACCCATGACACGAGTGGAGGCAGAAAAGGGGGGGCAGAACAGAGCAGCCTTTGGCCAGAGGATGAGCCAGGACATGGGGAGCAGAGGAGGATGAAGGGCACAAAAGGCAAAGCAGGGGATGACCCCACATAACCTTCACAAGGGTGAGCTCTGAGCAGCAGGGTGCTGTTTCTGGGGCTCAGCCGTGTTTCCATCCTGCATGGGGGGAGGATGAAGAGGACTGAGTTTTGTGGAGCACAAGCACAGCACAGCCACTGCTCAGCTGCAGCCAGAGAAGCCCTATTTATCTGTCCCAAATGCAGCATTTGCATTGTCCCACATCTGCAAGGCAGTTTTGATGTGCTGGTTTGGTCACTCCCCTTGAGCCCCTGTGCACAGTGGTGAGGGCATGTGGGAACCCCTGGCCAGAAAACCCAAACCAGAGCCCTGCTGTGACCCTTCCAGCCAGGGCTTGTCCCTGCAATCTCCCTCCCAGCCTCACAGGAGGTCATACATCAGCCAGTGGCAAACAGTGACCAGGATGCTCAGCACAAACTGTGTTGTGCTCCAGCAAGGACTTTAGAATACCATCAGTGCTTGTGACTCACGTTTTATATCTAGATAAAGTTGCACATATAAAATTGCTGCTATTCATCAGTGTACCCCTTTAATAATCAATGGCTAATTAAGTTCCACTGCCCCACTAGATCTAAAGTAAATCCCTTTCTGAGACACTGGAAGTGCAGCCAATAGCATTTATTGATTATGCTTGTCACAGGCACTGGAGAGGGAAAGGGGCCATTTTATCCTGCCCCTTCAGAAGCTGGGTCTGGAAAACAGAAATCACAATTACCAGAATAATTTGTTATTACCTAAATCCTTTTGAATCTGTATGTGAACACATTTTCTACAGGAATAAATGAATCAGGAAATATCTGGTACCTACCGTGACCAAGAGAGAAGTGGAAAGAAATCAGTGTAATGCTCATAAACACAGAAAAGCTGGCTCCCTTTCAATGGCTCTTGAACTTCTGCTGGAGCAGCTGCCCCAGTGAAATATATTGTGCAATGGTACCTTTTCCCAAAAGAGTTTTGTCCCTAAAATCCTTGGTTTTGCAAGTTCTTCCAGTGTGGCTTTTCCAAGCCTGGACAAGGTCTGCCTTGGGCCTCACCCTGCAGCCAAACCTAAGTGAAGTTTCTCTTGAGACCTGCTCTGGTTCTCTGGGCTGCTCCTTGCCATTTACATATAAAAACCATAAATTCCTCCACTAACAAGAAACAATAGTCCTTACCCATATTTTTTTAAATTATAAATCTTGCACTCAGAGCAATTTAAAACTGACTTGAGTTGCTTTCTCACTGTTATCAATCAGAGATGCTCTTCAATTCCACAGTGCTCTGGGGACCCCGTAGGTTAGAAAAAGCAAATAGGAAAATAGAATGAATATTTTATTTTTGTTATTCATTGCAATAGCCTGAAAGCAGACCATTAAATCTGCTAAAAGTAATAGGAACTGGCTTCCCTTTTAATATATCCTTTTTTAAGGTGTCTATTAGGGATCCAGAACACAGCTCAATATTCATTCCAGCAGCATGCCTCAAGTTTTTTTATATAAGCCCAAATTTCTTGTGTGCAGACTTTATGCTCTTCCTTGCTGATATTTTACTGTGGTTCAAACCTCCTTTAATACTGTGTGGGCATGTATGTGAGTGTGAGCATGAGAGAGGGAGCACCCACCCAAAACCTCACCCGAATCTCTCAGAGTTGTACTTTTGTGCATTTTTTGTTGGTCTGGGGCCACCTGACAACCTAAAAAGTGCCCAGAAACACTGGGCATAAACCAAAGTTTTCAGCCAACATCTTATTTGTGACATTTTCTGCAATGAGCCTTTTTTTCCTCTATATATTTTCTTTCAAAAGCCCAGCTGTGCAAAACCATTACAACCATCACTGATGCCCCAGGCAATTTTTATTCTTTTTTTGCTTTATTTCTACAGCAGGAGGTGATTACCGACAGAAGTTCTCTCATTCTTCCTGAAAATCAACCGAAGTTTCCCATTGCCTCTGGGCATGAGCTTCCCAGCTTGGGAGCTTGTCATCTGATATGGACAGAAAGAAGAATCTGGTACTTAAAATTTGGGAAGAACACCTTAGTCAGTGTTTAATCCTGTACTGCAAAGATGACATTAGATCATTGGCTCATGCACAATGTAAAATCTCACCTATCTTCTCCAGATTTTACAAGTAAAAAAAATACACTCAGTGTCCTAGCTGGTTTTCAGTTTATCCTTGAATTGAATTATTTTTCTTTCATCAAACTAGAGAATTAGCTGCCTCATAATGTGATTATGTGGGATATCTCACCAGAATGACTGTGTTGGTCAGTAACAGGGAGACACTGAGATGTGTGGTAGCTGAGATAAATCAAGGCTTCCTTAAATCCTGATCAGAAAGTGATAGATTGTGAAAAGATTTATCTTTAGTGCCAGGAACAGGTCCCAACCAACTCCACTGGGAGTTGATGGGTGCTGAAAACTCCTTCCTGAGGGTGTGGGAATTTAGAACCCCTGAGAAAGTAAAATAACAGTAATGAACTCAAACAGTCCCAGGATGGGACCTTCTCCTTCTCAGGATGGACCCAGACCTGAAGGGGCCCCAGCCCGAAGTTGGGCTGACACCTGAGCAGTGTCCCAAGGAGCAAGGGCAGAAATGCCTCCAGCCTTTCTCTCCATGGAGGGGACACCTCAGTGTCAAAGGGGTGCCAAGGAGATTCCTGAACTGGGAAGGGCTGCAGGTCCCTTCCCTCACACCAACCACTGCCATGGCCCCCACTCTGCCTGTTCCAGGCAGCCCAGATAAATAAAACCAGAGCAGGAATGCCTCACTTCACCTGACAGTGGGAAAAAAGGCAAATTAGCTGACTTGAGCAACAATTAGGAAGCAGAACATTTCTCTGGGCATTGCTACAGAAGCTGATCATCCCTCAGTGAAGAAGCCATAATAGCTTTTGAGTCATTATAAGCACTGCACATTCAAGCAACAGTGATTTGCACCGAAAATAATCTCAGGGAGGCAGGGAAAACAGCATTTATGTAAATAAACTAACCTCAGTGTTTGGATAAATTTGTATTGCACATGGGTGTTGGTTTTCCACATCTGAGGAACCTCATATCAGAGAAAGAAAATAGGAACAAAAAGGATTATAGATCTTCAAGAATTTTAATATTTCACTTCCATTTCATGGACACTATTTTCCACCATCTGATACCAGATGCAAATAGTTGCAGCCAAATTCAATTCTGTGTTTACCAATGCATTTCCATGTTGATATCCAACAACCACATTTACTCAAACCCAATGAAAACTGCATGTCAATCACAATATCTGTATCAGAACCAAAGCTGGGAATATTTCACAAAAAGCTCTGAGAAATTGGCACTCAGAAAAAAAGGTGAAGGTGATTAAAGTTGTTACTCCTGTGAGACCCTGGCACCATCCATAGCCACCTGTACTCCTGCAGCTGTTTAAAACAAACCAGTTTTTTTTATTTTAAAAGGAAGTAAAATAAGAGGGAACAATTTTTTTTAAAAAAGGCTACTGAGAGAAATAGTACAGACATGCAGCTCTGCAGGCCAGAAAGCTCAGAGAGCTCACTTCTGCATAGTAAAACAACAAAACATGCAATTCCATTTTAAATTAATGCAGCCAGTTTTAAAGTTTGTTTGTTTAAGTTAACCAGCAAACTATTTTCAGTTGAACTGCTGTTCCCTAAGGGGTTTTGCTCCAGTTTTCTTCGTTTTTACACTCATTTTAGTTAAACTGTTCCAGCTTTGCCTACAGGAAGAGTGCCTGGATTTAAAAAATACCTTTCCTGGAAACAAACAAAACTGTCCCATGATGCCAATTGTACCAACAAAAAGCTGGATTCCTCACGAGGTGATATTCTCTGTGGTATCTCTCCTCTCACTGCTAGAAAAACAACCCAGGGCTGCAATCTACAGCTTTACCAGTAAAAATGGAAACACACTCCTTGAGAGTTGTCCCTGCCCTGTCTACTCAAGGCAAGCCCAGCAGGACATTTTTAGGCAGGTGAATCTACCAGGAGTGCACACCCCATACATCTTCATTGCCCACAGTCACAGCTCCAGCACTGCTCACCTCTGAGAGCTTGGCACAAATTAAGATGTCCAGGCAAGCTTTGAATAATTTGTTCCACAATGTCAAGAGTCCTTGATCGAGGTAGGGAAAACCAGTACCAAGAAAGGCCAAGTCCTCACACAGTTCTTGTTAATGTCCCTTGTGCCACAGGGCTCCTGGTGGGCTGAGAGCCTGTGATGGATGAACCTGCAGCCGCTGCAGCCTTCACTCCAGAGACTCTGCCATCTCAAAGGTCACCAACACACTGCCCCCCTGCTCAGGGCTTCACCGGAGAGGGGCCATAACCCTTCAGTGCTCGGATGAAGCACAAAGTGCTCCAGCTCTGAAGAAAGGCCACAGAGGTGGCCTCTCACTGTAAAGCATCTCCAGGAGGTGCTGGCCGAGGTGCACCAGGGAGTTGTTGGAATTATTGGCAATATCAAACACGGAGGATTTCAAAGGTCTTAGCAGTTTTGGAGAGAATAAAGCAATGCATCAGAAGTGAAAAATAATACCAAACAGAAGTAAAGGTGTGCTGGACATTCCCCCCTCCTGCCTGTCTCTTTTGAAGCATTGCAGACACTGGTGAGATCAGAGCACAAGGAGCCATGGAGCACATGGAGCACTGCTCAGCACACAGCAGCACTCCTCTGCCTCCAGCCCTGCTTTGAGGTCTCTGAACCCTGCTTTGGCACCTCTCTGAGCCAACAGACTGAGAGCTTCTGTTCTGACGTGGGACATGCAGGGATACCATCAAACCCAGCACCACACCCAGCCTGGCCCTGCACTACACAGAGATTTTAGAGGGCTCAGCAAGCACCAGGAGACACATCTCAGATGCCTCCAGCTGCCAAGGTGCTGCAAACCTGGATTCCTCTCATGCTACAGAAGCCACAAAATCCCTTGTCAAAGTGTTATCACCACACACCATGAGGATATTCTTACATGTGCCATCCAAATGGGGGGAGGACACACACCACAGCTGATCTGAAGGGCTGTGGAGAACTCTGCAGATTCCTGCAGGTTCCTGCACAGGACCAACACAAAAAAGCAATTCTGCAGCCACAGCCATCCTCCAGACCTAGCCTGCAGAGTGCTCTGCTCACAAATGGGAGCAGGCTTAAAAAGCAACAACTGCAGTCAATGGTTTCCACCCCACCAGCCATGGGGTCACTCTTGCCAGTTTATTGTTTTCTGTGTATCATTTTCTGTCAGATGGGGTTTGCAAATCAGAGACAGCTCTGTTTTGTAAAGTAAATTGAGTTCTTCCCTATCTACATAATAAATATTAAAACATCATCATTGTAATTTTAGGCTGAGAATGTTTATGTAAAAACATCATGCAGATGTGGTGAAAGGCTAATAAAGCAATGCTAATTATCTAATCAATCTTTCTTAACCTTTGTCTTAGACACTACATAGTGCTCATGCTAAGCTTAGATTCATTTTTCAGGGTCTAAATAATGTTGTAATCATAGGTGTAATGTGTGGGTTCATTGGAAACTTCTCTTTAGATGTAACATTGTCAGTTTACACATATATCTGTCTATAAGCCATCTGTTGCAGAAACTGGTCATTATCAATTTCATCAATCTGTTCCCAAATATTGCAGATGCCAGCCACTAGGAACCATCTGTTAGTGTCAAAAAAGTAACAATTCAATAAGCAGACTATTTGGGGAGGAGGTGGGGAAATACGCTGCAATACTTGGCGCAAAAGGCAAACTGACTAATTGTTGCAGTTTTACTACTGACCTAAAACTGCTGCTGGAGCAATGCCAAGCTCATTGATCAGCCACCAGTGGGAGGGAGATTTCCAGAAGACAGTAATAACCATCAGCAGTGATGGGAGAGGAGAAGTGACACCTACTCCTGCTGTAACATATTGTCCAGCAGTGTCCAGACTGGTGCTGGCAGTGACTTTCCTGAAGGCATCAGTGCAATCTGAGCAGCTTTGACTGATTACCTGTAGCTGCAGTCTAAATAAAGGCAGCCTGCAAAAGCAGCCTGAGATTTTATATTCTCATGGGTTTGTTCAGTCTGACAAATAAAGCAAATTCCACATCTCTTTCTCAAATGACCGGCCCTCATTCTGGTGCTCACAGCTGCTGGGACTCTCTGAACTCCCCAAAATCAAACCCCTTGAGCTCTCCTGTGACCTGACCAGACAAGCAGCTCCTACAGAACCAAAGGTTCTTTTCAAACCACTGGAGGAGTTCCCAAGGCCATGCTGGGCACCCAGCTGGGCTGGGCTGCCAGTGCCCATGGTGGAACCAGGACCAGGCCTTCTCAGAAGTGATAAGAGTAGAAGAGATAAAAGCCATGTTTTGGAAAAAAACCTTTTAATCCTTCATTTTATCATTTATACAGCTGTAAGCTTGCACATTAACCCTCTAACAGAAACTTAGGTATTAACCATCATGATAAGAGCCATTTGGCCACCACCAATTTGCTCAGTCCTTGTGTAGCCACCACCGCGACCAGGTTTGCTTGTCCCTAAGATTCCCCTGCTGAGGCCTGCAAGCCCTGGCTGCAGAATCATGAGAGCTAAAAATTTTTGAAGAAAGAGAATCACAGGCTGAAAAGAAAGAAAATCCAAGATACAGCAGACATGCTGACACTGAAGTGCTGACCAGAACTCATTTCCCTTGCTAACAATTACATTTTCCCCTCGCTTTCCTGGTCCACAGAGCAGCCTGATTTGACAAGTATCTGGCAGATAACATGTAATGCTGGAATAATAAAGCATAGAAGCTCAGTGTTAATGAACTTGCAGAAAGAGCAAAAAACACACTGTTTTCAGATACTGCTTTGTCAAGAAAGAAAAATTCCAGTCCAGCATCAGTTTGTAGGAGGATGAGCATTCAGAAAGTGCTTCCATTTGCAGTTTCTAATGGGCACTTTTATTTGGGTCAGATGTATAATTGTTTGAGCAGTTATTTTCTGGGAAAGCTGCTTTGTCCATACAGTCAGCCTTGGGACTCTTTCACCTCAGCAATTTGGGTTAAATCCTTATCTGTCTCAATCTCATTTAGAAACAAAAAGACCAAGCCATTTCCTTCAGCCAGAACAGACAGTATCTGCAAAGCTGCCTCGCCAGCTCATCAGCATCTCCAGGCTTTGCATCCCTTAAATATATTCTGCTGGATATTCTGTATCACAGAATCATATGGAACTCCCCATGCAATGGTTCCAGATCAGGAAAACACCCATCATTTCACAGATCTAATACTTCTTCTTGTGCCTATACATTCATATGCACATGTAGGTTTATAAATATAAATAAAAGTGTTTTTCCTGGAGAAAGGGGCATGGAGGGAAGCCAAGATGAACAAGGGAGTGGATTCTTAGGTTAGAGTTCCTACAGCTCTAAGTTCATTCATCGGTGCTGTTGGGGAATGAAGAACTGCAAATATTTCTCTGAGGATGTGAGCATTGGAGTAGCCAGGCAGGAGGCAGTGGGAGAAGCTGATATTTGTAAAAATTTGATAGGAATTGATATAGCTGAGCCCTTTGCTGGTAGAAGGAATCGGAAAAAATTAAAAGCTCAATATTCATATGCTGTGAGGCAAAAGCCAGACCTGTGTGGGATTATTACAAATGGATTTGGCTGTGCTTAGCGTTTTCAATTGGGTGTTTATAATAAAGGGTAGCTAAACTCTCTTACTCACAGCTGAACATCAGCATGCAGGCCTGCAAGGATAACTGACCTTTTTGAATGTTAATTATCTTTAAAAGGCCTGTTTGCCCAGAATTGTCTGAACCAGCTGTAACCAGCCAACAGGTCACTGAGGAGAAATGATGGATGTCATGAAGAGCCATTTGATATCCATTAAAGGGGAGGAAAGTCATTAAAATATATCGGGCCCATGGACCTTATGAGACAAAGAGAAGGTAATTACTTTAGGCACAGATTTACCTGCCTGGACTAATCAATAAAAAGCCACCCTGAAAAGGAGAGCGGGAGTAGAAAGAACACATTTTGACATGTCTGCAAGGAACATCTGTCACCAGGGCAGAAGAAAAGGTCAATGCCTGCCTGAGTGCTGCTCGTCCAGCTGTGCCAGCGAAGGGACAGGGGCTTCAGTGAGCAGCAAGGGCCAAAATACACCTTTTTAGAAGCATCACAGGTCAAACAACTGTGCCAGCACACCCTCAGCCCAGCCCTGGCTTTAGGTGGTGTAAGACTGTGGGACTATCACTTAGGAGATGCTCAGGTTGCATTAACTAAACAGATGGAGGTCCCTAATTAGGTGCCCTCGTTCTGCTGTCATTGTGTGTGGATATCAGCAGCCCTCACAGGGCTGAGCTGGGGGTAGCAGAGCATTTCTGAAGCTTAAAGCACATCTTCAGTGGCTCAGCAGCTATGTGAAAGCAACCAAGCTGCTTTTTCAGTGTGGCAGTGAAGATTAACTTTGCAAAAATTCCCTGGATTATGCATCATCTTCTGGGGCTCTCCATGGCCAGATGCTCAAGGCAGCAGGACTCAAGCCATCACAAAACTTTGCTGGCTTTTTAACACCCTGGTGGGCACCAAGCTCTTTGAAAAACCTGATCCCACCTAATCCCTTTTAAAATGTAACACCAATTTACTTCTCCACCAGGATATGTGCAAATTAACTCAGCTATGGGAGATGAGCAGGAAGGCTTAGGCAGAGAATTGCCACAGGCACCTCGTACCCCAGAAGTGATGCTGTCCTGCCCTCACTGTCATCAGTGGGCATTTCAGCACATTTTTATCCAACAGCAAAGTTGCTGACTTTATTCACTGTGCAAATCACTCAGGTTTTTGCAAAACGAAATATCCTTCGAGCCACTTCATAGAACTCCATGTATCTTCCAAAATGAGACATGCTAAAAACCCACTGGTTAATTTTGTATCATTACTCACTCTAATTAAAGTCTTTGTCAAGGGAATCTATTGCCTTTTTTTTCTCTTTTCTGCTCTGATGTTGCAATCCTTGACATTACACTGTGGTCTATAGAGGCACAGAATATTAATACCGCCCATTCTAGAAAAAATATATTGAGTCTGCACTACTATTTTGACCTTTTCGGTACACTGTATTTTGATTAACTGGCCAGCTTGCTTCTGCCCCACAGGTTTCCGAGGCTGTAGAGGGACAAAGAGGTGGAAAAGCTACCAAATCACATTTCTAATCACTGGGAGGTTAAAGGGATGTAATCAAACAAAGACTGGCTGAGGCACAACCACACATGTGGAGGAGAACGCTGGAATCCAGGACCAAAAGGCCCCACTGTCATCACAAGCACCTTTTCCACCTTGCTATTCTGTATTTCTTTCTGTAGCCCCTGCAACCACTGCCTTTCCCGAGAGCCAATTAATTCAGCTCACAAATATCTGCCCTGAATTCTTGCAGGTAATTAGCACCATGGGTTATCAACAGGAAGCTGGTGCCCACAGGCACTTCAGATAATTGTGTTTCAATATTGGCACATTTCTGCTTACCACAAAAGGTCACTTCAGTTTCTCTTCTCTATTTTCTCCCTCTCTTCTACTAAATGAATGAAAAATCATTATCATTATTTTGAATGCTCTAAACGGTTGGCAAAGGCTTTGGGTATTACAGGACAGACATGAGTGACATGGGCGCTTCAGGTGGTTGCAAAATTATTATTTTCGAATCCTCAGTTTCAGATATAACTCTCCTCAGCATATCTGTGAATGAAAAAAAAAAACCCAAGTCTAGTTAAATACTCATGCTCCTGAATTAATTTCAAAGAAAAGCAATGGAAAGAATACATAATTATAACATAGCACAACTATTGGTTACTTTAACCAGGACCTGCAATTTAGGTAAAGCTGTATTTAGTACTGCACAAATGTGGAGGACTTTTTACCTATTGCAATAATTTTTTAAAGGGTAACCATTCATTTAATTATATGATGAATAACTCCCACCGAATAAGCATTATACATGAAGGACTATGTAATTACTTTGTAAATATAGGATTATGTGTGTCCTTGAAACAAGAAAACAAATTAAATCAGCCTTGCACAATTGTCCTCTCCACTCACAGTGAGTGAGTAATTCTACTGCAAAAATAAATTACAACTCATCATCTTCTTTACAGAATGGTCACTGTAAAAAGACAGCTGGGACATTTTTTTGGCAGGGCCAGACAATTTCAAGGCAAGGCTGTATTAAGTGTTACATTTCTGTAACAGCAAAACCTTCTCTGCAAGAAGAATTTGAGAGTATGCAATAATTTTGTAGTTGCCTTGGACTGCTGAATATACCATGTATTGGAAAATAAGTCAGCACTTGTGCCCTGTTAAGTGGGAGTTTTGAGTCTCAAGCATCCATGCTGGGAGTGAAGAGGGCAAGCTTGGCACTACAGAAGTGAAAGCCAAATTTACCCCACACAGGGAGGTTTGCACACACAACCCTGTGACACTGGTCTGTGAGGGACCAATCAAACCAATCTTGCCCATTTCCTTTCTGAATTACTGAAGACATGACCTCATATGAAGTGCATGAACAACAGGAGTGCTCAGAGTTGCTTTGAGTTTCTCCCTTTCCATCATCACTGCATTATTGCGCTTAAGAGTTTTTTTTATCGTATCATTAAAGTTAATGAAATTTTATAGACACAGAACTGGTGGGTGGTATAACAGGGAACATTAAAATCAGACTCTCATTTCAATCAAAATCAGAAAGGCAACCACTTAACTACTAAAGACTGTAGAGAGCTTGAGTAAAGAGGCATCGTGGCCCTTAATAAAAATAAGAAGGGAAAAAAGGTGACACTATCTCAGCAAAAGAAAGTGTAGCCATAGTGCAATTCCCAGTAGCCTTCAGGAAATCAATACCCACTTCATACAGTAGAAAACTTTTGCTTTAACCTGCATTCAAGGTACAGCAGTACAATCGATCCTGGGTGAGGTGCCAGTGACCTTCCCCAGTGGCACAGACCCAGCCTGAGCAGACCCAGCCCCGGAGCAAAGCTGCCACCACGAGTGTCCTCAGGGCACATCACATCCAGCAAGAGAGTGAGAAAAAGGAGAAAATCTTCTTGCTTACTGCCACCGAAGAAACTCACTGCCTGCCTAAGAAACCAACAGACCCCTCACATCCAACAGAATTTTTTTATTTCCTTTTTTTCCCCCCTCTTTCCCCTAAGAGTCACAAGAGTATGCTCATAACCCACTGTGAAAAGCAGTCAAGTACTTTCTTCCTAAAGGAATGAGGCAAAATATCAGGACAGAAAGTCACCTTATCTCACCTATTTTGAATAAAGATTGCTTAGTTAAACCAAGTTCTTTTTACTTTTAATGGGGCCATTGGGTCACTGAAGCTTTTATTAACAAAACATAAATGCCTCTCAATGCAGTGACTGGCAAAGCAGAGTGATCATCTTTCCCAACCTGACTCACAGCTAAAAGCTTCAGCAGGAATCCTGCAAAGCCATGCCATCTGCACCTCTTTGTGGTTCACACCTCTGCTGCACCCTGGATAAAAGAACAAGAAATTATTTGCTCCTTTAGCATAAGGCTTCCATTAGCTGTTCAAGGGAAAACACCTCTGTGGCTTAAATTCAGTTTAAACTCTCTGCTGTCCAAGTGTGAGAGTTGTTGTTTAAGCACCACTCTTCAAATTTTCAACTTACTGATTTCAAACTTCATAATCTCACACAGTTCATGATCTCCTACAAACCTTTGATGGTGTAGCTCACACACACCATGCACACCCACACGGGCTATGAGCACCCAGATCTGCAGCCTCCTGTAAAAAGTGGAGCCAAGCAACCGAACTCAGCTCTGGACACCTGTCCTATCATGGATTTTTCCCAGTGATGGAGGGGGTGCTGCTCTCTGTTCACACAGACATGATAGGAATGACCTGCTTGGCAACAATCCATGTGTCCACATGCTTGAGAACTTAATTTTGGTTTGTTTTTTATCTGATAATGCCTATTTGCAATATATTTACTTCCACAGCCAGCCCTGAGCCTCCTCAGGACACTGACCACTGTCTGCTGAAGACACTCAGGTGACAGAGGTGTGTGTCTGCACATTGTTACACGATTTTCTGTGACCCACACCTGGACAAGCAGGAGGAGTTTGTGTGTGGGTTTGATTTCCTTCTGCCGCCTGAAATGTGTCCAGATGGATGTGCTGGTGATGGTTGCCTTAGAAACCAGCAGAACTTATCGTGCCTGGCCAGGGCAGTCTCTCGTGCTGCCAAGAGCAGGGAGAAGCAAGGCAGGTACAAATATTCTTGCCGAAAATGAAAGGTTTTTGGGCTCTGCACACAGCAGGAACTCCAGCATAGACTGACAGCACCAGGAGCCCAGCATCCACCAGCCCCTTTCCAGGGCCAAACTGCTGCCAGCCAGGGTCTGACCATCCCAGGAGGTGCCTCATCTCTCTCCAGGCGGAGGGGAGGTGGGTTTGCAGTAAGTGAACATTTTATTATATGTGGAATTTTTCCAGGCAACAACTGCTTTCTGAGTTTTTCCAGAGCCATAAGCAATTTTCCCTCTGTTTTTATGTGTAAATACAAATTATAAGTAACAGCTACAGATCACTATCTTGATGTTTATATGAAGTGATCTACATAAGCAAAGGCTACTGCTATGATCATTTGTATTTTAATTACCAGCACAGTTCTGTTAATTTCAAGCTCTAGTAGAAACACAAGAATCAATGTTTGATAAATGGGAAGAGGCTTCAATGGGTCAAGGAGGATTATTTCTGCACTTTTAAAAACTGTACAAGAGAAGTAAACAAAGATGTTGGAAGCTGTTTAAAGAAACATATTTGACAACATCCCTTTAAATAGGTTTAAAATCTACATATAGTTATGCTGAAACTATCCCAGGGTATTTGAAATCATATTCATTATTTCTTGGGGAAGGGGGACAGTGGGGCAGGAATAGGTAAGAAAATACACAAATATTTGAAAGCCAGCTTTAGAATATATTTAAGTCCTTTTCAAATGCAGTTTAAAGGTCTGCTGTCTCTGCAACCATCGCCTTCAGTGCCATTTTTGTCAGTTCAGTACAGTATTCAAAATCCATTTAATGCCATGAAAAGGACCAGCCTTTTTCATGAATTCTGATTTATTTAATATTGAATCCAAGTCCAACGTGGCACAGAAACAGCAAAAATTATGCTCAAAGCAACAACCAAACTTCCTTTCCACACTGACAGGTGAACAAGCAGTTATTACATCTCTGCAGAGCTCCTTGCAGACTCTGTGTAGCTGAGTTTCCCTATTAAGAAATGCAATTTCACTTGGGTGCTGCAACAGCAAAACATGGCATGTGGGGTCATGGCTAACAATGGGGACGTGAACGTGAACACAGGATATAACTAACTTTCTCATTTTGTCCAAGTGCCGCAGTAATAAAAATGGAAATCAGGTCCAAAGCTAGAGCTGCTGCCAAGCCCTGGCCAGCAGTGAGTGGTGCCAGTGGCCACAGCCCAGGCAGTCACTGTGCCCACCCCTGCCAGAACGCGGCACAGCCCCGAGGAGCTGGGCAAGGGCAGGAGCTGAGCATCCTCCCTCCAGCACTTGGCACACAGAGCCTTGCCTGGCCCCTTGGGTTTGTGAAGGGCCAGGGGAACGACCAGAGCACACAATTTTTAGAGAAGTGGGGCAGCAGCTGCAGCTTTTTCTGACAACATGTACAGCAGCTCTTTAAAATCAGGAATTTGTTTCATTTGGAAAATACTTTTAAGACTACGATCTTTCATAATTACCAAGTGCATAAAACCAGTTCTGCAAAGTCAGCAGCTTCTAAGCTAAGACCAGCAGTCCACGGGAGAGCAGCTCAGCAGCAACACAAGGTGCAATGAAACAGTAGCCAAGGAATGCCAAAGCTCAGTAAATGCAAAAGAGCACCCTCCTCTGCAGGAGAAAACTTGTTCAGTGATGAAGAGAAAAGGCTGATTGATTTACCTTGATATCCTGTGCTCTTTAATGAAACTTCAGAATGAATACCAGCTAGGGTAGTGATATCAAATAAAGCAATGATTAGATCCATGAAACAAGCAACCAAATATATTGCGCTGAGCTCCAAAATTAAGATGCCAACAGTAGACAATCACTTATCCTGGCTTTTTTCTGTGCATGAATTAAGGAGAGTTGACTTCCCCAGTGACATTAGTTTCTTGAAATGGTGAGGATGACTAACATCTTATAAGTAAATTCATTTTACATCTAATTATGAATATGTTTTGCTAGTTTTTTACCAGGAACAAGTCTCCTCTACCTTAGTGCACAAGGACAAATCCTCAGAAGAAGCAAGGTGGCAAAGTCAGCTGTAACTCTGACCCAGAGTATTTGCACTGTATTTTTCCTGTATGGATATCATTAACAAGTAAGGCTGGCAAAGGATTCCAATATGAAGCAATAAAGAAGGTCTCTGTGGTGGCTTGGCAAATGTTTGTTTGCAACAGTTCGTTTTGACAGCATTTGTGTCAGCTCTGTATTTTCTCTCCTCGGGTGTTCATGTAAAATTATTTTAGTCCAATACCCTGGAAACGTGCTCCCCCAGCTCCTAAAGCCAGCCCAGAATCTGCAGCCCTACAGTTTGCTGTGCATCTGCCAGCAAACTCCAGGCCATAGCTCCTGTTTCCAGCTGAACCCATCCAAGGGCTACCATGGTGCAAACTCAAATTGCAGCGAGTTAGGCACACTCATACAGAGAGAAAGGTTGCATTCATTGAGAAAGGAGCTATTAGAAAGGATTTGCTCAGTTCTGCAGGAAGAGGGAACAGGGTTACAGCCACAGCAGGGCTGCACTGATGGAGCAGTGCCTGGGGCCAGTCCTGCCTGTCCCAGCAGTGCAGAGGCGCCTCCATCCCCATCTCCTGCATGTCCCACTGTCATGTTCAGCCACGGGACCTGAGCTTAACCCCCACAAGCAGCACTGACCTACTCAGGGCTGAGTCTGGGGCTTAAAATAAGAGCAGCTGTGCAGGGAAAGAACAGATCAAGTCACACTCACTGGACAAATTCAGGTCCTGAGGCTACAACCTACTTACTGTGATAGGGGTGTGATTTGTGAAGCCTCTTCTCAAAAGACATTTTTCCTGCTGAGATCAAAGTCCCATGCCAGGCAGGGAAGGGAAGCAGTACAGCAATTGCTGATTGTCAGCTCCCCTGCATCCCCTCCTGCAGAGCACAGCAAGTTACAAGTCCCATTTAAAAATCCTTCTCTTACTTCCTTCTTCCACTAAAGGCAGCTACAGACATTGTTCCTGCAATGCTGCCATAAGCACACCCTGTTGCTGAGGGCATGGGGGAGGCAGAGCAAAATGGAAAAATATCTCAATAATAATAGTAATACTGATGATGATGATGATATGATGATGATGATGATGATATGATGATGATGATGATGATGATGATGATGATGATGATGATAATAATAATAATAATAATAATAATAATAATAATAATAATAAGTATGGTTGGGAAATAGCTGTTTGAGTTTATACAGAACCAGCTTGAAAAACAGGCAGAGGGCTGGGAAGGATACTACTACATTTTCTTTTCTCAAGGTCATTTTCCTCTCTACTTTATCCACCACCATTGTAATTCTGTTTCTAAACCTAATAAATTTCCCACAGAAGCCCTATTCGTTCTAAAACCTATGACTGCTGATTCAGGGAACTGTCATGTTTTTCCATGCCAGCATCAGTTCACACTGTACTAAAAAAGCAAGATAAGGACTAGAAAATAAAAGGTAACATTGGGCTTTTACCCAAAAGAAAGAGGCAGCTTAGGAGGAGTTGACAGTCTTATTTTACTGATCATCAGTCTCTGCAATAGGTTCTGTGACCAGTTAATGAAATGCAGACTGGAAGAACCACAATTTTGTAAGAAATCTGACCTTTCTTACTCTGAAATGTAGAGATAGATGTGGGGTGTAGCTCTATCTGTGCTGTACTGCCTAGGCTGAGCAGCTACACAAATGTGGGTGATGGGGTGGAAAGAACACAACAGGCAACTCTACACTGCCCCAAAGACAGTGTAAATGGAAAACATTCCCATGAACAATGCAGACCAGAAGAAGGGGGTTTTTCTTTTCCTTCTAGCTTTGAAACAGATGCTTATATCAGAAAGACTTTCCTTGTGTAGGTAGAGAACAAGATCCTCTCTGCCATTGCACAACATGTGGTAGCACCAAAGAGAGAGCCTGGAGCCCCACACAGCCCAGCTCCTGCCACGGAAGGATCACTTCAAAGCACACAGCACTCCAGGCTACCCTGCCCTGGGCTTCCCTCAAAGCCTTTCAAGATGAGTTTAGCAAAAACGCTGAGTGTTTTTTGATCATGGTATCTGTTCAGGAGTGAGTGGTCTGATACCACCAAACTCTGTCATTTTGCCACCCACAACGGGACAGTTGTGGTCCCTGATCCCACAGGCAGCCTCACCTGCTTCCTGACACTCCTGGTCACATTTTCCTTTTAAAAAAACATTGATTTAGTCAGATTTCAAACATTTGTTTTCACTGGCTCTTTTTCTCTTCGGTCTATCCTTTACATGCTTCTCTCCCCTAACCTACCATGTGTCACTGTGCCAAGAGAAATCATAATTAACACACAAATATTCAGGGGGCAATAGACTGAACAACAAGATTTGCTGTGTTTGTACACATTTCCTTTTTCTACGGTTATTTCTTTCATACTAGAAGTCTAGGCAATCTCTTTGAAGCTGTTTTAATTGGGGAAGAGCTGGCTCTTGCCAGCTGTTAAAACATTGATATTTGCCACTGTTGAGGTACCTTTTGATTCGGTTTGTCTTTTTGCTGATACAATTTGCTAAGCAGCCAACCTCATCTTAATTTATTTATTGGCTCATCTCAGGCAACGGCTACAAGTTAATTACAGTTTGCTTTTTGCAACACAAAATCGTGCAGCAAATGTTTTTTTATCAGTGATCAAATCCTTGGATTACTCTGTTAATTGTGACCTGGATTAACCACAGAGAGTATTCCAATTTAGTAGACAATTTCCCTGGCTTATTTTTGCAGTCACAAGCCACGTTTCCCTGGCAGAAAGTAAGGTAGAACCATTAAGTGTGCCTCGGGAATGGCATTTAATTTCTGTATCAAGAGTTCTCCATTTAAATCTGCCACCATCTCTGCTATTAGAAGCAGCAGAGCAGCAACCCAGCTTTTTTGTAATAATTCATAACCTCTCAGCAACCCAGAGCATGTTACACAGAAAACTGCTGCATGATCCATCTCCACCCCCCATGGACTCAACTTTTGTTGGCAGATTTGTCAATCATGTTTATAGGCTCCTTTCTGCTGTACAGTCAGGAATTCTCATCCTATTTTGATTTGTGTCATAAAAATGCACCAGAACTGATATACACCCAAGGACTTTCTGTTGATTTGTTTCTGTCGCACAAGCTATGTCTAATTTATTTATAACTTATCTCATTCTATTAGATCACTTTGTAATCATATTTAATTTAGATTTATTCCCAACAGTTCAGGCTGGCTTCAGGCATTTAATTAAATTTTGCCCTCTTAAGCCACTTAGTCAGTCTAGATTTTAAACATGATGTCGTTTTCCCTTGGACAGCGCTTTTCTATTCATAACCTTTGAATTGGTAATTTGTGCAGTTGCATCTTGCATGACATTTTCAAGAACTCCTTAAATCCTTGCCTTGATGCTGTGCAGTGTGAGCACCTGTGAGGAGCCCAGGGAGAGGGCCCAGCACCATCCAGCCACGCTTTAATGAGCACTGCACCATTTAGACGCCATTTTACTCCGCATTTTAACCTGAAATTGAAACCACCAACTTCAACATGGCAGAGGGGCTGAGGTCAAAAGCAGAGAAAATAAAGATAATAAACTATGTCATTAAATTACAAATTTCATTTGGTTTTGAAAGTTCAAATTGAGAATTAAAATCTGTGTTTCACAAAAAATTCTAGTATAAAAAGTATTGAATACTCCTAGAATGCAATTCAATTCAAATTACTTTAATTCAATATTCTTACCCTCTAGGAGATGGACCTGAACATGTTTAGAAAAAGAATAAAATAAATCACTGAAAATTAAGATTAGAAAATAACCTTAACTACAGTTTTCATTGACTACTTTGGTTTTCTTCCCTGATTTTAATTAATAAGAAAAAAACCTTTGTATTAATAGGATTCTTCATGAATTTTTCCTCTCTTGCTGATTACTGGAATTGTCACTCTTCTTCTGCTGGTACTGACAAATTACAGTATTTCAGAGAACACACTTTAAATTTCCCTTTGTCCTGCAATTTTCATCATTTTGTTCCTCAGTCTTGAACAAAACCCTATGAGTTTCACTAATGCCTCCTCCTTACTGCAAATCCTCCCCCTTAATTTTCTCCCACCTCTCTATCAAGTCTGATATCATCAAAATGCAGATTAAGACATGATTCCATAATAGCCACACACCTCTGTGTGCTTTATTGTGGAGTTCCTAAAGCACTTGAACATCCTGCCTGCTGCTTTCTTGCCCATGCTCAGGGCAGAGCACACTGCAGAGACAGCTGGGCTAATCATAATGCAAGTTCAGTGATAAACTAGTCACTTCAATTCCACTAATATATCTTAATTTTTCACCCACAATATGATATATGGTGCCAATATATTTCAATCTTCTTACATTTTTCATGAGTTAAATAAATCATGTCAAGATAGAGTCCTTCAACCACAGTATTTCACCCTGCCTGCAAATCTGCTTCACACAGGTGCAGAGGAAACTCCACATTCCCCTTTATTGGCATAAAGGAAGTCAAATTCAAGGAAATGGGATCCCAGGAACCAGCAGGTGGTGGACACAGACAGTCCCCCAGGTTAGCACTGTCCCTATGTTACTATTTCAGAGAAGGCATAGGAAGAACCTGTCTGGAAGGAGCTTTCCAGCTGCTGCTCAAGCTCAGGCACTGGGATAAGAGTAATTACACCCTTATCATAATTCTGGATTTCCTTTTTAAAGCAGAGCATTTGTTTCAACCCTTCCTCCCTCAGCCAATGGATTCACAGCATCCACAGAAATGTCTGGACCATTTCAGCATCAACATCTTGCCTTCAGCACTGCTGGGCAGGAACAGCAAATTAATTGGAGGGCATTCTCCCAGAACTGATTCCCAAAGAGGGCTCTGATTTTTTGTGTGGCCCAACTCACAGCCTCACAAGTCTGGGTCCCCCAGGATTCCTCCCTGCTGTGCTGCTGGGTTTCAGTGTTGTATTGGGGCATCCCAGACTGCTTGAATGAAAGTACTGTAAAAGTCTGGTTTTCTCCTCACATTTTTCATGGAAAAGAGCGAATGGACAGTTCCCATAAGTAAACATCCATGGTTATAAGCAAAGATCAGGGAATGAGACTTTGGAGGTTCAAGCACTGTTGCTACCAGAGCAGTCACTTGTACATCTCAACCTTCGTCTTGGTCACTATGGTTTAGGGAACTACAATTTTATAAGAAATTTCTTTAGCATTCCATATCAAAGTATTTGGGGATCATAAAAAAGTAGAGATCAAGAAAAATGTATTTCATCTCCTTGCTTTCCATTTTTCTCTGTCTAGCAGAGGTCATTCTGCTACAGAACACTTGCTCTCCTACCTCTGGCAGAGGTGCTCTTTGTCATCTTCCTTTCATCATTTATTTTCAAAGCTTCTATATAAACTGTCTTATCAATGCATTTCTAATAATCTTAACAGACTTTTATCAAGGAAAATGATAAGTTTTCACTGTCAGGGGGCCTTTCTCTGAGCCTCAAGTGCTGACATTTTTTTGACAATTTATCTAAAGTCAATTGTCTTCTATTGACTTTTTTCAGCTGCTTCCCGAATGACGACACTTTTTAGCTCTGACAGTTCATTTAGCTTTCTGTGCTTTCTCTTTCTTTTGGTTTTCCCCTACCATCCATAAATCTTAAAAAAAAAAAAAAAAAAAAAAAAAAAAAAAAGAGACTATACTTTGCTAACAATATCTCACTTCAAATGTGTTCCATTAATTTCTCTGATTCTGTTGTTCTCACTGCCATCAAAACCAGAAACAACAAAATATTTTTTAAAGGCCATTGAGGGTCTTATTAAATAGCCAATTTAGGTATGTTTTCAATATTTCAGCTTGTGGGACCCTGGCATGTCACTTGCTCCCATCTCCCTCTGGAATCACTAAATGCTCATCCTGGAAGATTCTGGAGCTGACCAACAGGCCACAGCTGCTTTGGACCTAGAGAAGCCAGCAAGGGGTGGCTGTGTCCCCTGTGCATCCCCAGTCCCTTTATCCATCCAATTCCTCAGTTTCCAGCTGGTCTGAGATTTGACTCTGCATCTCCTTTGCTGCCAGCTCATTACAAAGTCCCCTCATGTTCAGCAGAGAAAGATGAAAGCATCATTTGCAGCCTTTGCTGAACTGGAACCACATGTCTATTTTCCTTCTGCAACAGACTTTTTTCTGCAATACAACTCCATTTTCCTACATGTTCTTTCATTCTTCATACACAAACAATTTGATCAAGCTTTAGTCTGTATTCTCTGCAATAAACCATTTCAAGATTTATTCCAACCTTATGTTGCTGCTATGTCATGTTAGGAAGCAAATTAAGTTTATTTTTATATCACTTTCTTAAAAGACTTACTGTTGAAGCATGGATCTCTTCTTCTTCTTCTAAACACCCAGGTTTTTATTCTCTTTCCAGTTCCCATTGCCCTTGACTTCCTTTCTTTCTTCCTTGCCTTTGCCTTTTGTTCATTGCAGACTAATGAGGTCTTTCCTTCAGAACATTCTTGTAACACCCCCACACCAAAGTTTGGACATCACAGCAGCTCAGCATTTCCAGCATTTCACACACACCCATGAGCTCAGGAGATGCTTCAGAAGGCACTGGCCCAAACCAGAACTCAGCATTTCAGATCTGTGACCACTCACTGCTTCCCAGCCCAAAAAGAATGGGGTTTGATTAAGGGGCTGATGCCAACTAAGAGAAGAAAGAAACTTTTAAATTTGACAGATAATTTCTTCTACCTTTCCCCAACTTCTCTCACCATCTCATTTCCTTGGAAATTTCTGGCACCCTCAAATTCCTTGCAGCTGTCTGCCATGGATTTGTGCCTGTTGATTGTGGCTGTATCCACACTGGTGAGAAATCCTTCTCTGCTCCACAAAGGATTCTTTAGCTATGACTTGCAGTTGCTAATTTTAAATTCTTAGTCGTCACCATTGAAAAACCTTCCTCAGCAACTTCTGCCATGTATGTTCTCAGCTATTCTTCCTCCACTACTGAAGAACAGAGCAAATAAATTCTAATCACATGTACAAACCTCCTTCAGTATTTGCTAAGCATTAAATCAACTCTTTATCTTTTCTCTTATTATTTCCCAGCACACTCTTAAAGCTCAAGAGAGCCAGAAAATGAGAGGGAAAGTGCAGATAGTGCCAAAAGAAAGCAAGAGGGGACTGCATATTTTTGATTAAAGGGAGAAATCAGAGGCTTGAATGATGGCTGACAACAGACTGGTTGTTCAGGATGAGGAACCCAGCACCAGATTTGAACCTCATTAAAGTCTGAAGCTGATAACTAGACCACAGACTTGAGAAACATATTGGGTGAAAAGGTTTATTATTATCAAATAATAAAATGTGTAGGAATTTTCTGTAAAACAGATAGAGACAGTCTTCACATAGATCTGTTTGGGGGGGTGCTGGCACAGCCTCTCTCCATTTTAATCTCTCCTAGGTCTTCATTGTTATTTACACATGCCACTGTCAGAACCTTAAAAAAATCAAGATCTGATTCAGAATGGAATTTTTCTACACTTCTTAATGACTTAGAACCATGAATCCCTTTTGCTTTTGATGGCAAAGGTCATCCTAAGAACACATGAAATCTTTAATCTGCCACAATTAGAGGTGGCAGAGGAGCATGTCTGTAGCAGGTGAAAAACATTGCAGCAACAGTGGAAGCAAAGTCCCCCTCACTCTCAGAGCCACATTTGCCTCAGTCAGAGGCAAAGTGCCTTTGCTTGCCCACAGCACAGCTGAACACACCTCCAGAAGCAAAGCTGAGGAAAGAGCAAGAGGTGGTGGTCCCAAAGCCACTACAGACAATAAAATGAGAGTTGAAAGCCTCTGTTTGACAGAGTGCAAAGTCAGGGAGTAATGGGATCTTTGACATGCACAAAGCCAACCTAAACACAAAAGCTTTTTTCCTTAAAAAAGGATCAAGAAACCTACACACAAACAGAATCTCAGCACTCAAGGTGCAGCTGTACACAGACATGCAGATACCCTTGTTCTACCAGCTCCAAATCTGAAAGTTGCAAGGAGAATATATTTTGTCTGCATTGCCAAATATATTGCTGTAAATGGCATGCAAAACTGTGAAGAATATGCAATGCTATCAAGAGCATTCCTTCATTTTATCTGAAGCATTCTTTACAGTTTTCATAATTTTCCTAACTTAACTCACCAGCATTCTGCATTGCACAAGGATTAACACACCCCTCACATTTTCTGTGTTCCAGAAATTATTGTTTCTAGAGTGCATTTGGAAAAGAAGTTCACATCAAAAACATGTTCCCAGCAGTGTAAAATGGAAACTGAAGAGTGTGGAAGATCCCTGTTCTATAGTGGGCTACAGATGGGGGCAGACCCCAAAGTCTGTACTGGAGAGTACCAGTAATGCCACACATTGCATAAAAGCTACACGAGAGGACACATTTATGGAGAGAAAAGGAGGACACTACAGGGCTAAGGGCAGAGAGGGGCAGAACCTCCTTCCTTTGTGAGGAGTGGCTTTCCCAGGTAGGCACTACCCACAGAAGAACCAGCAGTCTTTAAACTGCTCCATCCTCAGCCAGTCCAGCTGAATCTCCCTTCTCAGCTCTGCTGTGCAAGAGGAGCTGATCTCAAGTCATAATTACTGCCTTTCCCTGGACTGATGAACTTTGAGGGCAGAGAGAAGAAACTGGGCATTTGAAACGCCAATCAGCACATGACACAGAGGATTCTTCTGACAATATCCCCCAAAAATGTTAGTAGCTCAGGACATCTACTAATTACAGGGAGCAAAGGACACCTAGACCAAGAATGGTAAATTAAATCATAGGCGTTTCTAAGAAGGAGTGGTTCCAAAGCACCTGAGAGTGTAGGAACAAGGAAAATGGTCCTCATGATTAGAATATGCTGCCAATATTTTTAATGAACTTTTCGTTGCTTAAATTCAGATTTTATATTTGCACATAACATATACAGAAGCAAATGAGTCTACTCTGGGAAGCTAAGCAGCCAAATCTTGCTAATTCCTGCTAATAACCAATATTCCATTACAAGTTGCTGAAGCTAAAAGAAATTAGTGAGTAAACAAGCAAATACAACATGCTGAAAAGCAGAGTATCACAAGCTGGGTTTTATGGAAGTTCAATGACTTGTAGCTGCTTGTGGAAAGCAGACACATAATTTTCTACTCTGTCTCATCTGACATTCAGAGAGGAGGACAAGAGAACCAGTAGCTCATGTTGCCAGAATGGCTCCATCCTCCCCACCAGGGCAGCAACGAGGAGCCTGCTGCAAACTGGTGAGCAATGGGAGGGAGCAAGTCCTGGCAAAAGGGGAAAATTTTAACAGGCTGCAAATTCAACACCATTTCTATAGGTCATGTTACGTGGCCCAAGAGGGGCCTGTTAGATCAAGTGACACAAAGCCATTAAACATTATATTTCCCCAGTGCAATTGGAGTAATGAAACACCTAGAGTTAGATGAGTCTGTGCTACTCTTGCCTGGAAATATCAAAGCTGTTGCTGCTTGGGAACTGTGCCTGGATTGAAAGGAGTGGTACGTGTGAGCCAGCAGAGATAAAGAGCCAGGTCTGCAGCAGAAGGACAGAGCACAGAGCACAGCAGAAGGAAACCAGGTGCAAATGGGGTTGTGAGGAGCTTGACAGCTCCCACCGAGCACCTGAAGGTGCTCAGCATCCCAAAGTACCCTTGTGGGAGAGCTGCACGCTTCCAAGGTGTCACTGCACTGATGATCAGAAGTGATGGGCAAACACACCCCCCTGAGCAGCTGGAGTGAGGGATGGAGCAGATGCTGAGGCAGCAGCACTTGTGCCACACCAGCAATGTGCAGGCAGGGGCTGTGCTACCTGCTCCAGCCAGCCCAGAGCATCCCAGGGCCGGCTGGGAATGCAAGGTTCCACATCTCATCCCTGCTCGAGTGCTAACAGACCTTGGGGTCACTCCCAGGTTCATCCCTCTGCCTTAAAAAGGAATTAGAAGGGGCTGTGGGGTCACAGAAGAAGTAGGAGAGGTGGATGTGCTGCCAGGGAGCCAGAGCTGCACGGCAGGTGCTGGGCACAGGGGCTTCTCAAACACTCAGGTGTTCTCACACACACAGCTGTGGAAGACAAAGCAAAAGTGGAAAGTTGGCCACAAAATGTGTTGGCCAAGATTGCTGGGGCCTTGATCAACCTGGGACAGTGAGTGGTCTCCTTGCCCAAGGGAAGGAAGGTGGGTTAGAACTAGTTGATCGCTAAGGTCCCTTCCAATCCAAGCCATTCTATGATTCTATGAAATTCATGGAGTTAAATTGTGGCAAGGAGATGCAAACAAAGGCCAAATGTGTCCAAAGCTGAGGTGCAGCTTCAGCAGCTTTTTGACACCTTCACAGGTATGAAATGCATCATCAACACTCAGGAGAAAGTTTCCAAAAAGACCATTTTTCTCAGCAATTCCCCAATTAGCTGGTTTGACACAATAACCACACCTGTGCCTCCCAAACCTTCTTTATGTTAATGTCAGAAACAAGAGCAGGCAGGCTAGTGGGCAGCGAGCCCAGGGAGGGAGAGGCTGGAACAGCCCCACCATGTTCCTCCCTGCTCCAAACCCTCCACCCTCCCAGCACAGAGGGGCACATAATTTTCCACTTTCCATTTATGATTTATTTTTAAAGCACCATATAAATCTGAGTCTACATGAAGCTGTTTCCACAAAAGTACTGCTTGCCAACAATCCCTTTGAAGAAATATTTCCTCAGATTCCATTGCTGCCAGTTGCCAAACCATGAACACCCTGAGATAAGGAACCTTTCCCAGGTGCTGCAGCAGCTACACGTGGGACATAGAGATACCACCCAAAATTAGAGTGAGTGAGAGAGGGAGAGAACAAAGATATGGATAGGTCAAGAATGGCAGAACAGCTACAGGCACTTCTGCTCTCCCTCTCATCCATCTGCTCCCCAGGGATACTGTCAAGGTCCTGCCCCACAGCAGAAAGCTGACACAAAATTGTAAAACTAGGAAAATTTTCATTTTTAGCTCAGGCTTTTTCTGTTGAAAGGAGGCCTCTTCTCTTTCATTATATTTTTTTCAGACTTTAGGATCTGATCATATCACTTTAAAAGTTTCCCTTTTTTCCAGGAAGATAACCCCCTGTCAACTTTATTTCAAATCCTTCCACTTTAATATCAGCCACAGGCTACTTTCAGGAACTATATATGTATATAAATAAAAATATAAATATATATATATATAGATATATATATATAATAAAAAAATTCAAAAGATATCCAAAAATATGAGAAAGTCAAATTGTTTTCCCTGCTTTGATGTTTATTTGTGTTTTGTACTGCAGGGCACTTGTACAATATGCACAGAAATGCCAGGAGAACGAGTGAATCCTGTTCAAGTAATTTAGAAGATGAAATGGTAAAGAATCTGCTTTGAACTTCTCTCAATGGCACATTGGGAAATGCTCCTCCTGATCAGCACATTGCCACTTTTTTCCAGCTTGGATTTGTTACCACCACGACAAGATTGGCCATAAACACACCAGGCAGGCTTGGGATGTGAAGCTACTACTTTCTGTCAGGGTTAGAGACAGCAATAGAGACAGATTTGATACTGAGGAAATATGTGCCTTGTTTTTCTTCACAAACCTCTGGATTTAAGAACTTTAAAACCCCCAAAATCTTATCTTTGTCCATAATTTAGAAAACTGGTCCAAAGTTGCAAGGGAAATGTGGAAGAGAGTTCTGTAATTGCATCTTGTTTGTATGAACACCACACCAATGCCAGTGGTTTGGCTAAATAAACTTAAGCATTGCAACTGTAAATTGAAATCCAAACCTTGGCTAATGTGAATTAGTGCTGGATTATAATGCTACATCAAGATAATCAGCTTCAAAATATTTCAAACAGATTTGGAAAGTTGTTCTCCATTAGATTATAAATACTTTTAACAGATAACAAGCCATAAAAACCCATCACTTCAAAGGGGATCTTCTGGCCATTTTCTCTCAGAGGAGCTGAAGGAACATAGTTTACTGAGCTAAATTTGGAAGCAGAAGGCAAATCGCAGCATCTAAAATTATTATTGATTCCTGAAGTTATTAACTTAAAGGATTACCTTGTTCACTTCATTTTTGTTAGGGATAACACATTAGCTAAATACAACAAGGCATAAGACAGGCTAAGATTTTAGCTCTAAGCATTAAGGACCTTTGAAGTTATGCATGAAATCCCTATAAAGATGTTGTTTCTTCTCCCCAGAACAATAGTGGGGGCATGAGGGAAGAGCAGGGGGCTGACCTGGGCTAAGAAAAGAGGCAGGAGGCTTTGGCAAGGAAAAGCTTCATGTCCGAGACACCCGAGCACTTCCCCATGTCTGCACAGGACTCGTCTTTGTTAACAGTTTATGAAATAGTCATTATTGACAGATCCACTCGGGGTTATGCCAGCAGCTATGCAAACATGTAGTTAAAAAAGCAGTGACAAAAATGTCCTTCCCAAATGAACAAATCACAGAGGATTAATGAAATGGGGCAGCCAAAGCCTCCTGAGGGAACACCAGACTAAATTAAACTTGCCATCAGCTGATCAGTATGAAGTTTTCTTCTCAGCAAAACCTATCAAAAGAGATTTCATTGCAAAGCACTTCTTGGATAACTAGCTTTTATTAAAGGGTTCTCAAATGTTTTCCTCCTTACTTCAGCAAACCTGTCAAACTCTTGCCCAGTCTCAGTGACAGCATTTGCACTGACCTGGAGAATGAAGGGGGTTCCCTCACTGTGATTAGAGCTGAGCTGTCATGCTGAGACTATTTTGATCCTAGTACTCCAGATAACCCCACAGACCAAATGGGTCTGTATTTAGATTGAACTGTCTTGCCACTGATAACAGAGATTTCAAAAAGTGCTTCATGGGAAGGATTACAGCAGGATCTGTCTGTCCAATACCCCTGTAAATACAATCCTCTTTCCCAAATTCCCAGTGTACTCCCCATGGGCAGCTTGTCTCGATGGCTACAAATCTCTCATACAAACACATAATAAGTAGTGACACATTTACTGCACTTTTCATCTTTACAGCACTGTGTGCTGGTCAGTTTTTATTACACTTACCAGACAAAGTGCTTTCCTTCTTGTCCACTAGCAAAGAGATCTTTTTTTTCCCCCAGACAAGCTTTCAGTCTGACAATCTGTAACCAGACAATAAAGATATATACACATTTTCCAATATTAGAGTAAGTGATAGAAAAAGTTAGGTCTAAGCCCAGTATGATTCTGCCTTCATTCCCAACTAGTCCATCACATCATTCTGAAAATGTTCTTTTTATGGTGCCTTAGTATTTGGCACCATCTAGGCCTGAAGTGCTCCCCCAAGGGTTTGCATTAGGCTCAGAAAGGATGAAAGAATGAACTAACAAGATCAGAGCTGTAGCAGGTTCAGCTTTAGGGGCCACAGCAAGTAAATTTCTAGTTTGTAACACTTGCTTATTCCTGAAGTTATTAATCGCTCCCATGCAGTATTTATAGCAGGGCTGTCTGCTTCCCTTTCCCCCAAGCAAAACAGTCACTATTTTAATGCTATAATAAGCTGATTTCCTAATGTAAAACTTCAAAGGGAAACATTCTTCTTCTCCTTGATAAAGTATTAATGGGGATAACGAAGCACAGTGATGTTACCCAAGAACCCTTTTGGGGCTCCAATGCAGCACGGTCCCTGGCTGGCAGCTTTTGTTCTTGCAGGTTATCTAATAAAGTTGCCTACAGGAAGCTCTCAGTCCTCTTTCCCAAATTATTCCCAGGGACTAGAAGTATTTTCCCAGCACATTCTGTTCCCTTTACAGCACCCAGTCAAGGTGGTGACAGGACAATGAGCTGCAGAGGAGGCTCCTTCATTTCACACCTGGGAGGGTTTAGCAACGAGGGCACAAGTTGGGAGGGATGAAGGAAGAGGCAAGAACAGGCCAGAACAAGATATGGCTAAAGCCTCCTCAAGAGAGTGCAAAAAGGATGCACCCAGGCTGCATCTGCCAGCCAGACCCACTGCAGATGATACCCAAGGTCACACCCAAGCTAGAGCCAAAAATGCTTCCCCCTTTCAGCTAGGGAGGGTCTGGTGGAGCTCCCTCAGTCAATATTTGATACACAAACATGCCAGTTTAATCTGTCAAATGCAACACATGTGCCTGTCCCGGGCTTTCAGCACCAGCCCATGTTCCTGCATCGAGATGAATTTGCAGGAACTGCACACAAAACTACTTGAGGAATTCAAACATGTAGGATTGCTGAAAAGCTGTAAGGGGAGCTGTCAGGGGAAAAGAAAGCTGAAGAATAGCTCAGACAGCAGTTCTTGCTGGGGCTGGAAGCCACAGGGTGCATTGCCCAGAGATAACAGAGGTGCTGAGCTGCAAGGAATATCATTTCAGTTGAGACCTTCCTGCTTTATCTGGTTGTCAGCCCTGATGCAACAGGATAAATGCAGCTGTGCTCTCTGGTGATTTAATCAAATTCCCATTCAGGTCCCCAGATTCTATAATTTCTTTTTCCAACATTGCCAAGGCTTCAGTGTAAAAGAAAGGTTCTGCAAAACTTGGGAGAACTCTTCATATGTGCTGCAAATGGGCAAATTCAGCACGGACTGGGCTGAGGTGGAGTGACTGGGTTGCACCTGGGGCTGCTGCTGTGCCATCATTGTTTATGAGCTTTCTGTCAGATCTTTCACTGCTTTCCATCTCAATTCATAATGACTGGTATAGCTGCTGCCATAGTACCCAAACACTCAATTTCAGGTATTTGTCAATGTATTCCATATTCAGTTATTTAATCTGAATAGTACTTACATGAAAAAATGGTACTACTGTGTTACTGGTGCCATCCCACAGGTTTAATATCACCCCTGGCTAACCTCAATAACAATTTCAGCACCCCAAGTCATTATTCATTAAAGGAACATCAGCTTCTGGCCTCTGTAATGGGACCAGGGCTCCATCCTGCTGTGAGGGAGCCAGAACCACCCCATGCCGGTGCTGCAGCACCAGCCTTTCTGTGTGGGAATCACACAATCCAGTTGCTTATTCAGCCTCTTGCAGAGGAATATTCATTAATGTTTACTGATGTAGAATGCACACACTACATTAGTCACAATCCTATAAGTAAACATGTTTTTCATCCACACTACATTAATCCTGAACCTATAAATAAACAGATAGAGCACAGTCACAGCCTGCTAAGATACCCCCTGCAGAAAGAGAATACAGAATACAGCACAGAGCAGGGCTGAGACATTAAGAAGAGGCCACAGCTTTAGTTATTATTGCATAATGGGAGGTTATTTAAAGGAAAAATCAGGATTTAGGTGGGCAGGGTGGGGACATTTCCGTACTGTAGCACTGACTTTTGGTACTGTCTCATTTAAAGGTGTGAGCTGCTGCCCACGGCCTTGGGTAACAACTTTATAATAAAGCCAGCTAAATAAAGCTTTGTGCCCCATCAGCAGCACATAAATGACTGGATCATGTACAGAGGCTTTTCCAAATGAGATGATGAATATACAGTGCCATCTTGCATTCCCTCAGTATTCCTTCTACTTGCCCATCATCCTGAAGGAAAAGCACCGTGCTTTCCAAATTAAATACCTACAGGAATGACTTCACCAGTCACACAAGTGTGGCAGCCAAATCATTGCAAACCAGCTGGGATGGAGAGGACACTGTTCCCAAAGAAGATGACAAGGAGGCGTAAGGAGGTAGAACATGCTCACCTAAAGTGGGATTTGAAGCCATCGTGAGTAGATATTGGTGCCAACATAAAAGCTGTAAAAATCAGTTCTTAACAATCCACTTTAGACACCAACCAGCTAAAGAAACGCCAGCAAAGGAAAGAAAATAAAAAGAAAAACCATTAAAATGATGAAAAGGTACAAAAAGAAAAACAAAATGGAATTGAGCCCCTTTAACCTCAAGCAAGTAGGTCTGGAAACTTGAAAATAATTCAATACAAGGAAAGAGAAAGGAAAAAGGAAAGGGAAGGAGGCTTAGTATTTAATCTAAGTCACAGTTTCACTGGTGTCTTATTCTTTAGCACAGTATTGGGCTAGTTTTAAAAGGTGAGGAACCTACAACTAAAAGCATCTCACAAGCCTCTCTGCTGTGTGCACCTGCATCTGTACAACCTGAATTATGTTCAGGAGGCCGTAAAACAGAGACTACTGAGCAGTACTCAGATGGTTGGTAATATGATGCATTGGCTATTTTAATTAACTTTCCCACTGGGAGCTGACTGTTTATACAGAGCACAATAAAATGCATTCTTAATTTTTAAGACTTTAAAGATAACAAGACAAAATTAGAGCAAGCTATTTAGGCTGCCCCCAGAGATCAGGATTGTTGTGCTCCTCTGTCCCCCATGAGGAGTGGACCAAGCCAGCAGCATTAAAGAGGGAGTGCAGATGATTGCTAAAGCATGAGATTTACTTGATAAACAGAATATCTGAGGCCTGAGCAAATTTCTCTCTAGCATTTCCCTTCAAATGTTTTTCCTGCATCTTATCCTGTGAAAGGCTCTTAAGCAATCAAAAAAAAAGTTGACTATTAGTAAACTGCTCCCTTTTTTGATTTTCCTTCTCAAGAGAGTGTAATCAAGGGAAATGTAATTGTTTATGAAAGACAACACCAGCATCACGTATCCATCACATTTCCACTTGGAAAGCTTCCCAGTGAGGCTGTTGTTTGGTGTGCATTACCTTTACACTCATCATTAATGAAGTTGATTTCTTTATTAGGGACCTGGAAGCTGTAACAGGGGGTGATGTTTATGTCCAGAGCATCTGTCTGCTTTTGATAGGAGATGCACCTCACCAAAAGCGGACACAGATGACTAAACCAGTGGCCAAGGTATGTTGACTTTTGATTTTATTTAACAGTAATGAAATGTAACAAGTGCACCAGAGGGATACATTTTCATAAGCAGACAAGCAGATGGGTGAAGAAATTTGACTTGCTATAAAAAGCTCATAACTGCCAAGCAGCCTGAAAGGCCCCATGGAAAGAATCGACTCCTGCACAGTGAGTTCCCCTGTCAAAGATTCTGCATTGTATGTGGTAGTCACTCTCTTTGGCATTTCACGTCCTACAGGTGATGAGCTAACACACCAGAAGCCATACACTGACAGACCACATTTTGCTTTAATTCCTCCAGATTTCCCTCTTACTCAGGGGTGGGTTGATTGTGGGTGGGGAGGACAGAGGTTTAAATGTGAATTGTTTGTTCAATTAATTTTACTTCTTTGTTTTATGTTTTTCCAATAAATTGCTTTAGAACCTCAGAGGTTCTCTACTCCAAATGGTCCAAAATCACACATGCTGGGGGAGAGGTTAATATCAACTATCACTCAAAGATTAGGCATTAGACCAGCCAAGCCACAGCAAATCAAACCCAGGCTCTTTCCCATTTGCACTGCACCGGTCAGACAGACAGCTATATCCTTTCCATACCTTAAACTGGAGAAATTCATAGTTTGATGGATCAAACTGGGACTTAATTGTAAATCTATGTTTTTGTTTATGTCTGGGCTGTATCTCAGACCAGAGTTGAGGTCTCTTAAATCTTCTATGACTGCACTGTAGATATGCTGCTAAATTTTAGTGGCAAAAGTACTTCAGAGCTTTTGTAGTTGTGATCATTTAATCCACCCAAAATACCCACAACAGGCATGAAAGCAATAAAAATGTCAGCAGCCAAGGGGGAGGGAGCAGAAAGCGGAGCATTTCTCTTTTCCCACACAAGTAGCACCACACAACCACCCACAGCAGCCCTTACTGGCAAACCCTTCTCATTATGTTCACAGCACACAGAACACAAATTTAACTTATCAAAATCACAATCAATAAGACATTTCTTAAATTACCTAGATTCAGAAGAAATGAGGAAAATTAATTAGTGCTGCTTATCCCTTGGTGAAGGCTTACACTGAAGGTCCAGATCAATACTTTTGAATACAGATGCTGAAAGTCAGTCCTATCACCCTGACAAGACTGGTGGATGGTGGCACTTCTAAAATCCAGGCAGCTCCCTATCAATATTCCATAAGGTCTTCATTGCTCTGGAATGCTTCTCTCAGAGCAGCAATCTTAGTCAGTCTGCTCCCATGTTTCAATGTACCAACCTGTTTGAGTTTTTGTCTTTGGGGTTTCCCATGCAAACTGATTTTCCTGGTTATTTGTGTTCCTTTGCAAGAGACACAAGTCATCACGAGCAGACACAGATGAACACTCCACTGCTCATCATGGGTTTTCTTTTTAATACCAGCACAGCGTAACAAGCCAGCTTGAGAAATATGTGTTTATAACCGGTCAGCCAGACGGAAAAATCTGATTTGCTATAAAAGCTTATAGCTGCTGAAAATCTTCAGGATTTGCTGGAAGGACTCAGCTGTAACAAATCATGCCAGGTACTAAAAAGACTGATGGTGCTTTGTCCAACTGTTGTCTCAGCATCAGCTTTCCCACAGCCGAGGCTGCACCTGAGGAGATGATGGGATGGGACGGGACAGGACGGGACGGGCAGTGTGGAACCCCTGGTGCTGGGGAATGGGCAAGCCATAGATGTTCCAGGGGTTTGTGTCAGAGCAGCCCCTCTCTGAATGCACTGGAGGACTGGAACATTCCCCCACTACCTGAGCCAACCGGTTCATTTGAAGGGATCCTGCTCTGAGCACTCAGAGTTTTCTCCGCCAATGCAAACCTGGGCACAGGAAGTGGGGACAACCACGGGATTTCTTAAAAATAGCCCTGCTTCCCAAACCACAGCACCACCACAGACAAGTCCAAACACACAGGGCTTTCCTGGGTAAACAGGAGCCTGGGATCAGGCTCGCAGTCAGTGTGGTGTCTGTTAACTCCAGACAGAGCTCAGCCTTCTGAACTGCCAACACCCTCTGAAATCCAAGTCCCTGCCTCGGTTACATCTTCTGAGTGGCATCAGCTCTCAAGGGCCTGAGCCCCCCCAAAGGAATAGGAGATGTTTATGCCAAAAGTTCTCATGTCAGAAGCTGTTCTCAGTCAGGCCTCCACATCCAGCCTATGCTGGAGGAGATGTCCACACCATGGTGGTGGATTTCAGACCTCCCAGCACACAGAGACTCCTCTCAGCTATGCCTGGGAGCCCAGTTTCCACAGCCCTTCACCTCCTCTACACCCCAAAGCCACTGCTTTACTTTCTGCTTATTGTTAATCTGTTTTACAAGTATAATTCAAATGAACTGGTCTACATACTATATCTCCCCGTCATCCACAAGCAGAGCACACAGAATATATTTCTTTTTTTCAGTCTTCACAGGCAAAACATTTTTTTTTGCACCTAAAATGAGATTTGCAGAGGCACAAAAGATATCCAAAAGCTGCTATGGGCTGTTAGTCCAGTGGAGCTGGAGGTGCATCAGAGACAATGAGACTTTTCAAGGCTCTGAGAAATGTTTTGCCTCTCTTCTATGTAGTTTTTCTCCTGCTTCAGGCATACACAAATTTTATCCTGATGGGGAAAAAATACTATTCGCTTAATAATTTATGTTTTTTGTGAAAGGCAGTTCTCATATTTTTGGCTCTGAGTCTCTGGAAGCCTGGATCATAAAAGGGTCAAGGTTCTCCAGCTATCCCTGCGTGTAGGGCAGTAACTGTGATAAGAATAAAGTGTCTGTTCAATATAGATGAAAGCAAGAAATACCCACTCTGAAACAGCAAAAATAATAAGTTGTGCAGATTCACACTGAATTTTGACATTGTAATATGACAGATACCCTTAAAAGCACTCTGGAAGCAGCTTTACTAAAAATTTACTAAATTTGCTGCTGTGGCCACACCTGCATGTCTGCTAAATGACAGGCTCCCTGTTTCATGCCCCAGTGAGAATTCAGCACTCCACTCAACAGTGTGGAGTGCCCCAACATGCAGCCTTACAGTGGGAAGGCACCAGACTCGTCATCATCCCCGCTCAGGTAACACTCCTGCCTGTTTTCCTGAGGTTGAGGAAAGGAAACATCACTGAAAAACATTTTCTGCTGCTTTAAAACCCAGCAGTGATGACTGGAATCCATAAATCAGATTGGAGGGGTTTTTTTTTCCCAGACTTGTGGGACTGCTCCAAGCATAATTAGGTTTTGGGTTTACAAAAAATGCCAGCATCTGTTGCCTGCTCTGTGCTTGCTGCCAGTCTGAGGGGACTGCTCCGGGCTCACTACGGTTTTTGTTCTCACAAATAGAGAAAGCTCTGTCAAGCCTGGAGCAGGGCTGCTGGCCAAGGGACTCTGAGACTCACGGTATATGTGGGACTGGAAGCAGAGGAGGAAGCAAGAGAGGAATGATATTGAACTCAGAAAGCCTCATTCCCTGATTCAATTTAATTTGATAAGTCTCAGTTTAAATTAAGACAGGGAAAACTCCCAATAACAGCTTCTGCCAACAATCCCATTACAAAATAATGCTGGCATAAAATAATCACAAACATATGCATATCTCTCTCTTTAAAGTCAGTTCCAAGAATTCAGAGACTGGCCAAACCCCTTGCTGATTAGCAAAGAAAGATCATTTCTTTGGGTGAAAAAGCTTTCCTCCCTCATTCACAACAGAGAAAAACATCACAGCAATTCCAGCAGAGCAACCCCAGTTCCAGCAACCCCTGGTGCAAGGGGAGGTTAACAGAGGGATCTCTTGGTCCTTCTCCACTTCCTCGAGGAGATTCCAGGGGAGCTTCTTGGATGCAGAGGAGACAGCACTATCCATGGTTATCACACCCACATGGTACCTCATGCATGGGCATACAAGAACTGCTCATGCTGTAACAGCAGCAGCTGCAGGTCAATGCACACAGGACTGCAATGCAAACAGCATCCTGCAGAACTGTGTGCCAGCCCAGTAGCTTCTATCCAAATCCACCTGAACTTCTAGGTACATTTGGGTTCAAATCCCTTGAATTCCATCTAATTTAGTATTACTTTCATTTCTAGATAAGCAACTCCATCCATTGCTTTTGTTTCAAATCTGAAGTCCCAAACTGTTTGGACTCAGTACCTGGATCCTCTCCCTCAGCACGGTGCCTCTTTCCTTTCTCTGGACATTACTGTACTGAAAAGCCACTCAAGCCTGATGATGCTCTTCTTTTCCTTCTCTGAAGCCCAGAAGCACTTCCCATTGGGAATCCTCCACTCTCCATTGGGATTCCCATGGGAATCCTCCCATTATTTTTAAAGTACTGCTTCACTTCTCCAAGTCAGGAGGAAATCCATTCCCATACCCCCAGCATCTCCCACACAGGGGTAACCCATTAGATTATTTGCTTGTAAGTAGCACTGATTCTAACTCTGGGGACCATGTTCAGCCAGCTCAAACTTGAATAAATTTTTAGGAATACATTATGTATGATAGTGCAGCTATCCAAATGGAGTTAAAGGAAAAAAATAATAAAAGCTGAATGTTGAGTGACTGAAAAGTCAAATTACCTGCCCTGCCTCATACCACAGTTCCAACACAGGAAATGTATGACATTAATATGAACATGCATTTCATAGCCTAGGGGATTGGCAGGTGGTAATATGTGGTCTATACTGTCAGAAAATGAGGGGCACATTTTCAAAGACGTTATCCATAAGGTACCTCTTAGCCAGGAGGGTCATGCACAGCCAGGGAAAGGGTCAGGAGAACAAGCCTTTGCACTCTGTCTTTGCTACAACCCCAGTAAAAAATTACAATAAAACCAAAGTGAGTTGTCATGCCATGAAACACAAGGTTATGCACAGTCTGCCCAAGGAGAAGGGCAGGACTTCTGCAGAAATAAAGCAAAATGTACCACAAACTGTGTCTAAAAAGTGCAAAGTTGCTGGAGACTTTGCTCTCATATACTAGGCTCTTCAGTCCTGCAGGTTTTCTGTCAAAGAGCTTTGATGCCAAAAATACCAGGTTTGCAATTACATTATTTGCCTTTTGATTTTCTTATCTACTTTTCTAAAAATGTCGAGGAAAGAAATATTTAAAATAATTTGATAAAGGATTAATTAAGAAGTGCCTTGAACTAAAAAGAGTAAAAAGCCATTAAGTGGACATGTAGAGGGAAAATGGTATAATGATATGCTCCCTCTAAATGATTAAGAAATTAAAATGGTCTGTGAAAGAAAGGTTGTATTGAAGGCAAAATAATAGACCTATTTCCGGCATATTTCAAACAAAAGACTGGTAACATGAGTTGTCAAACATTTCTGAGATCAAAAGACTCCTGGAGAGTTAAAAAAGTTAAAAGAAACATTTCTGCTTGCAGGAAGGCGAGTAACCAACAGCAGAAATGAGCATTTTCTTCTCTCAAATCTGCTCCTGACCAGAAGACTTAAACCCAGGAGAGACCATGGGGGATTCCTAACTGCAGGTAAGGAAAGCCAGCACACCTGCAATCCCCCCAAGTTCTGCAGAGAAAGGGAACAATAGACAATAACACCCTAACCACACTGTGCAGGACAGGCAAGCCTGTGTTAGGAAAACCTGGCTTTTCTCAGCATGGCACAGTCCTGTCCTCCCTGCTTAAGAGGCAAAGCCATCACTATTTGGGAAGGACCCAGGATGACCAGGAATAAGTGATGTGCACAGGAAAATGCAGGTGCCACCTTTGCTCCGTGGTGTCTCTTAGGGGCCAGCTAAGCAAATCCTGGTGGCAAAAGGACCAGGGTTACTGCAGGCACTCTCCAAGACACAGACATGGTCACTACTTTGATGCTCTGTCAATTTTTGGTGCAAAACGGTAAAGAGATGAACCATCTTGAGGACAGCATGAAATCCCCCCAGTGCCTCAGCCATGGAGTGCTTCTCAGTGCAAAGGAAATTACCTCCTTCATTAGCAGCCTGGGGTTGCTCTGCAGACACAACCATCTCCTGGTCATTTTGAAGTGCTGATCTGCCAATTTTGTCAGAGACAACCTAGAAAAAATTAATTGTGGAGTCAGTGTGTAATTGTTACAGAGTGGCTTGTTTTGAAAAATCCCTTCTTTCCCTCTCTCTCTCAGTCTAATCTTGTTCAACCCTCCAGGATTAGCCACGCCAAAAAGACACATCAAGTCAAGCAGTATCTCTTGAGTTTGCTTCTCAAGGGGCTGGATGCTGTCATAAATAACAATCCCAGGGCAGGTTTGGAAACCTGCTGGCTCAAACACCCATTGAATTTTATGTGTAAAGTACATGCAAGATCAAACACAAGCATGCCTGTTACAGTAGCCCTTACAAAGGCACTTTATGCTTCAGGAATAACTTGAGAGCTGAAGAGGAATGAAATAAGGGAACATCATTATGCAGTTGAATGGACACTCAGCATTGCTTTGTACATTGCTTGTGGTGGAAGGGCTCCAAGGCAATTCACTCTCCACCACAAGAACACATGAAAGCCTGTGACTTTTTCTAAGACAAGAAAACAAAGCATTACTCATGAGAGTTTTGTGAAAGCCAAAGCAACACACACACAACAGCTGAATAAGCCTTTGGCAGCTCTAAATTGTACAACATGGCAAAGCAGAACCTGTGGTGGCACTTGATAAATCTCCAAGTGCCTTGTCATAACTTTGTGACACTGTGAGTTACAGTCTCCAGCGTGACACTTTGAAAAGTGCTACTTTTAAAACAAAATCAGCTCCAAAAATATATATATAAATATCATTAATACAAGAAGGAATGAGATTTTTTAAAATATGTTCTATAGGAATGTGGCCATCCTGGAATATCGTAAAGAGCCTCTTTTTAGAAAATACTACAGATCTATGGTACATAACAAGATTTTGGAGATCTTTCTTAACATAAAAGGAAAAAAAAATCAAAACTCTGATACCTCTGAATGGAGAAGTCCATGAAGTAATGATATATTCTGAGTTTACCTGTAGATTACTAATGGATTTATAATAAAAACTACAAAATTATCTAAATTAATATAAATCGCAGTCCAGCTGATGATGTTCAGAGATTTATGAGGCAACACAAGTATTTCAAGAAATTTTACCTTAAACAAACTTTATGAAGCCACACAGAGTCAAAGAAGAGCTCTGAAAAAGGACTGGAAAATACACATGTAAAGCATCAAACATGTAAATGAGGATTCCATAAAGCAAACTGCAATAAAGACCTTTAGAACACATTAGATGAGTTTTAAATGAGGGTAAATATTGTTGCTAGCTTACAGCAAACAACTGATAGGTTTTAGGAGGCCTATGAGGGAAATATAAACTCACTTAGATCTGATATGCACGAACAGCAGAAAGGCATTTGCAAACAAAATTTTGTTCATGCCAGTAGGATCTAAATCAGCAGATGCACTGGCTGATCTGATCATTGGGACCTTCATCTTATACACCCAAAAGAAGTTTTTTGATAACACAATTTTCCAAGAGACACTTGTGAGTCAAATTCTCGGTTCATACCGGTCTGACATCCATTTTAAAATGTTTTTATTTTAAATCTACTCTTGTCTCCAGCCTAAGGTCCTTTTGCAAGCCTATCTCTGCCATCTTGTGGTGGAAAAGCCTCCTTATCCTGATGGTTTCAGTCTCCTTCAATGGCCAAAATAATCCTTGACTAATTCAGTGTTACAAGAACAGGGACTGTATTCCAAATCAGGAGTTTCTCCTCAGGACTCCCAGCCTTCATAATTTCTGTATTTCTATTAAACTCTAAATGCTTATTCCAGCACTGTAATCAGTTGAAGTGTGAGCTTTTAGAAATTGAAACTGCAAGCAGATTTCTGCCTCATTCAGAAATGAGCTACCAGCCCTGCAGCCACAGTTTTTCCATGGACAGCCCAAATCAAGGCAGCTACTCCCAGAACCACCATCTTTTGTGGTAAACAACTCAATTATTTTCTTTTGCTGACTCTTCCTCTTGTAAAGTCATTATTTTCAGACATTGGCACTCCTGCCCTACTTTTGGCTTCTTTCAAAGCCAGTATAGCTCACAGCATTCTGCATCTGTTCTTCTTTCTATCACTTGAGAAATTTCACTGACTTCTAGATTTACTCATATTTTTTTCCATTTTTTCTACTCTCTCAGTTTTTTCCAAACGATGTTTTCTGCATACTGACCTCATCTGTTTCATAGGGGTCTGATCTTCCCTCCTTCACCTCCACATGTGAGCAGACCCTACCCCTGGGCAAAACAATTCCCTCCATGTCTCACCCCACCCTCCCTGCCCTTGCCCAGGGTCACTGGTGCTGGGAAGGGTAGCATGATTTTTATGATGTGCTGTGAAACTCAGCTACTGGATGGAGTAGCCAAGAAAAGCAGGCACAGATCTATCTCCCTTGCTCAAACTCTTCCCTCCACAGTGTGCAATTGCTCATCAGGCACTTTCAGGCTTCACCAAAACACACATAGTTACTGATCAAGAACCTGCAGCCCCCCTGGGCTCTCCCCATCCCTGCTGAGGTACCCTATCCTAGGGATGGTGTCTCTAAAGACCATCCATTCACCTGCCTTGGCAAGACCCTGTCTTGCCCAAGGATGTCAAGCAAGTTCTCTTGAGTTTCAGGTTTCAGAAACGCCAGGCTTTTCTGAACAACAAATGCAGCTAACCAAATCTACCTGCTTTGTGAAAGATTTGTTGTTCCTTTATTAAGTATTGGATTTTGGTTTATATAAAGGCAAACAACGTGTTGTTGTTTGACGCTGGCCCAATGCCAGGCACCCTCGAAAGCTGCTCGCATACCCTTCCCTGCCACAGCTGGGCAGAGAGAGGGGAAGAGCATTAAACCAAGGGCTCATGAGTTAAGGACTGGGAGAAAACACTTCAAGGGCAAAACAGGCTCAACTTAGAGGAAAAAAAGTTAATTTATTACTAACAGAATCAGAGGAGGATAATGAGAAATAAAGTAAGCCCTCAAAACACCTTTTTCCTCCCAGCCCCTCCTTCCTTCCCACCATCAGCACAGGGGACAGGGCATGGGGGTTTTGGTCAGTTTGTCACTCAAAGTTTTTCTTCTGCTCTTCTGGGACAGGAGTCCTTCCCCTGTGAGACTGTGGAGTCCCTCCCAAGGGAGACAGTTCTCTGTGGACTTCTCCAGCCTGGTTCCAATGTCTCAAGCAGCAGTCCTACCAAAACTGCTGCAATGTGAACTCCCCTCACAGGCAGACGGTCCTCCCAAAGCTGCTGTGGTGTGAGTCACTCTTTCCACGGGGTACAGTCCTCCAAGGACAGGCTGCTCCAGCCTGGAAGCAAGAGCCATCTCTCTCTTCCAGGTCTTCTGCTGGATCACAGCCTCCTCCAGGCATCTACCTGCTCTAGCACGGGCACCTTCCCATGGGCTGTGAGTGGATCTCTGCATCCCCCGTGGATCCCCATGGGCTGTGAGTGGATCTCTGCATCCCCCATGGATCCCCATGGGCTGTGAGTGGATCTCTGCATCCCCCATGGGTCCCCACAGGCTGTGAGTGGATCTCTGCATCCCCCATGGATCCCCATGGGCTGTGAGTGGATCTCTGCATCCCCCGTGGATCTCCAAGGGCTGCAGGGGCACAGCAGCTTCACCATGGTCTCACCATGGCCTGCAGAGGAATCTCAGCTCTGGCACCTAGAACACCTCCTCCCCCTCCTTCTCCACTGACTTTGGTATCTCCATGTTGTTTCCCTCACATGTTTCCTCCTCTTCTCTGACTAGAAGAAAAACTGCAGGTGACCCACTTAGTTTTGATTTTTTTCTTAAATAAGTCATCACAGAGGCATTACCAACCTCTCTCATTGGGCCAGCAGCATGTCCATCTCCAGAGCCAATCCAAGGATTGGCTCTGCTGGACACAGTGGAAACTTCCAGCAGCTTCTCACAGAGGCCACCTCTGTGGCCCCTGTGCTACCAAAAACCAAGCCATGCAAAACTAACACACAACATTAGCACACAAATCTTAATCTTATAAAGGCAGCCTCCCTTGAATTACTTGATAATTAACCTCAGGCACAACACTCATCTTGTTCTGTTATACTTTCATTATCATCAGATTCATTAATTTCATCCTCTGTGCTAAGACATTGCATGGTTAAAGGCAGCATTTAGCAATATTTAGAATCTTGCCAGAGTTCCCCATTTGATGCTGAAGAGTTTGCAGAAGCAATATTACACCACAAAGACCAAGAAATTAATTTTTCCTTTAAATCCTTGCTATATTCAGGTAATAGTTATATTAAATTGATATTAGTGCTTATTTAAATGTAATTTCAATACATGCTGAGCATCGTGAATGGCCTTGAGATGGACCCTAAAAGAGTTTTGCCAGAGAGTGGCTGGGTGAGCATCCTCCTTCCTGCATGGCTGGAGAAACTGGGATCTGCTGCCATAAGGGTTTCTTGGCCCCTGAGGTAAGAGTTTCACTTGCTGAAACACTTCTGTCAACAGCTGAATTTGTTAATCCCCCTGATAGCCAAGACTCTGTAAGCAACTTGTCTTTGTTGATGCCATAGTTCTTGGCAGTGCCTTGCATTGCCAGGTTGTAAATAATTCCTCTATATTCCAATTCCATTTTAAATAAACTCCTTTGGAAGTGGCCAGGAAATCAGTTAACCAGACAGAGGGAAGTGAAGGATGGAAACAGCCATCAAGGTTATGAGCTCAGAAACTCTCCACTGGCACAGGTGATGAATCCAGACACAGCAGAGCCCTTACATCAGGCTGGCATAGTCTGTCCAACCCTTCCAGGGTAAGATCACCAAATTATCATTCATCACAGCTATGAGTCAGTAAAATGTGGTGTCACACCATTTATCTTTAAAACTCTGAGCATTATCTGCTTGCAGAGCATGGTTTTGATGAGATTCCCCCACTCCACTCCCTTCCAGATGCCCTTCAAGAACTGTAATATAAAAGTGAAGAGTCTCAATCTGTATCAGTTGTATAAATGCTTCATACAGCACCATCAGAACAAAAAGGTATAAACATAACACATCAAACCAGATCACTGCCATAAAGAACATTTCTGCGCTCTGTGAGCATTGAGAAGCACAAGAACATGGCTTATAAAAATAGCTGTACTTGTTTCAGCTAGAGGCACGGGAATCAGAACAGCTAAGGTATCAAGCACAGCTTTTTCTTTCTTTTTTTTTTTTAATTTAGATTACTAGATTAAGTTTTGTGTTCTAAACACAGTATTTTAGCTTCTCCATAAATGAATCTCTTTAGCAGCCAGTAGAGATTGATGCAACACCAGTTGTAGGTGGGAACAGGTGAAACAGAGAAACATTCCCCTGGCATGCTGAATATATTTGGTGAAGAATGGAATTGAGTAAATACATATGGAAATAGAGGTAGGCCAATTTAATTGAGGCCTTCAAACTCAAGTGCTAACATTTGTACAGTTTATGCTCTGCACATCTCTGTGTACTTTTAAGCTGCAGACAGCTTAATTCATCAGGACAAATATGAGTTGCACTAGAAGAGCAGGTGAAGTGTCTCTCTGGACACTGGAGCTCAGATACAGGATGGAAAATATATTTGGTGAAAGAGAGATGGTTTTTATTCTAAGATTATAGTACCTGGTTTAGAGAACAAAGATTGTTCCAATTTTGAATTCTGCAAGAGGCACAATTCAGTATCAGAATCTCCTCAACGTAGCACAGATCTGGCAATTCAAAGGTGTCCCCTGGGTTGTGGGGATTTTCCTCCAGACCCCTTTAAAAAGCCAACCTCAGACACCTGCCATGTTACAAAGCAGCACTTTCCTGTTGCCTTTGGCAGGTTCCTCGTGGCACTGGGGTCAGTGCTTGCCTGGGTTAGGGAGGAGTGAGCTGTGCTGGTGTGCATGGGATCCTCAGCACCACAGCAAGGACACCTCCAGGTGACACCATCTGCCAGGCACAACTCCTACAGGAAATGTATCTTTTCTTTTAAATAAATAAATAAATAAATCATCCTGACTTCCCAGTTACTTACAAATTTGCAGTCACATGGAGAGCTGGTGAAGCCTCCTGCTGTCCCTACCCAGCCTTTAGCTGGGCTCTGGACCAGCTCTTAATGACACTTGTGGGTGATGGATTGAGGGCTGGCACTGCTGCAGCAGGGATGAGAACACAGGCTTGGCTGTGGACTTCCCCAGCACAGAATCATGCCCAACAAATTAAATTAAATTAAATTCAGTTAAACGGAAGATTGTGGCCACTTAGGAGCCATTAAAACGTTAGTTAATTAAAGCTGGATTTACCAAAGGTGATGAAACAAACTGTCATCTGTTAATCTGTCAAAATCTGAAACTGAACAGATTAAGGGATATTTTAAGGTGATCAGACAATGGAGCAGGTTACATTTTTTCCACATTTACTTGCCTATGTAAAGCTGCTTCATGACACAAAAGAAGGAAAAAAAGAGTCTTCAAAATGTTAGTGATTTCATCAAGAAGCAATGGGACCAGGTTCTAGTAATAATCTTATCCATAAATAATAAGATTGATGATAAGATTATAAATTTCAAGGAAAAAATATTGATTGAAAGGTCTCCGTGAGTACTAAAACTAGCAGTACAAATAATCAAGTAACTGATCTTTATTTTCCTGTTGCTTTTACATTTGCTTGTGAACAAATCCAGATAATTTCTTATTGAAAGAAACATGCCAAGTGAAAAGGTATTTTCTAAAAAGGGCAGAACTAGAGGAATCTGCCCAATTTTTTTTAATGGTAATTATAAAATGAGATCACTGCAAAAAGACACAGATTTCAGAACCAAGGACCTGCTCCTTAACAGCCACATTAAGAATTGGTGGCGTATGCGTGTCTCATCTCACATATCTTTTCAAAAAAACTAATTAAAAACATGGCATGGTGTCAAGCTTTTGTGTAAGTCTAAATCTCATTTCCATAAACTAATAGAAGCTTTTCTGGTTCATCAACAAGCCAGTGACAGCACAGGCAATCAGTGCCTTCCTAAGCAGGGCCCGCTTCTGGATTGTGATAGAAAAGGGAGATGCTAATAACCTCTGGGGCTTTATTTCATGAGTTTCAAATGAAAAAGCCCTTGAGGCAGGAGGAAGAGTGAAACAAATAAGGGACTCTGATTTCTACCAGGAGTAATTGTTTGCCCTGAAAGCACCATACCTGCTCAACAAAATCATACTCTGTGACCTCCAGAATTTACTAAATGCTACTTACAGAGCTGAGTAGCGTGTAGGTAAAGTTAATGTCATTGAAACTTGAAATTTAAATGTTATTTCCATTGTTCTGAATCCCAGAATTCGGCTGTTGGAGAGCAGCATTCACTCATTTTTCCATGCCTCCTGCACCCAAGGATCAGCAGCTTTGGCAGGATTCAATCATTACATAGGAGGCAAAAAGCCAAATTTCTCCGAGGCATCTTTGGCGTGTCCCAGCTGCAGAGAGATCCTAAAGCTCCCTCTTTTTCTCTCCATCAGTAAGAGATGACTTCTGCTTTGAGTCTCTTGAGGGGATTAAGTTTAGCAGAGAATCAGACTGTGAAGTGGGATAAATCATAACATTGTGTAGGTTGGAAAAGCCCTCCAAGATCATCAAGTCCAACTGCTACCCCAGCATTCTCAAGGCTACCACTACACCATATCCCCAAGTGCCACATCCTCACTGTCTTAAATCCCTCCAGGGACAGTGACCTCACCATTGCCCTGGGCAGCCTGTGCCAGGGCTTACTCTGAAGAATTCTTCTCTGATATCCAATCTAAACCTGGCACAGCTTCAGGCCGTTCTCTCTCCTCCTGTCCCTGTTCCCTGGGAGCAGAGCCCGACCCCCACAGCTGCCCCCTCCTGTCAGGGAGTTGTGCAGAGCCACAAGGTCCCCCCTGAGCCTCCTTTTCTCCAGGCTGAGCCCCTTTCCCAGCTCCCTCAGCTGCTCCTCACCAGACTTGTGCTCCAGACCCTTCCCCAAACATCCTCCAGCCCCTAAGTGTCTTACACACAGTTCAGTTCACAAAACAGTTCATGAAGTCCCTAAGAGCTCACAGATAGCCAATATTAAGGCTTACTTAAGACTGCAACTCCAAGTGCAAAGGTTTTGCCCCCAAAATCAATTTAAAGGCTCCCCACACACCAGCTGTTGCTCATCTCACTGCAGCTTCAGGCACCTCCTACTGGAAAAGAGATTACTTTAAAAGTACATGGCTTAAAAAATACCCTTGGAAACTTCAGCTTCTTGTCTTCAGCTTATTTTTATGGTGCACCATCAAATGTGAGGCTCAGATATGATGACTCTGAAGAACAGAGCAGGAAGAATTTGTGTCACAGTACTTTTCATCCCAGTCTATATGCAAAATACAACACAGGTGCTGGAATCATGAAGTTGCATTGCTTGAGAAGAAAATATTTATGCTTTTTTTCCTCAAATGCTGTTTTCAGGAAGTCAACCTGACTCACAAAAGACTCTTGCTGAGCAAGCTCAGGCTCATTTATTTGGCTGTGCTGACCCCCAGAGTCCAGGGCTCTGTAAGGCACATCCCGAGCCAAATCCCATCAGGTTCCTCATCCTCTTTCCTCCCACTGCCACTGATTCAAAGAGGTTTTTGCTGGAGTGATTGCTCCAACAGCCTTGGGATGATGGCACCCCAAGTGCAATCTGGTGCCAGCACCAGAGAAAAGGACATTTACCCCACGCTGACTCAAATTGCTGCATGTGTTTGAAACTGGAGAACTAACTAGATAAAGGGGAGGTGGAAATTATGTAGGTATTACAATAAAGCACATAGAGAATCTCATGGGGAAGCTGTCTGATTATATCTAATATCTCCAGCCACACACCTGGAAAAACCTGAGTTATCACCAGATAAGCACCTGCTGGGGCAGAAAGAATCCTTTATATGTGCTGCTTGAGTCTAGAGAAAACTGATACTATTTTCTAACATACATTTTTAGGACTTCCTAATTCAACTTTTCTGAAAAAAACATTTTTTGTATTAACTATCAAGCATAGCAATCAGACACTATAAAAGACACAGAAAGCAGAGAGGGATTGATTTGGGTTAATTATTCTTAGGTAGTTGCTGCATAAGAGAAATTGTTTAGACCACAGTCTCAATGTTAAAATCACTGTGACAGACACCAAAACTTCTCCAGGACAGGAGGACACTGGAACCTAAGTGATTCCTCACTTTTTTTTTTTTTATAGAAACCCCACTTCAATAAGTGAAGTGGCTTTCTCTTGCCCGTAACACTAAAAAAGTCATAGAGTTTCCTCTACCCAAATCTGGGTCTCCTTGGGGGTGAGAGTTTGCAGCTGTTTTCTAAGCAAGTTTCAAATACCTGCATACTTTTTTAGCTTTTAAAGCTCAATGCCACCTTCAGTCTAGAAAAAAAATTAGTTTATCTTCAGGTAAGAGGCATTTTTCACAACTCAGATGGGAATTATCTTCCCTCTCACCCCTTCGGAAGTGACAACCTGATAAATCTCTTTTGTCTCAGTATACCTTTCTTCAAAGACAGAATCTTTCTTCTTGGCTGTGCTCTCCAATCTCTGCCTGGCTCTGCACCACCCTTTAGACTGACACTTGTCCCCTGAGGTACAGCAGCAGCTGAGGAGACATTTGTGAGCAGGGACATCCCTCTGAGTCCCCTTTGTCACCAGCATGGGGGACACCTTGACACTGTGCACTCACAGAGGACAAAGAGAAAGTGCTGAAGCCTGAAAAAGAAAAAGTCATAATAAACAACATCCTGAAAAGGAATCAAAGAGAGCTATCACTTGATGCATCACCCAAGAGCCCTGTATCAGCAAGGAGGCTGATGGCACTGATAGATCATCCTTGATGGGGCAGCCCAGGGGAGCCAAACAAGGACTGAACCTGCATCCCTCAGCCCATCACCTTGGCTGCATCCAGCCCCTCAGGGCATCCCTCTGCCAGCAGGATTGCAGTGGGGAGCATCACATTTCTTCAGTCAGCACCTGAGGCTGCAATATGTTCCCATAAACAAACATATTAAATGCTGGAACTCGTTAAACATAGAACAACTTTTCAAGCAAACATCCATCTCCAAGCACAGGTGTAGCCAAGAGAAATCTGTGGTACTGTATCCTCAGTGCATCATCTCCTAGGACAACATCCCCTACACTTAAGGGAGGGATCCCAGCATTTTTTCTTCTTCCAGCATAAACATTAGGGATGCAGAGAGGAAGAACAAAGGAGAGAACACAAAAATTTCCTGTGACCTGGCCCAGATGCCAACACCACCACCTGCCAAATGTCCCAATGGCTGCAGCCACCACTGTCCATGTGAGCCCTATGTGACACTGGGCTGAGAACTCCCCCTGCTTTGTGCCTGCCCCTTCTCCTGCAGCTCCGACCTTGCTCACTCCCCCTCTCCTGTGGCCACAGGGCTACGATGTCATCTGGAACCTGCTCTGGTCAATCCCCATCACACTCAACTCTGCTTTCCACGAGTCCCCCCCCCAGCAGCTCTCACAGAAACACTGCTTTCCATGAGTCCCACCACAGCAGCTCTCACAGAAACACTGCTTTCCATGAGTCCCACCACAGCAGCTCTCACAGAAACACTGCTTTCCATGAGTCCCACCACAGCAGCTCTCACAGAAACACTCCTTTCCATGAGTCCCACCACAGCAGCTCTCACAGAAACACTGCTTTCCATGAGTCCCACCACAGCAGCTCTCACAGAAGCCAGTCCCTGTTTGCACCCTGTTTAGCAGGACAAGTGTTTTGGGATCAACTGGGTGCATAAGGCATTTCTTGCAAAGAAAAAGCAGGAGACAGTCCAGGGCAGGAATCAAAGCTTCCCTGCACTGGGTGGCTGGGAAAGGGTGGAGGTTTAGGTACAAGTGAGGCAGGCAACCAATTGTGCTTTAACCAATTGAAGTTAAGTCATCAAGCAAGTGCTCCTGCTTTAAGTAACTTGCTTCCAATTGGCTTCCCACTTTTTTTTTTTTTTTTGTTAACTAAGATTGTAAAGATACCAGTTACATTTTGTGTTAGATAAGCCAAGCTATTCCCAATGTCACATATGCTTTCAAAAACAGAACCATGTTTTGCATTCAAGATACAGCTATTGAAAACAACTTATGTAACAAGTAACTTGACTGATTTTTGAGACATAAAGCACTGATCTTGCAGGTTTTTAAAATCTTCTTTTGCTTGGATTGTCCATGAGTGGAGACTGGACCATGGTGTACCACATATCCTGCGGCATTTTCTTTTTCCAAAGTCAGAGCTAAAGGGACATTTTAAGAACAATAAGTAAGAAAATAATGTGGAAAGAGTATAATGTAACAAAGTATAAGAAAAACATTGAAAAGTAGCATTTAAACCTCTTGTGGTTCGGAAAGAAGAACAGATCCTTTGGGACAGGCATTCATACTTTAAAGGGCCCTTTTAGAAGTTTTTCTGAGTAGAAAAAAACAAACCTGTATTGTTTAATACCATTAATTCACTGAGCAATATGCTTAGCAGAGGCTGGAGGTTTGCAGTGAAAGGAGGAGGCTCATGATAGCATATTTTGTAAATCAAGGCCAAATCAAATGCTTTGAGTTTCAGCAGCTGTGCCAATTAAATCTCATTCAATTTGCTGAACAAGAACGTTAACATTAATCACTTTGGCAAATTTCTTAGAATATTTCGTGTCACTGAGTAGTTAAGTGATTTTGTGCTTGTTTACAGCGCAGAATAACATTCTGTGAGGCAATATCATCAGTCACTGAGCAACTGTGGATGCTTTGGGAACCCTGGGGGGGTGGTTCTTAGCAATGTTCCTATACTGGTCCTTTGCCTCCTAGAGGTTCTTTCAAAAGTATCCAACAGATTTTGTTACTTTTTAGCTGCAGGTATTCTCTGCCATCACACAGCACCTCAGCAGTGTCAGAGAACAAGATTCCAGCCAGAGCAGAGGCAATTTTGCCATCTGAAGCCTCCCCAGCCACGTCCCATCTTGAGCTCACACCATCACTGCAGCTCAGGCACAGGGACTCGGGGAATTCCTCTTTGGCTTTATTTGTTCATTTGGGCCTGCAAATAACCAGGTCCATCTTTGATCTTTGAAGTTTCCATAGCTGAGGCTGTTTCCTGCCCTGCCTTTGATTCTGGTTCTGGATGACTCAGGTACCAAATCATACAACATCTCTGCTGCAGAAGGGGCACATCTCACCCTGGGTTATTCTCACTTGTGTGTAACCCAACAATAAAGAGAGAAGCTGCTTTTCTGATGTTGAAACCCCACTGGGTGAGTTTTCCCCACATTTTCTTTCCTCTCCTCTCTGCTTTCCCCTTTTCTTTCCTCACTGCAAAAGTACTTACCTTCCTCAGGTGAATAAGGCAAGTTGGCTGCTGCAGTGCACTCTCAAGAGTGAAATGTGAGGTGGAAAACATGCCAAAAGATGAAAATATAAGATGCAAAAAGAAACAATAATAGCAGAAAAAATTAGGCAGAAAAATCAAGGTAGTGAGATTTCTTCCTGAATTGCCAAGGCTTTTCTTTAGCTGCAGGTTCATATATTTATAGATTTATCTGTTTAAACGTGAATAAAAAGGAGCCAGCTGCACAAGAGAAAAGTCATTTTGAAATTAAATGAGGAATAATTGCAAAGTCCCCCAGCTGCATAGAGCAACCCACAATATGTCATTCATTATCTGTGCATCAGGTAATTAAATTTCAGGATCCCACATGGTAAATTTGATGTTGTGCATTGGTATTAACAGATGAGGGAGGCACAAGAAGCATTTCTGGAAAACCAGAGAGCTCAGTGAGATGTTTTGTGAGCATAAGGCAAAATGAGTTGGGTGACTTGGATAATGCATTACTTTATTGTGTTATTAAGAAATATTGAGCCCTAGGTGCTAAGCCCTCATTTTTTGTGTTTTCTCTCTTCCCAGCTGCATTCACTAAAAGCTTCTTTCTTCTGCCAACGATGCCCTGAACCAAGGGCTTTTCCACCCCTAAGAGGAGAAGCTTTTGACTCCCTTGGAAAAGGAGCAGAGCAGAGTCTGGGGCAGCACCAGAGCTCAGCATCAGCTCAGCCCCTGTGAGTGCCACTACCCCACACCAAGGGCAGAGTAGCCCCAGGGCTGGCACCTGCTGCAGTTAAAGAGGGGACAGATAAAACCATGTGGATTGATGAGATTGTTCCTCATTATCAGAAGCAAATGAAATCAAAACAGACCCAGGAAAGTTTCATTAGTCCAGTTTTTATTCAAATTAAATGATGGAAAACTACAGTGTGATTTTCTTTCATAATATAAATATGTCAGTGAAGAAGGTTTCTTGAGTTGTTCGTCACACTGGACAAAACAGCTGTCAAGAGAATTACTTTGCAAAGTCTTTTGTCCTCCACACTCATGCAAACAAATCTTTAATTTAAAAAAATTAGCCCAAACAGTCAACCAACTTGTTACAGTGTACTGTCAGCTACTGAACCAACAAAGTCTGGTTTACAAAACCAAAAAATTTCACACCCAGGTAAATTATTTCACAATCATTCATTACCCTTAAGGGTCTTTTTATACATAAAATATACAAATTAAAATTATCAATAATTATTTATTTATTGTCACTGTAGAGGAAAGTAATTTATAAACCCATAAACAAAGATAAGGGCAGGTGAAAAAAACAGAATGAGCCCATATTCACACCATAATGTCCAGTACACTCCCAAACACTGCAGCTTTGAGCAACAAATTATGCTCACATGAAAGTGATTTTTGGGTATGATGTGGGCAAAGGGGGAAACTGCTTTGATATAATATTGATAATGAATCCCAAAGGTTAAGACCAAGCTGCTGTGATCTGTTGAACCATCACAGCAGCTTGATGAACAGCAATTATCTGTTGAGCCACCACATTGGCTTGATGAACAGACATCACACCTTGCTGGAAATTAAGGATTTTGGTCTCCAAACAATGCCAACCAGAGAACAGTATTAAGCTTGTGACATCCAAGCGCTGCCAAGTGTATTTATGGTAATTACTTGTTGAACACATCCATAAAGAGACATTGTTTGGATAAACTGAATGAACTGAAAACTGATTTTATTCACCCTCAATTTATCTATTAGGCAAAGTATGGACTTTATCAAACTTGATTAAGCAACAGAATGCTTGAGGCAAATCTACCCTGCACTGCAAGCCCAGCAGAGTGTGCACCACATGTGATGGTTTTGGGTTTGGGGCTCATCCTGGGGGGCTTTTCTGCAAGAGCAAAGCCCCCTTTGGGAAACCCAAGGCCAGAGTCCCACAGGAGGTCAAGCACAGGGTGACCCAAAAAGGGATGACAACAGAAGAAGCTGAGGAAAGTGCTCATATTCACAAAGAATATGGGCCAAGGAAGAGGCCTAGGTTCAGTCTGTAAAGCTCTTACTAAAACTCCTGCAATAATTTGTCTGGCTTAGACAAGCTGGGGGTTGTGCCCAGATTGTTGTGGGCAGATCTCTGTCTTCAAGCAGCTCATGCAGGAGCCAAAAAACAGAACTACCAAGTGATAGGTTGTCCCCCAAACTACCCAGGAAGCAAACTCATGGAACAAGAAAATTAAATCAGGGTATTGAAATCATTGTAAATAATCTAAGAGCCTACTGGTGACTGAGGTAATGGCTTTGAATTTATCTCATAATGTGGAGCCCAATGCTGTCCTTCTAACATTAAAACCAGCACAAGAGCTATCCCAGATCTTTCTTACAACATGGTATTTCTTGTGCAGAGAACATACAGAGTCACACCTACATCACAGCCAGCAAAAACCACACTGGAGCGCACTAATTCGATCCAGAATTTAACAGAAATGTCATTGAAGACCATAAAAAGTGATCCAAAAATTATTTTGTCTTATAAAAATATTTACAGTAAAATTTGTGAGTGCTAATGCTACGTTTTCAGTCCTAGAAAAAGGCAATCTGTAAAGGATCTGGCTCAGGTGCTCAGAATGAACAATACAAACATGAAACCACATGTCAAAGACAAATTCCAAAAGCATTTTGGGGGTGGGGGGGGTACAGCTGGTTCATCACATGTTTGTATTGCATAGCTGGAAAACGAGGTCACTTGACTTGCATAACACTGCAACATTTGGGAAGGAAGGGGAGAAACGTGTCATTTGCCATAGAGGAGAACAGGCAGCAGCTGGGAACAGCATCACTCGCCCCTGGCAAGGGCTGTGAGTCCTAGCCCTGTCCAGCAAGCCACAGCTCTGGACCAGCACTGGGCAGAAATGCCATTTTACAAGAGCAGAGAACCACCAAAACCTCTTTTCCTTACGAGCAAGGAAGGTTTATGAATAGACAGATAGCAGAGGATATAATTATCCCACCTCCAGGTATACCCATTTTTCACATCTGACAAACACAGCAAATTGCAACCTTGCACCTCTCCAGCAGTACCCACCAATTTTTATCTCCAGCCCACATGAACCCATTGTGTCTGGATAGTATTCGCCTTTGCTCCAGTGAAGCCAGAGGTGTGAGAATGTTGGCTGGGAATTGTTCCCAACTGTTGAGCTGTATTTGGGCTGTACAGTAGCTTATAGAGGAGTTTATTTAGCTTTATGTCTATAGCAGACCTAACAAGGGCCACTTGTGCCCAAATGCTTGTCCAGCCTTGAACAGTCACCTCAGCCTAACAGGAGATGCTGCCTCGGACCAAAACACTTTGTCCCATTTTATCCTTTATTCCCAGGCTGCATGGAAGGGAACCACCTTTTGGGGCAGTGCATTTGAGTCTGTCCCAGGTGAGGCCTCATTGCCTTCCCTATGCCACCATAAAGGTGCATCCCAGGACTCTGATCCAAAGGCAACTGCAGTCAGGGAAATATTCCTACTGGGGTACATTCCTACTGGGAAACATTCCTACTGAGGTACAAACATTCCTACCAGCCTCAGTGGCTTTCACAGTAAGCAACACCTCACAGGAGAGCAGCATGTCACTCCATTATTTTGGCACGTTTTGCTGCAGATTGTAAAACTCAAAGCAAAAGGTTTAAAGGGTGTTATGGAAAAGACTTTTTTTTTTTTTAATCACTATTTTAAAGACCTCTCAGCTGACATACAGTGGAACCACAGACATAAAGAGTAATAATGCCTTTTCTTTAGACAGTTTGCTCTTGTTTGTAAAAGCAAGAGCATCCAAAGAGAAGGGGAGTTCCCTCCCATTCCCCGTGAAGGCCAGCTCCTCTGCAGGGCAGGAACACAACATAGGCAGGGGCTGTTTCCCCCACAGTGAACAGGTACCCATCTCACAAGGACTGTCAACTCAAACACCAAAGACTGCATATTTATGGAAGTAACCCACTCCTCTGCAAAAGCAGCACAAGATGTAGCTTAGATCCCTCTGAAATAAATTTTTAAGTATTTTTCTTTTCTACTATCAAAGGTCACACAGAGCAGATCTACGGAGACAGAAACCAGCATAACACTGGACAGCTGCCCACAACAAAAAGCCTCAGCTGATCTACAAGGGGAAAACAAAAACAGCAACAACAAAAAAAAAAAAAAAAAAAACAAACAGAAAACCCAAACAAGAAAAAGAGTAAAGAAAATATTTTTCTTCACTAGTTCCCTTTAGCTGGGGAGCTTCTGGGAGCTCACCTCTCTATGCAGCAGCATGTCAGAGTTCACAGGGAGACAGAAAAGAGTATTTTGCAGTCAAACGTCTTCTTAGACAAAATTTTAAGAATTTGGTATACAAGCAAGACAGGTCCCTTACATCTGGATCTAGGTTTGTCTGTTTTGAATAGTCTTATGAGTTCTTCATACTAATAGAGGAGTGCTTTCAGTAAGGACAAGACTAAAATAGCAATTACAGTGACAGTGATTAGTTAATCTCCATGCTCTGGAAGCATTAAAACACTGCAGGTATTTTACTTGGCTCATTAATCCCTGCTTGGGTGACAGAGGGCTCTCGCTGTATGGAATGTCTCTACATTAATGGCACCATAAGGTATTTTTTAACATCTAAATGCTCTATTATGAAATGGCATTGAGATGCTGGACAGAGCTAGAACTGAAGCTTTCAGCACAGCTGAAACGTGTGGGTTGGGAATATTTTCTATTCAAGCAACATTTGTTTCACAGGAGCGATAAACCCCATGGGAGCAGCATGTGTTGTGTGGGGCTGTGAAGTTTTGTGTGGCTCAGGTGCTGAGACCTCAGCCCCAGGGAAGGCACTGCCCAGCAGGTCCCATCACGCACAGCACACAGCATTCATGGCAAGTAGAAAAACCACATGGTGTTTATTTCCACAAGCATTTCAGGGATACACACAGCAGTCCAGTGGCATGTACAAACGTATGACTGAGACAGCGTCACACTCGAGCCAGACCACCCTGTTCCAGTCCATTTCTGCTGTTTTTCTCTGTTGGAACTCAGAAGTTTCCACTGCCAGTATTAAAGTCCACCCTCCAGGCACAGTGAGTAAGTAGTTCAACCAACAATGTGCACGGAGCATCAGTAGGGAAGAAATCCAGAAACGTTCATTTTTACTCACAAGCCCGAACGTAGCAGTTTTGTTTCACACAAGAAATCCCGTGCCTGCAGTCCAAGCACAGTGTTTATCTCAGGACACATGCCATCGAGAAGAACAGTTGATTGCACCACAGATAACAAGCAACACCTCGTGTCTAGCATGGAACATGTCCCCAGAGGGATTTTCACTTGGCTATGCAATCCACTGCAGAGTGGATGATGCTTGCAACGTATCACTTGTCATGCTAAGACATTAACGGCAATGAGATGGGTCAAGTCAGAGGTCAGTCATCTTCCCAAAACCACCTAGCTGGTTCTTCACTTCTGCTCCTCACATTGGCTTGATCATGTGTCACAAGGGTTTGTGAATCACAGCCACACCTGTTGTAAGAACAGACAGACAGTTATCGTAGGAGCAGCTCCTGTGTTGCCACATGGCTACAGTCATCCTGCAAAGCCAAAGGCCAGCAACGAGGGAGGCGTCTACCACTGTGAAAGTTTCTTCTACTGAAATCAATGCAAAACATATTAAAAAAGTAAGATTAAAGTTCATGGATGACGTCACTGCTGCCCACTCACCCCCCTGACTGCTTACCTGCATAACTCCTCCCTGTGCTCATGCTGGTTGGCAACAACGTCCACTTGTCTGTGCTGGGGTTGTAGTATTCCACCGAGGCCAGATTGCAGGAACCATCATCGCCTCCCACCACGTACAGGAGACCATTCACCGCACACACACCTCAAAGCAGAGCACAGATGGTGAGACATGGACTAACTCATCCCCACAGATGCTGCTGCCACATTCCAACTCACTCCCAAGCAGATCCCTCAACTCCCATTTTTATCGCTTACAACACTGATCACACACACCACGAGCACATGAATTGCATTAAAAACCACACACAGACAACTGAGCCAACCACCACAGAAAGGCTTATCGTGATTACCTGCATTTCTTCTACACATGTTCATGTCTGCCACTTGCTTCCAGGTGTTTGTCCCTGGGTCATAGACTTCCACACTCTTCCTCACCAAGGGCCCGTCGTGGCCCCCGGTGGCATAGAGCAGCCCGCTGAGCACACCAACACCTGCCAAGCACAGCCAGGTCAGCCACGGCACAGGGACAGGGCTGCACATCCCTGGGTCTTCTACTGGGCATGGCCTTGGCCTCTCCAAGGTACTTCCAAAAACATGGACCACATGTGCATCACAATCACCAGGCATGTGGCCAACTCTGCGGCCCGGGGGGGGCCCGCCCCGAGGCACTACAGCAACCTACACAGTAATGCCTGGCAGATGTCCCCTCTTAGGAGGCTGTCAGGCTGTCCAAGATCAGCAGTCAGTCCCATGACATCCCTCTGCCTTTTTTCCATCTCTTTGGACAGACTTGCTCTCTGCCTCCCACCCCACCTTCTTTCAATCTGCCTGATATTTTCTGCCATGGGACCCTTTGCTTTTAGCCTGATTCTCCCTTTCAGGAATTTTATTTTAGTTTTTCCTGCTGCCATTGAGCCACATGACTTCACCCCTTGGATGATCTTCCTCTCCTGAACAACTTACAGCTCCAGCTCTTGAAGCTGTCACCTGGTTCCTCTCCTCCCACTCCCACCCTCAAAACCTGGCAGCACTTGGCACAGACAAAATGCCTCCAATGCCACTTCTCAGCCAGTTTTGAAGGTCCCAGGCTAAATCTCTGGGAATGACAGGGATCTTAAATCTAAGATTCTGCCTAATATTAAGTTATTTTATTAATTAAAATGTTCACCAATCCATGAGAGTTAAAACTTCCAGGAACATATCTTCATTAATAGGTTCAAAGGCCTCTATTAAAATTAACAAGGTGGGATGTTAGGAAAACAGGGAGGAAAGGGACCCTGCCAGCCTGATACCAAAAGGTTTTGACTTGGTTCCTGTGCAAGGATCTTGCATGTTCAGGAAAGGAGAGGACAGGAACAGCTGCTGAGCTGAGAACAGGCACCACCCAGGCTCAGCAGCTCCATCAGGACCACCCCCACGTAGGGATAGGTCTACCACTGTCACCTGTCCCTTCTCCAGATTATCTTAGCTTGCTGCTGTTGGGTTTGGTTCTGGCCAGCCGTCTCTCACTGTACCAAGAGGTGCTGAAATCCTAATATGACATTGGGATTCATGGTTTACCTCTGGCAAACAGATAATTAATCTCTTAACTGCCATAAATATCCACCTTACTGGCTACATCCTTGTTCTGGGGTGTGCACAACTTGGGAAGAGCAGAACACATCCAAATGTGGGTCCTGGCTCCTGAGCTGTAGCAGGTGTCTCCCAGCTCACTGGGAAATGGAAAGTCACTTAACTGCACCTGAGCCCAGCTGCCTGGGTGTGCTGCACCTTGGCATTTGACTATATTCAGCTGTTAACAAAAATTTTATACTTGTAAGAAGTAATTTAATTAGTAAACTAATTTAAACAAGTAAGAGAGTAAAAGAGCCAGAAACACTCCCAAGCTTTTTCGCATGAGACTGCCTCCTCATGCAGTGAGACAGACAGGGCACACAAGGACAGGACATCCCTGCCAGGAGGGGAAGGGAGCCCCACAGCTGGTACAGCAAAGTCTGGGAGTTCAAAAAATGTGCAGATGTGGCACTTGGGGACATGGTTTAGCAGTGAGCATGGCAGTTCTGGGTAATGGTGGTCTTAAAAGTCTTTTCCAATCTAAAAAAATGTTTGATTCTACAAAACCTGGGCAGCACCTGCACATCCGCACAGCTCCAGGGCCTGGATTAGGACGGCCCCAGGGACTTGGGGACGCCTGTCCTCACCCCCACTAGATGTCAGCATGGGAACAGCAGCACCAAGCACGGTGTCGTTTCCTGAGCTGTACAGCAAATCGTGCTGCAGCACCGCTTGTGGCCAGTGGCACTGGGCAATCCCCTCCAGTCCCTGCTGGCAGCTGGGGGACAGGCAGAGCCCAAGGAGCTCAGCTTTCAGGTGCAGAACAGAAAACTGCAAAGAAATTTGGCAGGGGTGTACAAGCATTCCTAACAAAGGACTGGCTGCATGGAGAAACACTTGTAAAGCAGCACTCAGGGCAGTGTTTCCAACAAACACAACTCACTAAAATTCATCCCACTACAGGCACAAAATTCTTGCTGTTTCAACACTCTGCCAACAATAGGAGATACTTATTCTGCACTCCTGGAAGGCTGCACTGGGCTAGGTTTAAGCATCAAGCAGATACTACAAACCTCTTCAGCAAACTCAAACCAATAGTGTGTCCATATTTGCCTCACCTGGAGCTACAGAAAATGTACTGGAGGGAGGAAGGAAAGACAGAGTGTAGAGAACAGCCTCAAACTGCCCAGCTCTAAAGGGAGCTCCGACCACAGCTTAACCTGTGGGGTCATTTCAGCACCAAAGAGCAGGCCCCAGGCTTGGCTGCCTGTGGGTAACTGCACAATTTAACATCAGAGATGACCCATGGCACACACTGAGCATTAGGACCAGCAGTGACAAATTCCCATTAACCTGAAAATTATTTTAAATGCAATGGATGAGAGCTCTTATCCCTTTCAGAGAGGAACAGTCACAAAGACAAATTATTACCTGGCCCAAGATCATGCAGGAAATTAGAAACCATCAAGACTACAATCCAATCCTTTTACAGCAGGCCCTTTCCTCTACTCCTCCAGATCACCAAATCTTGCCAACAAAAAATAAACTAAAAACTAAGCAGAGAAAATCTGAGATGAATTTTGTTATCCTACACATTACCCAACATGCTGATGTGGTTTGTGTTGCAAAGTGTGTTGCAAAGGATGCTTGCAGGAAGATCCAAAATGAAAATCCATCTGAAAGCCCCCAGTGATAGGGGAGAGGGAGGTGCAGCTTGGCTTTCCTGTGCCCAGCTGTGTCTGCAGCTGGTGATTTGGAAAGAGAACTCTTTGCTTACAAGCAAGATGCATCTGTTAGCAGGGCTTCTTAGAGACGCCGAACATTACTTCATTAATCCAGAAATCAATCTCAATTTGGCAGATTTTGTCAAAGTCAGGAGAGCTGCTGAGAGCTTCCAAGCCATTACGCTTTCACCCCTCATGGGGAGGGGGTGAGCAAATAAGAGGTTGAACTTTAAGCCCCAGTTTTGCTTCCTGCCCGTGAGCAGAGATGGTGGTGCCCGTGAGCAGTACCTGCCCCGCTGCGCCGCGTGCTCATGTCGGCCACGTAGGTCCATTCGTTGGTGGCGGGGTTGTACTGCTCCACCGTGCTCAGGCACTGCCGCGACGCGCCGTCATAGCCCCCCACGGCATAGAGCTTCCCTGCAACACACACAGCCAGCTCAGTTACTGCCACAGCCCGGGAGGACACCTCCTGCCCGAGGGTGGTTCTAGGGACACGCCTAACCTCACTGGGATGTCTGGGGAAAAACCTAGCCAAGGGATCTGGAGTGCACTCACAGGCAGCAGTGACTGCTTGTAAAGCTGTTTAACTGCCAGTAACACCAGGATGCAACACAACAGCTTAATCAGAAGTCAACAGCCCAGAAGGGTTTCCAAATTAGTTGTTGGCCCAGGAGAAGAGGGAACAGCAAGTGTGTTCTGCTGATGGAAGATTCTCCCCCATTCAGATGTGCTGTCAAAGGCTATCGCTGCGCATTAATTACAGCATCACATGAACAATAAATATGAAATAGCCTCTTACAATAATGTAATTCCTGCAAAGAAACCCTGACCTAATTTTGAAGAACTCGGGCCAAATCCAAATCCAGAGATGCTGCGAGCACAGCTGAGGCCAGCCTGGTCCCTCATGCCCAGTGATGACAGCACAGGATACACTGTGTGGAGAGGGTCTCCTGGGGTATCCGACCCTCCCTACACCTCAACTCACTGAAAGCTGATGAACCCACACTTACTGAGACCAGAGAAGCACCATCAGATATCTTGGGACTGCATCATACATGAAATAAGGTGATGCTCTACTGTGTCCTCCATTCCCAGGCCTGACTGATCCTCTCCCCTTGTCTCCCTGTATCATCTATCAGCTTGTTTTGCATTAGGCAGTAAACTCTCTGGGCACAGAGGGACTCTTCTTGCTAAAGCAGCCAGCACAAGGCATTCTGGTTCAAGTCCAGGTCTCCTCCTTCCTAGATGCTACAATAAACAAGAATTTAAAAAGCTCAACCAATATGTAGAAAAATTCTAACCTAAACTTTTGAACAAAGCCTAGAAATAGTATCAATTCTCAATCCATGACAGCAGAACCTGGCCATGAATGAGCTGTGCAATTATTTGCATGCACAAGACTCCCACCAGTAGTTATCTTGAGCCTTACACTTTTGCATCCTCCTGTTTCTGGATGTTTGCAAGGTTCCAAGAACTGGCTGGCTCTTTTCTTTCTCCCTCAGGCCCATTCATGGTCTCCTTCTGCATCTTCCTGTCTCTAGGAACATTTCAAACTCTTATTTGTGCTGTTGGTCCTGCCTGGTATGTGTCAATGAATCAGGCAAGAGTGCCAGTCCAGGCAAGACAAGATCAGTTTCCCTGGCTGGCATCGATTATTAGGTATTTTCAGTATTCACAGACATCAGATCAATTTTTATCACATTCAGATGAACCCTGTGGATTAACTGCAGGCTGCAGCTTGTTCCCTACACCAGTATGATGAGTTCTTGTGCCCATCACATTCCCTTATTATTTTTATCATGGACTCCAACATACGCAACACTTATTTGCACTTTCAACGCAAAGGAAAATAATTTCATGAATCTCCAGTAGAAAACCTGTCAATAGAAATGCATTTCTCAGGTCCAAATTTAATATTTTTTCTGCACTCAAGCCACTTGAATAAATTCCAATGACTAACAGCAGCCCAGCCCTTCCCAAGCATGGGCCAGTTTTGAGGGAGCTGTTTCTTAAAAATGCAAATTTAAGTTAATGACCACTATTTATTCTAACTTTATCTCCCTTCCTCTTCTCACATAAACACATTTTGTTTCGTGTACATTAACGTACTCCATGTATTTCCCACTCAAACAGGTCAAAGCAAAGTACTGTAAAGTAGAGTTTATACAATTTATAATAAGGCTCGTGCCAAAGCTGCTCTGCACTGCACTAACTGGCAAGTGCTATGCCACACTAAAGACAAGTTCAAATAAAGCCTTTCACTTGCTTTAGAATAGATTTTGTAAAGGAAAAAGTGGCTCCTACTTTAACTTTTCATTCTTCTGAATCCAAACAAAGCTGCTCAGTTCCAGCTCCCCCAGGTTTGGTGCTGACACAGAGGTGCCAGCAGCTGCCACCATCCCCAGGCCTCCCACCTCACTCCGAGCTGCTGCAGCACCAGCCTTTGCTATCATAAGCCCCTGCTCATTTAGGAACCACAGCAGAGCTGTGCCTGATAAACATAGGTTTTAGTATTCCTGCCAAACCACCAGCTTGGGGCTGTGGGACAAACTCTGTTCCTGTTTCTCTGGCTGAGCAGATTTTCCGTGATGGGTATTCCATCCACGCAGCGTCTGCCGGCAGCAGCAGCATCCCCTGCACAGCAGCAGCAGCCCAGGGAGAATTTGGATTCAAAGAAACCTGCACACACCTAATTGCATTCACAGGGGGCATGGGCTGGTCTGAAACAGGTTTGAGGGTCTTGGAAAGCTACCCACGATTTTTCACCAAGATAAAGAGGAGAATGAAAAAAATTTCAGCAATTTCGTCATATAAAATCAATCTTTCCCAACCGGTCTAGGGAACAGTTCTTGCCATTCCCTCCTACTGCATTTAACCATTCAGGCTTCTGTTTGACACGGTAACATTTGCTTGTTGGAAATGGCTGCTGATTTTCTTACCCTCCACAACTCCAACTCCAACACTGCTTCTTCTTGTGTTCATGGGAGCCACAAAAAACCACTCATTGGTTTTATAGCTATAGGCCTCAACTGATGCCAGACCTAGTTAAAAAGGGGATACACAGGTTTTCTAATTAAAAAAAAAGAGAAGAAAAAAAGATTGGTGTTGCACTTTCATCTGCCTTCCACCTCCTCCCAAGCCCGTAATTCCCACCATGCTCCTGCAATCCCACTTCTTAATCCCTTGCCTTGCAGGCTGGGACCAGCACGTCAATGCCACTTCTTCAGTGGCTGGAAAACCTGCTACCCCATCATCCCTGCCCTGGGACTGCTGCCTCTCCAATGTGCTCAGGACACCAAGGTGAGCAGAGTCCAAATTCCAAGCCCAAAAGCCCCACATCCTTTCAAGCATTACAAAACTTCCATGCAGAGGTTTAAAAAATTCCCCAGACCCTGCTGCAATAGTTAGTTCAGGGCTTAACCAAGTGGCAAAGCTTTACAGCAGAGGCAGAAGTGTGAATCTAAACACGCAGCTATGCCAAGATAAATTCCAGGCACACACACCCTGTAAGATGCCTTGCTAGTATTTTATTCATGTTGCTATGAAAAATTTAACTGAAACAAGTCCCTTTTCAGCCCAGAAAAAGCATAATCATACAAGAATGAGGCCGAAAGAACTGTATGACAAAGAAAATAACAAGGGTGAGATTCTCTGCAATTACTGACGGGTCAGAACACCCATGTGGGTCATTATAACACGCACCAAACCCCATTTCTGGCTCTTTCTCTACAGAACCATAGAGGAAGGGCACAGAAACCTCTCTAAAGCTCTGCAATCTCTGCAGGGCCTCTGAAAACTCTTTCTCTGGGTCAGCACTGCCTGGTTTCTGCCCGGCCACCTACCAGTGCTGCCATCGAAGCCGCCCACGGCATAGAGGAGGTCGTTGAGCACGGCGGCGCCCAGCGTGCTGCGCCTCTCCTGCATGCTGGCAATGTCTATGCCGTGGGGGGCTTTAACGGGTCGCTGCGGGTGCGCACGGTGGACGTGTATGACGGCGTGAAGGACCAGTGGACATCCATTGCCAGCATGAACACCACACCTGAGGGAAGAGAGGGGTTTCACTGCAAACGCTTTGGGGAGCCTGTCTAGACCTGCCAGGGTGTGAAAGGCAGCTGGGAAGAGCAGAATACGAGTGAGGCTTTGGTGTTTTCTGCTGGTTAACAGTGCTGAAGTCGAGCACGATAAAACATACGTGTCGTATGGGAGGTGAAATGCACATTAAAACATGGCAGCATAAGGCACAGATGGAGTTCACACCTGAATGAGTAATTCTGTGAGCCAGAGGGAACACCAAATGGTGAGAGCAGCATTCACAACCCTCTCAGATGTTTTCAGAGGAACACTCCCAACTTAAAGATCTGCTCTCCATCACCCACTCCTCCACACCAAGAGGGACTGACTCAGCTACTTTGATTTTCACTAGAAAACCAGAAAAACAGGACCCCTGTGGGCTGCCAGGACAGCAAGGGGGGAAGAGGAGGGGAAACACTGATGGAAGAACAGCCAGGAGAGAGAGATGATGAAGGGGAGACAGTGGCTATGGAGGGCTGACAGGCTGGAGCAATCCCACTAGAGAGCGGGACATCCACTTGAACGAGAAGGGAAAGATGTCTGTAGGGAAAGAAGAGGAAGGAATGGCAAAGAGAAAGAGCTGCTTGAGGCCAGGGGCAAAGAGGAAGGCTAAAGGGACGACTAAGGACATCCACCCAGTGCTGAAGAGCTGCATTAGGATAACACAGAAGGTTGCAGCAAAAGTTCCCGTTACCTGCTCTGCATCTCCGTGAGGGAAGCTCAGCAACCTGATCCCACCGCTCCTCCTCAAAATCATAGCACTCAACACTGCGAATGGCTTTGGGCGCTTGTCCTCCCACCACAATCATCACCTGCAGAGGGAAGAGAAGAGCTAGAAAACCTCAGACATCACCCTGGCAGCAGCTCTCTGCAGAGAAACCATCACCACAACCCGAACAAGACCAGCTGCCAAAACATGCTGAAGGTCAGCTAGAAGCCTTTGCAGGGACACTTATATCAGGCAATTATATTTCAAAGGGGGAAAATTTCTCTCCAAATTAAAGTATGCTAAGTTTGGCCATCCCATTTACCCATCCTCACTCTGTCCAAGGTGGGCAACTTGCCCAATTTCCCCTTGAAATACAGAACCTTTTGGCACACCACGGCATAATGCAAGACTCACTGCAAAAGTATTTTTAAGTGAAGAAGATTCCAGCATAATTTCCACTGGCAGCCCACTGTTTAGTCACTATCTCCATGGTGGTGCTAAAAATAATCAATACCACTTAGCAAATAAAACGTGACAGCTGCGGTGCCACCCGCGAGGAAGGCGACACTCAAGGAAATCACCAGAACTGCTACAACCCGGGGGGTCTGGGCTGCTGAAGGATGTGATTTGACAGCTTCATTAAGGCTTTTGGCTGCCACAGGTATTGAAACAAATGCAGGAATTAAACCCTGAACTCCTTACAGGTAGGGAAGAGCTATATGAAGGTGATAAAGGGCATTCTCAGGAGCGCCAGAACCGCTCTGCCGGGTCAGGTTAAGGGTTCATGCTGCCACAGACTCCACTACCAGCAACAGCAAGGGGTGGACACTGGTGGGATAGTGAAAAGACCAGAAGACCTAGGCAGCATGCAGTGTGGTCCTTCCCAAATCTGCCCTATCTGTTGCCAGAAGGCAAGGTCCCCATGGACACAGGTGCCAGGAGCCTGCAGCTCTGAACTCAAGGGTGCCCAGAGCCCCAGCTGGGCACTGCCAACCAACACCTGCACAGGCATCCAGCCCCCAAAACACCTGCACTGGCAAGCAGCTGGACCTGGACTTTGTTCAGCACACATTTCATTCAACCCTCCACAGCCATCAAGAGGGAGGATTTGCTCCCCTTATCACAGAGAATCAGCAGGACAAATGTTACCCTAAACAATTTGATTTTTACAAGGCCAAGGAGCTAGAAACAAGATAAAAGGGCTTCAAATATAGATAAAGAGTAGACGAAAACTGACTTTAGCCTCTGCAAGGCAGCTGGGAGTAGCTGAGGGGATAAGATCATCACTGGAGGTCCCTTGGATAACAAACTCAACTCCAAGCAGGGTTGCTTTAAAAGTAGAGAGCTAGACAGCAATTTAAAGAATTTGAAGAGCTTGGAAAGAGTGGCCTGTTTGATCTACAAAGATGAGAACATGATATTAGAAACCAAATTGAGTCTAAATTAACAGCCTGACTATTAGTTGTGTAACAGTCTCCCATGGCAAGCTGCAGGGCTTCATACGATTACAGAATTAAGGGATTTCACAGCAGACAATAATCCCTCATCAGCGGGACCAACAGGCCAGATGAAAGTTCCTCAGTAACAGGATTGCTGAAAGATCATCACATTCTTCCCTTTCTTCACAGTTCAAAAAAAGGGAGGAGAGACCTGCAGAAGATTTGGGTTAGTACTCATAGGTCATGCTATAAAAGATGTTGAGAACCTCTGAACTCACTGTTTTGCTGTTCCTTTTATCTTTAACTACTTTAGTCCTTGAACAAGGGCCATGTCAGCCCTTCATTATACCCCCAAAGCTGTGTTCCACCAACTTCATCTCAGCAACAGCAGGCTGAAAGGACACTGACACACACTGCCACATGCTGCAAAACCAGGATTTCTCAATGGACAGCCCAGTATCCAAATATCAAAATTAGCACAGATCTCATACACCTTCCCTTAAAGCAATCTCATTGTCATTTGTGCTTGGAAAAATGACACACTGTGGTTTTGATGTCTTACAATCTCCAAACGCTTACTAGCAACTTCAGGGGCAGTCTGTTGAGACACATTGTGCCAAACTGTGTTTATATCTGGGGCACAGGGAAAAGTTCCTGTGGTTATTTTTCTCTTCACTAATAAAGTGGTGGCTGGAGCATCGCACGCCTGTGCGATAAACGTGGAGAGTAACAAGGATTATTTATTCAGTTGCTCCTTTCAATCTATTCACTTCAGACTTCCTGCCCACAGGGCTGGGTGCTGCTGTTTCCTGCTTTCCTGGCTTCTGATTGTGGATAGAGGAAAAGAACAGACACACACTGTGACTCTCCTGAGTAGGGCTCCATAACACTCTTACCAGGCAGCAGCAACCTCAGCCAGCCCCCCCCAGCACCCCAGCAGCTGCCTGCAGCTACTCCATGGGTCAGCAAGCCCCAAAAGCACTTGCGGCTGACAAAACATTTCAAGAGCAGAGATACTCCTTCCCCTAAGTTTATCCAGCGTAATTATGCTTCCTTGCTGCGCACAGGCAATGCCAGAAGAGGGAGTAAAACACTTCAAAGCACAATCAGAGTTAGTAAGAAGTAGCACAGCAAGTTCTCGAGCTCCTGTCAGAGACTGAAAATGCCACCAGGAACAGGATGAGGTGACACAAAGTTACGAGCTCAACTTACCTTTGGCAAGCTAACAGGAGTCCTTGGCTTGGTCCTGGGATTCTTTATCAGTTGCCTTTGATCCAGAGGAAGCAAATGGTATTTCATGGCCTCGATAAGGAAGTCTTTACAGGTGTTGTTATTCTTGATTAAAGCTTCTTCTTCGACTGTCTGAGAACATGCATATACAACAAAGATCATTTACACTGGCACAAGGAGCTTTGTGGAAAGAACATGGAATTTCCCTTATAAAGTACCAGCACTGAAAAAAAAATATGGAGGAGACAAACACAGACTTCCAGTTCTTCCCAAAGAAACACATGCAGTAACATCCAAACTTCTCACTCTTTTCCAAGATCACTCACAAGAAGTGAGTATTTTATCACCCTCTGCCAAACACTTGATTCAGCAGGAGCCTGTACACAAAATAAGTGATTTCTTTTATCTGAGTCAGAATTTTTAAGGAGAGGCAGTATCTTTTATTCCATCAGAAGATACAGATGAAAGAAAACCAAAACCGTGATGGATTCATCTTGTGAATACCAATTTTATACCAATGGTATTGATTTTTTTAGGCACATGATAAAAGCATAGTAGTCAGAGCCCATATGCCAATCCCTTCTTTGGGAATTCTCAGCTCATTATCTAAGCCCAGATCCCAGGAATTAATTTATGAAGAACAATCTCAAAGTCAGATTGAGTCAGAGAGTGCCTCCCCTGCCAGCCACACAGACCCATATGCATGCACAGTACATATGTGAAGCCAAAATTATCATACATTAGGTGTTTGCATTATGATTTTTTTTCCTGTGCATGAGAGAGCTTGTAACACCACCACCTTGGTATTTTCGGGGTCAAAAATCACAAGATCTTAACTTATCAATGTTTCCCCTCGAGGGGCAAGAGCTCTGCTCTCATCATTGCCTGGCAGAGCATTTACAAGAAGGTTTCTGAAGCACACACTGATTTCAGAGTCCACCCAGTTTTGCTTTTATTCTTCTGTTTACAGACTCAACAACAGACCAAATTACCCATCTCAGACACAAACAGCCAAGCCACTGATTAAGGAGCAACCAGCAGCTTAAGTGCAAGTATTAATGACTTATTTGCAGACTAACCTGTACCAGGTAATCTCTGGGTAAAAGGGGCAGGCGAACATGCTCCATCAGCTTAGCCATGTGCTCTAAGCGAGATTCCTTCTCATAATTTATCCAAGAGATAACTGCTTCAAAGACCTACACAGATAAAGTAAAATTAAATGGGGAAGAGAGAAATGCCTTAAACAGTCACCCCCCCCAAAATCAGAAGCATGGTGATTTTAGAGCATCAAAGGAAGGGGGTGCAAGATCTCTGTCAAACAGATGAAAAAGCTGTGACTGCACAGAGCACAAGCAGCACTGTAGCAAAGAGCTGAGCTGACCATGCATGTTAACAAGCAGCTTCACATCTAGATGTGCTGTATCACTCCCAGAGCTAAGTGCATGCCTAGAACAATCATATAACTCTTGGACATAACCACTGGAAGGCAGCCAAGAAACTTAATGAGCCTGCTGACATTTGCACTGGACATTATTCATGAAATCAGCCACAACAATTACTCCTGATAACAGAGATCTCCCTCCTCCAGGAGCCTGGCCACACAGTAAAGTCACTACGCTCATATTTAATCACTGCACCAGTTCCACCAGCCCCCAGAAGCCAAGAAGTCTTGAGGACAAGTACCCCACACACACAGGGCAAGCCCTGCCTGCAGCCATGAAGCCTCAGCACTGCGTGCATTTCTCTGCTAAAAATACTCAGATACTCCAGCTGGGGAACAAGGGCACACCGGGCTTCTGGTCTGAACCAAAATCTAGTTTTACTTCCAGATCCAACTGGTTGAGATAAGCATCCAGAGCTGGAGTCCGTGACGAAATGCTCACAAACAGCCCCATGGGCAGAGCCCTCGCGACGCACAGGCGCGGGAGAAGCGTCCTATGTGGGCTCCTGTATGAATATGCATGTGCTTATATAACTGTGAGCCTCACTCACAAAAGAAAGGCCTAAAAATGTCACCCGGTGTGGGAAAGGCTTCCTCAAACACCCAGCAAGGCAGGAAGAGGGGCTGATGCAGTCTCCGATGCTGCACAGCAGGATCTGATCACTGCAGCAGAGTTTCCTCACAGAGAGTGAATTAAATTCTGATGTGTAACTCACATCTACAGGCAACTCTCCCCAAGCTCTCTCACTGCCCAGTTACTCAGGGGGTGCTGAGCAGAGACCCCATCTGTCCTGTGTTTCCCCCCCAAGAGCCCTTCCCTCCAGCATGCCAGGCAAGCACCCTTGGTTTCAGCTTCCTTCCAGGGTCACCAAATGGTCAGGCCAATTTGCATAGATAATTCTTTCTTTCTTTCCAACCCTCCCATCACTCCCCAAGAAACCATTTTATTTGGTCCAAGGTCACTAATTTGACAAAATTAACAAAAAATGAGGGCATCATCTTTCAGTCCCCAATTGTTGCTGGTAAATGTATTTGCAGGAGGCCTTGGCAGACATCCTGCTATGAAGGAGATGCAGAGCAGAAAGGGGTTTCTCCCTCCTAGACTAACCTATATACTTTTTAAAAGCAGTAAAGCACCAGCCTCATTTCCTGTGCCAACAAAGTTCCCGCTGAGCTGTTTGGAATTCAGGACACTGCAATGAGGATTTAAGCAACACAACAGGGAGTGGTGTAATCAAACTGCAGCAAATGCTGAGGAGAATAACTACTGAAGAGCCTACAAGTATTTTAAAATTAAAATAAATAAGCAAACAAACATTTTATCTTCGGCTATGAGGCCTTTAAAGTAGAAACTGGTTTGTTGTGAGATTTTTTTAATTGCAAATGAGGTGAAAGGAGGATAAAGCAAATGTTTAGCTGACAAACAGGCTTTTCATTAACCTCTTCTGCACAAAGGCTGAGGTGCAGAACAGGTCACAGGGCTGGGACATACCCAGCTACAGGTCAGGAGGACAGTGAACAAGTCTAAAGGAAGGTAAGGCAAATGTGCACTAGGAATAAGCTGCTTCCTCAGTGCTGGAGTCCTGAGTTAGGCAAGCACTGATGTTTCCCTGCTGTGCCTACTCTAAAAATAACTATTAAAAAAAAATCAGATTCTGGCACCTTCTGTTGGCTCCGATTCCTAATTTCATGAGAAGAGGGGAAAAGGCTTTAATCCAAGACAGCAATATCTCTATTTAAAGGCCACATCTGTTTCCAGTCCTGCCGTGCCCTCCCTCCACTCGCCGTGCCCGCTGAAGTCCCCAAGCAGCTGCTGCCGCTCCCCCAGGATTCTCCAGCCACGCAGGACCTGCTGCCAGCATGGGATGGACAAAGCAGTTGCCCACACAGCTTGATTTAGAGCCAAGACACAGGCTGAGGTAGCAGCTGGCACCTGCCTGGCTGCAGGAGCTGTCCTGAGCTTGAGAGAAGTAAATTTCCCACTCTATGCAGCAGAAGGGTAAAAGCTTGGAATATCCCCTCCCTGCATAGTGCCTAAGGAAAGAGCAAGCCCAGATGTTTTCCCACTCCCTTCAGCCAAAAATCCATTTGTTAGAGACTCCCAAGAGTGAGGACTGAACCTTGCATCAGCTTCTGCTGCATGTCAGCAGCGTAAGACAATTAATCAATTACCAGACTGTGTAGAATTCCCAATTGAAAATCTCAACCCTTTAAACAATTTCTTTAGCCACTGTTCTGAGTTGGCAGGAGACCATTCTCAAGTCCCCCACTTCATATATCTTTAGTAAATAACAAATAAATGCTATTTTTATAATTTTTTTTAGCTTGCGAACAGTAAAAAGAGCCAATTAGGTCAGGTACAGAAAACATTAGTAAAACTGTCTTCCAAGTACTGTACTTGAGCAAAAAGAGTAAGCAGGGACAACAAACCTCTGGCCCATTCTGAAAGGGCCTGAGTAACTGCAGAGGCTGGTACAGCAACGAGGACAGAAGAAAAAGACGAATTTTTGAAGGATGAGGAAATGCTGTCTCCACTTTACAATTAAAATAGATGTCTGTGCTAGTAGAGAATTTTTTAGGGGCATAATTAAGCCAAAATCAGTGAAGATGCGAATATATTTTATTAGGCCAATTGCTATGAGCTGTGGGGTGACAGAGGAAGGGGAGAACACACAAGTTCCTGAGGCATCCCAAGGGCAATTCTCCCTCCCTGATCCTGGCAGGACTTGGCTCTAACACTTCCCAGTTAGCCAGGGATGGCAGTGCTTATGTAGTGACAGTCCATGTATGAGACACAGCAGAACAGGAAAGAGGAAACCTGTGAAATCTGGCTGTGACAATTAGGCTGCCAGATTTCTGAAGCATTTTGCACATGCATACACACAGATATACGTGTGTATGTATGGACTTGTATACACGTATATATATTATTATATAGTTTGTTTTATAATATATATCTCAAACATTAGTGCATAGGAAGAATAAAAGCGATGAAAATAGCATGTCTGTCAAAAAGTTTACATGAAACAGCAGCCTATGAGTCTGCCCTCAATTTCCAACTCTTCTTTGAACTCCAGCACATTTCACGTTTTATGTTCCATTCGCATTTTCTGCCTCTCTCCTATTATTCAAATCTGTTGTTTTGAACGTGCAGCTTATGCTTACATTTCCTTCCACTGCCTTGCATTCTCAACAATCTTTTCTTTTACAAGTTCTTTTACAGTCAGCTAAAGAAATACTGGGTTTGATTGTGTAAAGCTCAGATGAGGGAAGGGGCATTTTGATTCCCCTGGGCGCAAGGCCAATAAAAGCTTTTGAACAATGCTGCACAGGACTGGAAAAAATTGGTTACTAAACTTGCACTTCCCTTTGCAGGCTGTTTGGCTCAGGCAAAGCAATTCTGCTGTGAGTTCGTGCCATTTGCTGTTTCCCTTCCTGGCCCTGCCCGAGTGGCACCTCGCAGCCCTGCCAGCAGAAATGCACCCAGGGATCAGCAGGGAGCATCCCTATGTCCACACCTCACGTGGAGCAGGATTTCTGGCAAGTTTTATGGTCCCTATGGGCCAGAGGGGCTGAGCAGAAGGAGGGCACACATGAGGATGTGCAGCCCAGCCAGCAGCACCACCACACCAAGGTCCAGCATCATGCCACCCAAAAGCAGGCATCCAATTAGGGCCCTGAAGTTACAAATCACACAGTCCTCAAGCTCTCCTGCAGCCTCTCGCAAGTGACCATGTAGGTTTAGGACCACAGTTTAGTGGTGGACCTGGCAGAGCTGGGTTAGTGGTTGGATGCAATGATCTTAAATGTGTTTTTCAACCTTAATGATCCTGTGACTTTACAATCTCCATGCAGTGACAATTTGGAGATAAGCTGAAGGACTGGAGGCACATGCTTGTCCCCAGAAATCTGAAGCAGGTCATACAAGAAGCTCAGACCAGAGAATGTGGGCAAGCACCATAAACACTGCTCCCCCTCCTCCCTAGGACTCCAGACTACACAAAATGCACTGAATGCTTCAACCACAAAAACAATATCAACCAGTGCCTTTTTCCCCTCTTTCATTAAAAACACTGAAGATGCTAGAAAAATACTTCCTTCCTCCCTTTTGGTTCTGGGCTTCCTTTTGTTGTTCTATCCAACAAAACAACAGAAGTCAATATTCCTCCCTAGCCTAATGAAATTCACTCTTTTTTGAGGTTTTACAGCAGGTATTAAATGCTTTACACAACAGTAGATGGGAGTTTTCTAGTTTTCCAGAGAGAAAAAATAGTTGATTCTGAGCCCCAGGGCTTTTGGAGTGATATGGATCTGAGAGTCATAACTTCGTTCAAGAACAACCAAGTGAAGGTCATTTTTATGTGTTTTTAGGATTCACATTATTTTAATTTTCCTTTTCACATGATCTCTGTTGGAGAACAGCCCCAAAGGAGCTTATCATGATAACAGTTCCTGGTGTAAGATCTAGAAACATTCCAGCATTCTTACATTCACTCTTGCTATACAATTTACTGTACCTTTTCTTCAGAGGAGACTGTGAGCTTGTCACTTGATATTAAACTGCAAACCTGGTCCAGACTAAGGCTAAGAAATTCTTCTCCTAGCATCACCTCAGGGAAGTGCTGCTCTGTTCAACAAATGAAAAGGGGGAACAGAAAATTAAAATGAAATCCATGTTTTCAGTCAATGGAAGGACCACAGCATTCAGAGAACAGCTCTTGTCACAGCTCTGAGCACCCAAGACAGACCCCCAGCAGCTGTGAGAGGAACACAGAAACCAGTCTCAGAGCTGGATAAAGAAACCTGATGTCATTTCAAGTAGTACCAGCCACATGAAATACTCTCATAAATTATACTAAACTTTCTAAAAAGCCACTGAGAATATTCCAGTGGCAAATTCAGTTAGAAGTGGCAATTGAGACAGGGGCCAATGTCCAAAGCAGTAAATAACCTGGCCACCTCGAGATTCAGTTCTTCCCCACTTCAATAGGCTAGACAGCACCAGATCTGCTCAGCACCTGGGTCTGACTCCAGCAAGGGTCCTTAGTATTTGTAGGTATTCCAGGGAAAGTCCATGTTTAACATGAGTCAGTTTGGTTCATTTGCCCAGCAGAAACAGTGAGGGATCCCCGGGCACCCAGCTGAACCTGTGTGTGCACAGGGTACACAGAGAGGAGAGCAAGGGGGATCTTCACCCCACACATGCACATGGGATCTGCTCTCCTCTCCTTCCACCTTTTACTTCCTTGCTTCAATAATGTAAATTTAACCTTTCTCATACTCCAAACCCTCAGCACCCATCTTCCCAGTAGTCTTCCCCTTTCCACTTTAGCTTGTAATTGTATAAACTCCTATTTCTCCCTTTTTTGCCTCCAGATCCCTCCATCCTGTAACTCTGGGAGCCACTTGAAAATAAAATGCACGTCACTGAATACATTCCCAAACTGGAAGAATTATGACTGAACATCATCAAATCTGTCACGCTTTATATCTAGCCAAAAGGCACATAAAATAATCATTCCCTAAAAAATGATTTCTAGGTCAAATATGCCATTAGCCAGTTGCAGCAATTTTAGTTTTGCAAGAATTTCTTACATATACTGCCAATTTAATCTCACCTGTCACTTGCTAAATCCCATTTATCTTTGGCTGAATTACAGAAACATGAATCTCAGAAGCTTTATGTGAAGCAGCTTCTTTCAAGCTCTAATTCTGCAGCTTTGAGAAGCTCAGACTCCTGTACTCAAAGAGCTCCCTCCACAGCAAGATCTGCCTTGAGTTTTCACACCTGCAAAATGCTTTGCCTGACAAAAAGCAGCACCACAGGGACATGAGCTGGCACAACTTCCAGAGTGAAGCTTTCTGGGGCCCCTGAACAACCCTTCACCAAAATTTTTGCTGCAGAGTTGGACTCTGAACTTGGACTCCCCAGTCACAGACCCTCCTTGCTCTACTGAGGACCAAAACCCCATGGCTAAGCCAAAGACTGTGATTAAAAATAGCAGCATGTGGATAATGTTTAATACTTTGTTATTCTGGAAATACATACATATGATCTCATTATCTCTTTTGGCCTTAAATACTTAAGAGGCAGGAAACACTTCCCATAAGCTGGATGCACTCTGACTTCTGGAGAAAATCTCATATTCGTTCACTCTGGACTAGCATCTGGCAGCAGAAAGGTATTTGACTTCTTGTTATTAGTTGGAAGCAAGGAAAAATATTTACTGATTTTAATAAAGGAACTGGTGCCTACATCAAGAAGGCTCCTCCACCTACTAAAGTTATCCATTGGCCAGAACTCAGCATTTCTCAAGTAACTGAGCTCATGCACGCATGGACTCTTGAGCTTGGGGACTTCTGTCTTGGTTTAAGGCTGTTACATGAACAACAACGAAAAGAATTTTAATGGCATTTTTATTAATGGAGTTCCATTAACATTACATGGGCTGCTGTACTAACTGGGACTTATGAAGGCCAATAAAACAACAAAGCAGACCTTCTAATTGCCAAACAACCAAATAAATATACAGTGAATGCACTGCTTGTTGCGTTAAAGATTAAACAGGGCCTGGAAACAAGGATAATGAGATATAACAAGCAAGCTTTTATACAATTAACCATTCCTTCCAGGGTACCTTTTTCTCCAGGGGATAATACAGCCAGAGCAGCTGAAAAGGTTTTAGTTCTATTTGCAGGAGAACAGGGGAGGACTCAGTGGACACATTTTTATTCCACTGAGCATACTTATGGTCCAATTAAGGACAAAACCATTAAAAATGAAAATGTTGCAGGACAGAGCAGGTGCTCTGGGAGACAGCAGGTGAATGTGTCCCTATATAAATTATCAGAAAACAGAAAAACAAACTGAGAGAAAACTATCAGCTTCTCGCAAACAGAGGTCAAGGACAAGTCTGCTGGAGGAGACCAGAAAGTGCTGGGGAATTCAGAGCTTGGGGCTACCTGAAAAAGCTTTTCATTTATGATGTAGAGAAGAAATGCTGAAAGCCATTGCCTGCACCTACCTATTGCAACCAAACACATCCACTCCCAAGGAAATATGAGCCTATCCTCCCTTGGGGTAAGGGGCCACTGCTGCACAGATCAGAGCCTCATGGAAATTTTAGCTGAGTGTTCCAACTCCCACACACAGGATTTAATTTTGCCCAGTGCCGATTCCCACAATGGAAATGCCCAGCACTGCCTACTGCTCTCCCAGGTCAGGCTGCATGGGGAGGACATCAGCACATCAACGCTGAGCTGTTGAACAGGCACACCAAGAGCTTGCTAGAATCCAACTCAGGAACTGTATCGTGGACTGAGATCCAGAGGATCAGGTTTTTTTACCTTCTAAGGTGCTCCCCTGCAACCAAACCACATTTCACAACTTGCAGCATCACAAGAAGCTGCAGGCCTAAAACCCAATAAAGCATTCCCTTCCTGTTCTAATATCAGAAGCCTAAAGAGACCAACAAGGTCATGCTCAAGCCCCAAGGTGTACCTGGAGCAGGGTTAGCTCACACAGACCCTGCTCTCACCTGCGTAGGCGTTGGCCTGCTGCAGCAGCTCGGTGCAGGCGTGCACGTCGGCAAAGGCGCGGATGCCAAGGCAGTTTGTGGGATGCAGCTGGGACTGAAGGAAGTCACAGCAGTTTTTTCTAACATCCATCAATTGCAATAAACTAGCAGCTGGCAATAAAACCTGTAAAGGCAAGAGAGGGGAATGAAAGTGAGCGACAAGGAGTGATTCACAGCTTGTACAAATTGGAGGCAATTCCCTTTCAGACAGGGACACATCTCTGCGGGGTTATGAGAAGGAAAATTCAAGTCTTAGCTCTACCCATATGCAGAAGATCCCTGTTCAGGCTCTGAGACATGAAAATGGCTATCCAACACTGGGCTATAAGTGGAACTCTTCTCACAGCTTCTCCCCACAAGACCTCAAGGCAAAGTGAGGACAAGGTAGAAGCACACAGATGCTCCTGAATTTGTGGCTTTGCTACAAGTAGGTCCTGCACACAGATTTTTAATTTCCTTTCCCCAAAGAGCTTTATATTATTTATAAGCATTGCCATCAGATTCAAAGCCTATAGCAGCCCAGAAGTCCTCAAAACCCTGGACTTTCTTATTAACAACAAAACCTTATTGTCTTATGAGCTAGGTGCTCAAACAGTCATATAAGAGAGGTGATCCACAGAAGCTCAAGCTCAAGGTTTTGGTGATAGCAAAGCTCTTGGGAAAGACAGGTCCAGCTATTCAAATCAGCAGCCCTCCTTTACACACACAAAATGCTGGGGACACTTGAAGATCATGACTGCATCTGAATATGAGGTACTGCTTTGTACCTCCAAAACTAAGCAAAGAAAAAGGAGACAGAAATGGATGACAAATGTGAGATCTGCTGGGAAAAAACACCTTTGAGGCCAGTGAGAAGGACAGGAAGTAGAAAACAAAGTCAATCAGGACATTACAGCCCGTGACATCAGCTACTTCCTTTCTTATGTCGAACAGCAACTGCAGACGTGTCTTATTCCAGCTCTTTCATAGCTCTGGCTGCCTCACACATGTCCTTCCAACTGGGCATCTGTGCTCACCATCTGAGCACGCATTTCCGGGAAATTATTGCCAACTCAAAAAACATAAGCAGCTGTTAAACAAAACAAATAGGTTAACAGCATTCATCTCCCTGGGTCCCAATGGCAGTGAAGGGATAAATATGTTCCTTCCCTGTCCCTGCCACCACAGTCCCATTCCACACCAGGGCAGGACACTCACAAACTGCTCCAGGTCCTTCTAAGCAACTGATGTGTCCCACACCAGCCCAGCTGTACAGTAGCTCGCTGCTGCCAGGTAGCCACCCAAACAACAATAAAAAGAGAACCCAGGAGCCTATTTTGGCTCAAGCCTCTTGATGCCAGGAGCAGATTGGTTTGTGGCTTTAAGTCAAGACAGAAATGCTCTAGGTTTTTGAAACATAGCTGTGAACCACTTTCTTTCTGACTGAACCACTTCTGAACACCTGAGCTGCATAAGGGCTTTGGGTATCCAAGTGAGACTCCATGCAAATCCCTCTGGCTATAGACCAGCCAGAGTCTCCCCTATGCACCCCCATCCATCCAGGATGCATGCCTGCCAGTCCAGGTGGGCTGCTCTGGTGTCTGGGATGTTGCCTTCAGACCAAACGCAACTCACTTCCATTACCACATGCACCAGCCCATGGACAAACCAGTACTGTTAGAGCCTGTGCTGGCTTGAGAGGCAATGCAGAGGGAGCCTTATACCACTTCAGTCCTTGGAAAAGGGGAGTTATCATGCAACACTTCTCAGAAATAGGATATAAAAAGCCTATCAAGAGATGAGAGGATTTTCTCTTTCTTATTTCCCAGCTGAACATCTCAACACTCATCTTGTTTTTACCAGGGAAGGCGAAAAGCAAGCAAAGGATTTCCGTGAGAACAAAGTCTGTTTCCTTTAGAAATAACAAGAGGAAATGCCCTGCCTAAACATGCAGCAGGACCAAACTGCAACCCCATTAATATCCAGGCAAGTTACTCACATGGGTTTGGATTTGGCTCTTAATATTTGAACTCCAACAGCTGGGAACGATTTATGGAGAGCTGGCTTCTCTAGCAGATTTGCCTCCAGATCAAAACCCACTCATTTTTTGAAACTATGTCAAAATTATCTGCTATTACTACTGAAAATGACTACTTTGCTTAATTTATGTCCAGAACCCCATCTTTGGGGTGTGTATCTAGAGATAAATATACCTATAACATCTACTTCACCAGCTGTGCTCTGCAGACTCCACACAGATTTTAAGTTTTACACAACATTGCCTGTGCTATTACTTCCATAGATCTTTGATGTCTCTCAACTAGAAACATCTTTCAGCCAAAAGTGCACTGTATATATCAGATTCATTCATTAGTGCTGGACTGCAGAGGCTGGGGTTAATTCCCTACTGTGACACAGCCTTTCAGGTAGCCTTGGCCGAAAGTTAACTTACATCATTCCTGCTCTGCAAAACTGGGAAAGGAGCATTTCCCCTAGGCAAGGGATGTATTAAAGCTTATAAGCAGCTTTGACAATTTGGTCAGATTGGAAGGCAAGTAAGAGTACTGCCAGTAATCCTCAGCTGCACATCCAGGGCCACAGCTGGGACTGCACATCTGCCCAAACAGAGAGACAGCTCTCAAGCACCTGCCCAGGGGAACCTGTGACCAGAGAAACAAATGGATTTTGTGTTTGCATGGCAGGTAGAATACTTAGTTTTAAACAAGCTGACCTAAACAGCACAAATAGCAGAGATAAAACTACATTAGTGTAATGTGGCTTCTGAGTGTAAGGGTGGCAATTAGGCTTTATTACATCCCAGCTGCTCCCAGGCAGCACATGGGCTGAACAGTGCTTCCACTTAAAATGTTCCACTTGATGTGAAATAGCCCAGACAGAGGAAGGTGTGATAGCATCAAACGGACAAAGGATGTAGAGAAGAGAGAGAAAACAGGGGAATAACTGGCAACTTCCCTCCTGAGCTACCTTCTCCTACTTCAGGCCCACCATCCCTTGGTTAAACAGTGAAATAAAAAAGTGAAGACATCCATCAGGCACAACACAGTGCTCTGGTGCCATATCCACAAGTTCCTCCTCATCTTTCTATCAGGCCAAGCCAATTTAAAATACTTCCCATAGGTTTAAGGAAGGGCCCTCGACCCAGAAGAGTTGATCCTGCAATGGATCAGGACCCCCTGCACTCCAAGGTGATACATGGGAAGGAGCTTTGGCTCCAGGGAGGAAGACAGATCTAATTTATAGCTGAAAGGTGCTCTGCCTCACCCTGGGCTTGCATCTACTATAGTTGCAGCTTTTGGACTGAACAGGGGGAAGAGAGATCGACTGACCCACTCATAAACCCTTTATCATCAACACTGCATCTGCCAGAGAACTCTTCTTCCTTGCTGTGAACTCCTAAGTCTGCAGGGAAAGCTGAGGTGCAAAAGCACTTCTGAAATGGAAATATTGCAGCTCCTAGCAAAGCTTTTTTCCTCTTTTCTTGAGATATTTTTTTATGACAATTACTATGCCTGCAAAGCTGACAGGTTCAATATCTGCTTCCTCCTGACAGCTGATTTCAGCTTTTGTTCTCTCTGTATGAGCCATATCTCAAACTGTGACAGCACACAAAGACACCTCACACGTGGTCCATGACACATCGTTCGTAAGAACTCAATTGTCAAATCAGGTTAATCGGGATTTTTCCAGGGTATGCTTACAATCTGAACTGCAATGACTTTCTTAATTGGGAGGGCAACTCTCAGGCTGCCTGCCAGTAACAAAGTGTCCTAGGTAAGGATGGGTGGGACACACTATGGAGGGACTGTATTCATTGTCTAGAGCCAGAGGTTCAGGTATCTTCCCAGGACTGCCTAGGACAAGGGAAGGGCCTGCTCCCAAATCTCCTTGTCCTCTTCAAGGACACCAAACAGAGCTTCTCCATCACTGGACTTTGTTCCCATCACCCTGGGGTGGCAGGGTGGAAAGCTGGAAAGCAAGCAGCAATGTAACCACTTCAGCTGCAAAATCAAGACCTAACTAAAAATTCAGGTAATTGATATGACAAAAACACCAGCTACCCCACACATGTAGGGAGCAGCAGGCCCTGTGCTCTGATGTGTATTTATAATTTCCACTGAGATCAACCCAGGGCTGCACCTGAGCACTCCCTGAGACCCTCACGTTAGTTTCCCTTCCTTTTACAGAAACTGCATGACACAACTTCCTTCTAAGTAAATGTATCCAGCTCCACCTTCAAATGAATGAGATCTTTATATCATGCATCTGAAAATTTACAACTAACCTTGATGTGGGGTGCAACAGAGGAGGAACAACAGAAGGCAGCAGGTGCAGAAATCCCAGCATGGATTTTCCCAAAACTACAACACGACTGCGAAAAAGACAGAAATTCTGTCTCTGCTCCGTGCCTCCCAAACAAGTGGGAGGCTAAATCCCAAATGCATGTTCACAGGTAAAACTCCTCTGTCATCCATCATCCCTGAGCCCTTCTACTGCTGCATCTACACTGCCTTGAAACCCCACTCTAAGAAAGAAATCCAATAAAGCCGGATTGCATTTTTTTGGGGTGATTCACCCATGTACCCCAGCAGGTTTGAAGAAAGTAGTCCCTCCACATGGGCTCAGAATGGGCTGGAAATCCCCTCTGCCTTCACATTTGGGACACAATATTGAGAAGGAATTGGATTAATACCCCAAGAACTCACTAAACAGATGATGACTGGGACTGACCATACAGGCTTGGCCCCTTGTGCACATATCCTTCCTTACATAAAAAAACAAAACAAAACAAAATAAAAGACACTGTGTCATTTCATTGCACAATTAGCTACAGAAATACATGCTTAGAAAAAGAGTCTCACTTCCTGAGCCCATACCAGGCCTATAAAAGAAAAAAAAATCAGGTTTCTATTAGAAAAGAAACTACAAAAGAAGTTGTTAAAAGGCCTCTTGTTGTGAAGGGCTGGGCACTGCTCAGCATTCGAACATGCTTAGGAACATTCATTCTGCACTCCATGGTACCTTCGCTGTTCCTCTAATTCTCATTTCTGTCCTGCTCCCATCTTACTTTGCTCACTGACAAGATAGTGTCTTTTCATTTATTCACAGGTTTTGACACCTTGGCTGCATCTGCGCAGTTAATGCCATTGAACAACTTTTTTTTCTCCTTTTCATAATTTCTAAAATGCATTACCTGGAATCTATACCCAGAATTTGCTTCTTCCAGCTACTGACAAAGTCTGAAGAACTCCTTTAAAAAAGCACCCTTGCTCTGCTAGAGAATCAGAACATGTGATTCTCTAGCAATAGGAGAGCTCAGGAGATACCTGCTGGGAAAAGAGAAAGTCTTTCTGTGCCTAAACAGGGCTGCAAAGAAACATTGCTGAAACAGCTCAGACAGGAACTACTGAGGTGTCTGGATGGATGGATGGATGGATGGATGGATGGATGGATGGATGGATGGATGG
>JAHLSL010000025.1:8065100-8083214 GCA_025920805.1 Petroica traversi | reverse complement strand
TGGATGGATGGATGGATGGATGGATGGATGGATGGATGGATGGATGGCCCAAAGCTGTGCAGCAGGATGATGTAGAGATGCAAGGTACCAAACCTGCTCACTTCTTTCTAACACTGACAGTGCTAATTCAGACTAGAGACTACAAGGAGCCTAATTTTTGTTGGTTTTAACCTTCACTTCATGTGAAACTTTCCAACAAATCACAGAATATTCACTTCTGTAACCTTTTCTTCTGGTGGCTGGAGGTGAATATTAACCTGTTTATGGCATTTTGTTAGGAGTAAAACACGCAGAGACAGAATGGAAATTTCTCTTTCTGTTGGTTTCATAACACAGTTATATTAAATTCCATAAAACATTTTCAGCATGAACACTTTAAACATGTAATAAAATTTAAGCTAGTCAGTTAATCTTGCAGTAGATCAGCTTCATTTCTTAGCTCCTATGAATTAATTTACCTCTAGCCTGAAGAGTTAATCACAGAGTGGATATTGAAATAAGTGCTGCAGTAAAAGGACCTGCTTTACTAGATTGAGAAAAAAACACTTAGTATTCAGAATTTACATTTTTTTATCTTTCTGTCTGAGAGATGAAAGCCAAAATGTAGCCAGGGATCTACTTTTACTCCCTGTAATCCCTGGGCCACAGAAGGCAGGCTTTGGTTATGTTTTACTAAAAAGATGGCAGTCCAGTTGCTCAGGAAAGACAACACCTGGACTTTTCACAGACCTTCTGGGCAGGACAGAGCTGCCTCCCCAGCCTGCTCCAGCTCCCACAGCACTGCTTGCACCCAGGAGCAGCTGGAGCACCAAAACACTGCCCTGGGAATGCAGCCAGGGCCACTCCCCAAGCCCCATTCAATGCAGGCTCAGCAGATGGGATCCCAAGCTCTGCACATGCCAGGCAGGAGCTCCTGGAGCACCTCACACCCAGCAGTGTGGAAGCGAAGCACACGTTTCAGAATAGGGATGTAGCCTCCATATTCCCCACAGAAACAGGGACCAGCCTGAGGGTGTGTAAATGTAATTTCTCCTCCAGCAATGGTAGATCCCAGCAGTGCAAGGAGCCCCATCCCAGCCCCCCACTGAGTGATGTTTGGCAGCTCCTGATAACCCTGATGTGGGTCACACAGCAGACAGCCAGGCCAAGCCTCCCACTGCTGGGTTTGAGTCTCAGCTCCTTTGCCATGATGGCACCCTGAAGGTCTCTTCACTGCAGGGCAACCAGGCTCCACATTCCTACCAGTGTGACAACTGCCAGGCTGAGAGCACACCAGTCACACTTGTAAAACTGGAGGGCAGAAGGGGCAAGAAAAGGCCCCCACAGATTTAGATGAAGGATGGCAAAGGGTTGGACTCCACAGTGGGTCCAGCTCAGGGGTCTGTCCAAGCCCCAGGAGGAGCCACAGCCCACCAAGAACTGCACTCTGCCTGAGGGACCAGAGCAGAAGAGCTCACAGCAAGAACCTCATTTCCAGAAGAACCAGTCTAATTTTGCCATGTTAATTAGGTCAACAAAACTAACTGCAGCATCTTGCTCTCTGGCAATGTCCAAGTCAAAGCGAGGAAGACAACAGACTCAAACTGCCACTTGCAAACAAAAACAGAGACCAACTGAAAAGCTCAGCCAGACACAAGCTCTCAGCATCCCTTCCAGACATCAGTGGCTAAGTGCAGAGCCTTTTTCTTACCACAAATACAAGCAGAGTCAAAGAAAGAGCTTTACCAGCAGCCACAGCCACGTGACACTGCAAAACACTCTCTTCCTGAGCACCCTGCTTTATTTGAAGGCTACCTTTCAGTTACTCTTTCCATTTCTGAACAAATATTTACCTCTCAGAAATTCAAGATAGAGCACACACACAAAAAAAGGGAAGAATGTCCTCATTTGAACAATGTATTCCACTCAAAGCTCTGTGAAACAACTCAAACTACCCAGAAGAATTTAAAAACTAACAGCCACATTCCTCTGCCATGGCCTTAAAATTTTATTCACTGCTTGTTTGAGTCTATTCTGACCTTCGACAGACTGACCCACAAGTCAGCACAGCTTCTTGGAAGGCAAATGCCTGCTCTTGTTATAAGAGCACCACATAAAAGCTAAATGCAACATGACTTAAGCGTAGGGAAAGCACTAAAGTGCCTCAAGACTAAACAGAGGCTGGAAGCAGCTCTTTTCAAGCTCAACCTTTTACTTTCTGCAGCCTGAGGAGATCCCTCACCCCTGAAGAACCCATGCCTTTGAGTTTCAAGTTTTTCACTTGGTTCTCCACAGGAGCTGCTGAACCAGACCTACCTGCACATTCTCTTCGGTGACCTCGATCTCAGCAGTGTAGATATAATCAATCAGCTTCCTCAGGGTCTGCCCATCAACATCTTTTATCTCAATCTTCTTGGCCTTACTTTCAGACATGTCTCCTGAAATTAATTTCAAAAGGATGGTTACAGTTTGCTCTGCAGAACCTTGCTCCCCACACATCCAGCACATTCTCCTGGTGTCTGACTACAAGACTGCCTGGCACTATCCCTCACAAGTAAAGAACCACCAGTGTGATTCCCAGAAGCATCCCAATGCCACCTAAAAAACAACCCAAGATTGAGGACACTGGTATAAAACAACATAAACCAATAAATGCAACAAACTAAATTTCTTGACAGAAAAGTACCTGCCATGGTTCACCTGTATTCAAACAAATAGAAGAGCTAAAAATAAAACCCCAGTATGTCCCTCAATCACATCTCAGTACAGGGACAGACTCAAAGAGACTGTGGACAAGTCTTAGGAAGGCCCTTGCAAAACACATTTGATTTTCATAAGATATGGATAAAGTGAGAAGGTTGCAATAGCTACATTAGGGTATTTTGTGGTATAGCCTACATTAAAAGCAATGATTTTAATTAAAAGCAGTGTTACTCTCTTTGTTTAGAAAGAAGCTGAAACCTGGTCAGGAGAACAAGCACACAAGCCTGCGGTTACACCCAGCATGCAGCAAACTTCTCTCCTAAATTACCCTTCTCTAACCCATCCATCACTTACACCTTGTACAAAGCATCCACACAGAAAGATGTAATTCTCATCTCTCACCTTCCCAACCTCACACCTTTGGATGCAAACCGTATCCCTTCTCCAAATCCATAACTCAAAAGCACATGAAGCTAGAGCAATAATTTCCTCCCTGAGCACACAAGTAAAGCCCCATAGCTGTGTAAGAGCCTATTCATGACCCAGAGTTTTATGCACACCTCCGCATCCCCATGCAACAGGAGCACAGCAGAGGAACAAAAACTTGCTGTGGGGAGGAGAAAGGACTCCCCACGGCCCTCCCAGCATCCCCAAACTTCATGATCTCACCCAGGATTTAATCACTAGGATCTCCAGAGAAAAGAAAGAACAAACTCCCAAGCGGAAAGATAATGATAGGTGGAAAATCAAAGCTAAACAAAGGAGAGCATGAAGAAATGTCAATTCTTAAACCTGGGCATGAATAATCACTACTCTCAGAAATCTGGTGACTCAGTACTGCTGTGAGATTAAGTGGAAAAAATATTTCCTGCAGCCTATAGAAGTAATTACAGCCTACTGTGCAGCATTCCACAAGACATGGCTGGGCAGTAAGTGCAAAGCACAGAGTCAGATGCTAAAGAGGGTCCAAGCTTGAGCAGAACCTGGATCCTACTAATTGAACTTCACTGACTTTCCTCATGTGACTAAGGAGGCAAATAATAGGAGTGGGGTGGGCTCATGAGTGTTAGAATAGTCAACAACGTCCTAAGAACTGAAAGAATATTTGCCTCAAATTCAATTTTTAAAATTGAATAAGAAAATGTTACTCAGAGAAGTCCCTGAATACAAATGTACCAGTACAAAGGGATAAACGACCTACATTTGGGAGGCCTTCAAAGCAGGCAGGATTTTTCAACTGACAAAATGCCATCTTCATGCACTTCCTCCCCCCCAAAAAACCCCAGTCATGTCCAGAGATGAAAGAGTGCTTCTGAGGACAGACCAGTCCCCATCAGCCCTTTGGGGCTGGAGTTATGTGTAAGCAGCACCCACCAAAGTCCCCTGCATGGGGAGGGCAAGGGGACCCCAGAGCCCTGCAGGACCCTTGGTGCGGGGAGGGGCTCAGCCACACACACCCAGAGATCAATGCAGAAATAGTTTGGAGGGACCGATCTGATACCATCATCTGTCGTCATGGCGTCCATGTGACACAGCAACAAAAATAAAAGCTGTGTGGGCTTCCCCACCCACCAGCAAGCTGCCAGCCCTGCATACTAACAGCCTCCACTGCCTCTGCTCCAGGACCAGCCCAGGCACCCCGAGAGGGGAGTCTCCTGTGCTCTGCCCAGGATCTCGGTGTAGTCGAGTCCCTCCCACCTATCAGAGTGGACAGTCTGTAGTGCTGTAGAATGGCGAAGAACCTGAAGACACCAAAGGGAAACAACGCAGGGGTTGGTGCAGACCATGAGGAAGCAACAGGCTGCCCCTTCCTCCACGCACAGAGCCAAGGCCAACCTCTGGAGCAGCGCCGTGGGCAGCTGCATGCTGGATCACTGAGGGCATCTCATCTCACGTCTCTTCAGAAAAAGACCCTACACCTTAAACCCCACAAAACACAGCTCCTAGGATGCCTTTCATAAGTCAAACTCGAGCCCTACCTAATACCTTATTTACAGAATAATTCAAAGCACGAGCATCACCTCTCACATGTAAGGGCTGTGTGAGACAGGGCTGCCTTGCAGGAGGTGCTGCACAGACCCTGTCCCTGCACCCAAGGGATGAGGTGTGATGGAGCAAAGGCAGGCAAAACAGGCAGGGTAGCTTTGGGCAGACCCTCTGTAGGGACAGACTTTGCAGATACCAGCCCCTGATGAAGGCATGCCTTTCCTGCACCACACTCAACACCCAGCAGGGCCTTTTCTGCTCCCCTCTGCTCATCAGGGCGAGGAGAGAGCAGACAGCTCTGTTTTGTCACAAGATAAACTACACTCAAAACTGAGAAGTAACTGTGTTAGCCCAGCACACAGCCTGCCCTGCCTCCTACACATGGCACTCCAGAGAGGCTTCCCAGTGCACAGCCATGGCTTGGCTGTTTCCTAAGTCACAGATGTGCTGAGGGAGAATATGAGTGCATTGGACAACAAAACCACAGCCTCTCACACCTGGGGTGAGTGCTTTGAAGCAGCACATGAGACCTGCAAGGGAGGTTTCTGCTTCCTCCTTCAGCACTTCCTTCCAAAACTCCAAAGGTATCTGACAGGAGCAGACCTAGCAGTGTCACTGAAGTATTTGTTACCCTTTCTGAAATGATTATGTTTTCTTCTAAATGGGCAGAAATTATTGTCCCAAGTCATCCCAACAGAATAGTGTCAACAAGGACCCACATCCAAAATGCACTAGAAAGCCAGTATGGAAAAGGACACTCAGGAAGTGCTGGGTCCCATCTCTTCTTCAGCAGTGGAAGACACAAATGGAAAATGTGCCTACCCATTTTCAGACTTTCCAGGAATACTTCAAAGAGTAATGGCTGACCATTGGTTTAGGAAAGACCCCAAGGTCATCACAAGGTCATTCATGGCTCCAAAGTCAGGCCCAGCCGGCAGGGACAGAGCCTGCAGAGCAAATGGTAGGCAAAGTGGATGAGCTGTGGGTCTCAGTGTGGTTCCCACTATTCACAGCTCCACACTGATCACTCACTACTCACTCCTGGCTGCTGGCACTGCTGGGGGACCCATCCAGTGGGAATTCAGTGTGTGCAAGCAGCTCCTGCAAATACCCCCACAGTGCAGCTGAACCTGAGCCCTTGGCTCCATCACTGCTGTGCTGTGCAAAAAAAAACCAAGTTACAACAACCAGCTCGTGCTGAAACTGTGATTTTAAACTGTCCCCTTGCAGGAGTGAACCCCCATGCAGCTGGAAGGAGATCACACGCTCTGCCTTCCCGAGAGAAATCCAGACCTTAGGAATTTGCTAGACTGAAAGCAAATGGAGAGCTGGTCTTTGCCTGACCTTCTGCCCCCGGGGACTTGTCAGGGGGAGGGGACAGGCAGCTGCCGAGGCTGTCACCCAGCCCAGGGCAGCTCTGGAGCCAGCCACATGACGGGTTAGCTGATTACTGTTTAACTCCCACAGTGAGGGATTACACGGCTCAGAGAATTCCTGCATGGAAACATGATCAGCCCTGCACCACCACCTTCCCACTCGGACGACCTCTAAGGAACAGAGGGGTTTTCCAAGAGTTTTTCTTTATTAAACTCCTCATCAGGAACAAGCATCACAAGTCATGTTCCAGGTGCCCTCACACACAGAGCAGCATTTGCTCCTCTTCCTCACCACCACAGCCAGTACCAGCTTCAGCACCACTGCCCCAGAAAACACAAACGCTCCACCTTAGCTCACCACACTGATAAAGCCATCATGGGAGCGTCACATCTCACCTCACATTTTACACCTGAGGCTTTCCCCCCACCTCCGTCACAGAAAGAAAAAAAAGCTTCACAAACAACAAGCTCTTTCCTGAGAAACACTGTGTTCTGCTTCCAGCAAAATGAATTAAACTAGGTCTAGTCTCCAGGCTTTTAAAAGGAAGAAACAAGGCCCAGACCACAAGCAAACGAACATGAAACAGGTGAAAAACCCATGAAACTCATTTTTATTGGAGCTCAGGAACAGTAACAACCATTCCCTGGGGTGTGCAATCATTTTCTTTGTATTTGTCAGTTCCTATCCTGGAAAGGAGGGCAAGGAAAAGGAAGGAAGCTAAGGAGTTTCTGAGCAGAGTAATTTTACTACAATGATTTAAATAAACTGCTCTCTCCCCTCCTTCAGGATTGACATAGCTTTCTTTGGGGTTTTTTTTGCTGACCCATCTGGGCACCTGCTTTGAAGGGCACCTGCTCCAGGGATCAGGGGATCGGAGCAGGAATTTTGTCCTCTTCTTCCTTTCTGTCATTACCAAAACACTGGACTGCAGCAACTCATCCTGTTAAAAAGCTGGGCTGCTAAAACACACTGGGATCAAGAGAACAACAGTGTTATTTCAGGCAGCATAAAAAAGTGCCATGGGAGATTAAACATCTGTGACTGCCAAATCAGTATCGGCAGGACTGAGCCTTGAAACTACACCTCCTATGCCAGCAACTTCTTTGATGTGCACCATGAACATTTAGGGCACTGAACACGTGCTTGATGATAATGTTTTCATGATCCAAGGTCTTGTTAGGGGGAAAATCCCTAACCCATAAAGCAGAGAGACAAACCCCACAGGAACCTTACAATGATACAACCCACATGATACCCATTCACCCCACAGCCCCCCCCACGACACGATACAACCACCCCACAGGAATTAGTCAAGGATGACCAGCATCATCCATCAAGTACAGCAAACTGCAGACCCGTCTGTTCCAGTTCTCTCTCAAGGAGACCCTCTCCTGCCTGTGCTGCAGCTCCTGACAGAGACACAGCCTGAGGGCTGGGGACTGCAATGGCCCATTCAACCCAAAAGCAGTACCTGTAAACATGGCACAAAAATAAGGGCTGCAGGCTGCAAGCACCACCCGGTGAGCTTCCATCTCCACGGTTTCGGCCACAATCACCACATCACAGAGGAGCCGCTTGCTGAGAAAACACCAGAAAAGACAAAGATCCTTTCAGAACTCCAGGTCAGGCAAAAAGCTACATCACTATAGCCTGAAGTGGAAAACCCACCATTACAGACACAGCACCTGAGCTTCTGCCAAATCCCAGGGGAATATCCTCTAATCCTTCAGCTCCCAGCTCCTAGCACTGTTTGCCTACAAAGCAAAGCCCAAATCCTCCTGAGGCTGCAGCCCTGCCTGTGGTTCTGCTTTCCCCAAGGAAAAAAAAAACCTGGAAGCCAAACCAGACATACATGCTGCCCAAAGAACAAAGGGTAAGGGGCTCCTTCACCTCTCAAACAAGCAGGGCTTGGAGAAGGCACAGAAGAGCTTAGATTTGTGCACTACCTTGGGCCAGGCTCTAGTAGATTTGTAAGACAAGAAATAGCCAGGCAAGGAAACACCAGCAGCACTTTCATCTTTCAACAGGGACTAGGTAGAGTGGAAAATGAAGTGACTTCTGTACTTCCTTCCATGCTTGTCACTAAAGAAAGTGGCCACCAAAATATGTCCTGGCACTGGTAAGTGCAGAAGCTACCTCAGCTATCTGCCAGAGAGGAGGTATCAATCACTAGAATTTATCCATGTGCCTGAGAACTTCATTTACCTCATGAAATAGTCTGGGATTAAGAGTCACTGGGATAAAGAATGGGGTTCCAGACAGAAATAAAAAAAACTTTCTAAGCTCCCCCACTGACTCATTGTAGATCTTTGGAAAAGTCACTTCATTAATGAGTGACCTTTTCTACTCGCCCCACGTATGTCCTTTGAGGATTCATTAGTTAATGTTTGCACAGAGCTTCGCAGATGCCGACAGCAAGAAGGGCTCAGCCTCCCAATAAGTTGGTTTAGGATGCTTAAGCATACAAATGCAAACTAAGGGTGTTCTTTTCAAATGTCAAGCCCAAAAAAGGATCAGTGTCTGTAAATCTATATGTTGCCTTCTCTTTGGAAATACTTATCTCCACACTGAACTTTGTCTTTAGGAAACTGCATTATCAAATAAACATACACAGAGCTTCTAATGGACCAGCTATGTCTCTTCTTCTCCCTATATTGAAATATGTGAACAAAACAGCTGTGAAATGGAGAAAGAAAACAGGAAGAAATTAGGAACTGGCAGTCTGTACTCTACATTCATTCCAGTTTGGAAGGCAGAAGGGCAATGAGAGGAACTCTTAAAGAGCCTCTTAATGGAAGCTTCCTCATTTCTTTTAGCTTATGTAAAAGGTGCTCTGTTCAATTCCTTTTTGGGCTACAGTCATCTAAAGTACCACTCATTAAATTAATTTCATCTACATTCGCAAACTAAAAGCCTAAGTGGCACTTAGGGACATGGTTTAGTGGTGGCCTTGGCAGTGCCGGATTAAGGGTTGGACTCAATTATCTTTGGGGTCTTTTCCAACCTAAACAATTCCATGATTCTATAAAGTATATAGGTTAAAGGCTTAGCATGATTTTTCTAGACCCTCTGATGAGATTTCTGGATGCATGTGAAGGGAGGAACTATTATTCAAGGCAACTGTTAACGCTGATTGCTGACAGCTTAACAGATTCCAAGCTCAGTGCACATTCAAGAGATGTGAAAACCATATATTTCACAACAGCAGCAGGAGCTGACAAAAAAAAAAAAGAGTACCCAGCAGATGAAAACATCATACAGGTGCTTAATGACAGCTTTCATTCTTCTACATTTTGTCCGTTCAGCATTGTCCAAGACACCTAACCACAGGCACTAAGAAACATTGTCTATCTCCAGTTGTTCCCACTATGCTTCAATTAACTAAGGAATAATAGTAGCACTGGATTTCTGAATGTAGCTGCACAAACCTTTCATTTCAGATCCTTTGCTTTCAGTACAAAGAAAGGACCAGAAGGATGCCAGTTAAAAGCAAAAAAAAAAAAAAAACCAACAAAAAATCAACTACAAAACACCCTGTTTCATGTAAAAGTTACAATATTTCCATTTTCTTCCTATGCAACAGAGAATCACTGTCAGATATCTGTGGAAGGAAACGTTTCCAATCCTTCCCTACACTACACAACGTGTATATTAGGAAACTACTTAATCCATGGAGAAGAAGTAGCTATTACAGCATCTTTTGAGTACTTGGAGTGTGTAGGAAGAGCAAAGGTGTTACCTGCTTTCATCACATCATCTCAACAGTTAGGGAGCACATACTTCCATAAGAATTCTTTTTAAAACTGGAAGGGTGAATAAATCCAATGAACTAGCCAAAGAAATGCTCACTGAACTTCTGTCTGGTTTATGGAATAACAGACACCAAGAAACAACTCAGGCTGAACTGCTGCCACCACGTTGCTGATGTGATGACAGCAATTTTCAAGGCTGTGTTCACAGGTATTTTTTCAGCTTCTATTCTCCCTGTACCCACACAGCTGGGTAAAGACCAAGGTGTTCTCTTTTAACCAATATAAGGATTTTTCAGTTTGCAAGAAGAGAGCTGACATTCTTCCTGAGTACTTGCTTTTTCTTTTCGCCCCTTACTTTGAAGTGCTAAGCCCAGACCGAGTGATGCTGCTAGTTAAAGAGACTAAGAACAGTACATTAATAATCTTCGGTCTGCAATTATGTGTAGGTGTCTTAATGTCTGTAATGTTCTATTATTGGGTTTCAGACCCTTATCTGAGTTAAGAACAGAGTTTACAACTGAATTTGCTGTAAGTAATGGAAAAGACTAAATGAATTATCATCTGTAAATGAAGGCTATAGCTCAGATAATGCTTTTGAGAAGACAGAGGTCTGAGACTGGGGAGAGCAGCCCACCACAAAAGGACTGTATTTTAGCTTCCTATTTGTTGATTAATCCTCTGCATGCAACCATTACCTGTAATAAAAATGGCACAGACTATTTTCTACATCTCTCAATCAGCACAATTCTGCTAAACCAGAGAGGGTGCCCAGTAAGTCCAAAGTGTACCTCCGTAATTCATTCATGACCTTGAAAGCCTTTCTCATGTGAGAGGGATTCACTGTCACTGTACGCTGGTCCTTTTCATCTTCAGCTGCCTCAGAGGAACGGGAACTCTGCTTAATGCTAAAAACAGGGACAAAAAAAAAAAAAGTAGAAAGTTTGATTCAATGCCACTTTAAAAAAACAAGCATCCTAAAACTGCAGCATAGGATATTAAGCATGGAGTTACTCACAAGTCTATTAGTCAGTTTAGGTTCTCCACATAAAGTGCATCAAAAAATGCAGCTACTTCTGCATGGATGTTGAAAGCCAACTCAGCCCACATTTCAGCCAGCAGGGAAGAAAAGAAAAAAGTGCCAAACACCTGAGGACAAAGCCCAGTCTTACAGGCTTCAGGCCAGGAAAGCAGTAGAAGTTGAAATTCAAGCCAGAACATAATTGCCTCACTGAATGGAAATAGACTTCAGCACTGAGAACTATAAGAGTACCACAGATTTTTTTAACATTCATACAGAGAAAAATAAGATTAGCCCATCTGAAAAAGGCAAGCACACAATACATGACTTATATCTTCTTTAGAGGCAAGTAGAAAAGAGCTATTAAAACTCCCTGCACAGCTTTCAAAGCTTTACTGAAGCCACTTTCTGTTTCAGAAATAGGCCTATTTATTGCCACTGAAACATATGGAATGAATTTAATAATTCCTTTAATAACCTTCCTACATAACCAGCTACATAGGTAATGTCAAAGCAGAGGCACGCAGCTCTGTGCTGTGTTTAACCAGGCCAACAGGTGCCTAAGGCACATACATGTCCTCAATACTTTGTTGGTTGCACTGGCTCTTTACACACAATTTAGAGCAGGTCGATATCTCTACCCCATTGATCTGAAAGCCTGTGAAATCGCCCAGAGCTAAAGGCTCCCACCTGTGAAAGGAGCAGCCCTTTGAGGCAGGTCCCTGTTCTGTTCATGCCCTTGGCTCACCCCTCAAACCCCTCACAGGCAAAGGCAAATGAGTCAAGTCAAGGAGGGCTGTCTGTGTCAAAAGCCAACTCCAAGAGAATAGCAGATCTCAGGAGGCAACTCCATTGCCCCACGTGCCTGACTGGACACCTTCTCAGAGCTTTTCCTTCCAAAGGACAGTCTCCTTCACCTCTGTCCCCTCCTCCCTACCACCTTTCTTATTTGGGCTGGTATCATGATAAAAAAGGTTGAATCAGGTTAAACCAACAGTCGGGACAGCCCAGCATCCTGGCTCTATCAATGACCAGAAGGTGATGTCTGAAGAAGGATAAACGGCAGGGAAGTGTGGAAGGATTCTTCCCAGAACACCCCATCAGCCAAGGTGTGTATGCATGCACATATATATCTGTATACATGTATACTTACACACAATGAATATCCCTTTGAGAAACATATTAATCACTATATACAGCCCCTTGACAGTGTGAAGCCCTGGCTGAACATTGCACCCTCTCCACTGCCTGCTCCTGAGTGGCTGCCACCATCACTGTGTCCCTTGACACCACACAAAGCTCTCTGCCCCCCCCAGTAGTCTTTGGTGGGCTGCACTCTCCTTGCTCGAGCAGCAAGAGGCTGAGCAGCAGCCAAGCTGCACTCAGCTCAAATCCACATCTGCATACTGAGCTTTCTGCCTGAGACAAAGGTTAATGCCAAAAAACAGCCAAGTCCAATTCTTTCACTTTGCTGAGCGAGTGAAATATTTTCAGTCATAAGTGAAGCCGCAAGGCTGAGCACAATATCACTCAGCACATATTCCAGTGAGGGAGACAACTTCCCAGACTCTGTTACAGCTGTCATCCAATTATCTTAGTTTGGCTGGATTAAGAGAAAAAAAAATCAGAAAGGAGAATGCCTCGTGTTAAATGTTCAGTATTCTAGGGGTTGGTACCAGGCAATGACACAAATGGCTTTTCTATCCCTGAAAAAAGCTGCACTCATTCTGTGCCACACATACTGCCAGAGGTGTTCATGGGTGTGGAGCTGTGCTGGCACTTGGCTCCTCCCCAGCTCTGCACACTCCAGTGAGGAAGAGCCTCTCTGCTCCAGGGACACGGCCAAATGCAGCTAAGCCTCAGTGCCATGTCTATCAAAAGCCCTTGCTGAAACTTTAGGCCAGGTGAAGTTTGACCACAGCTCTGAACACCCCAGCACAAACCATTGATTTTTAAACAGTTAAACCTGCCCCTGTGGCATGATGGAGCCAAGGAGGGGAAAACTATTTACTATTTTCAGGCTCCAAAGCTGGAACACGTACAGGAAGCAAGCAAAGTAGACAAAAATAAAAATAATTTAAAAAAGAAAGTGAAACCGAAAGGCAGCATCAGGAAGAGGCACTCCCATTGCTCCTGGGGCAGGACAGCTGGCTCACCACAGGACACTGCCCTGGGCAGCCTCACAGACACCTCATGGCCCCAAAACCAAGCCATGCACACAGAAATCATGGGGGTTCTTGAATAAGAACAAGCGCACTGCTGAGATTTATTTATTAGTTCTCCAGTGCCCAGACCAAAGAGTCATTATGTTCAAATTTTTCTGCTGGCAAAAGATACAGTAAAAGGACACAGCAAGTTTCACTGAACACCAAAGTAAATGTCAGGTCAACAAGCTTTCATAAAGCCTCAACTCTACCAACTTTTGTCTGCATATTTTAAAAGCAAAAAAAAAAAAACTTGCTTCAGGATTTTGGAAAAGGATCAATCAGCTCTTCCTAAAAAGCAGGAAAGATAATTTTTTTAAAAGCATCCTAAGAGACATCCTCAGCTTAATTAAAAGGAGCAGATTTCAGAATTTGCCAAAGGCTTACCATAAGAAAATACTGCAGATTGTCTAGTTAAAAACTTGTTTCAAAAAAGATCAAGATATGCTATTTAAAGTTTTTTCCAAGTGACTCATAGAAAAAAAAACAGATTTGAAGAGTTAATGGCTAAGAGGCTTTAACTCATCTTTAAGACTGATTCAGCTACCATAGAATTGTATTCCAGTAATGGACAGAGGATGATTTTATCTGGGAGAGATATTTTACACCTCCATGCACATACTCTCAGAGATCACTGACACATTTCCAAAATAAAAATGCAAGAACCTGAATGCTCCAAGGAAATGCAACCTGCCAGAAAGCAAGAGCTGCCCCTGAGAGGACCAAACCATTCAATTTCACAGCCTTTTCTGAGATTTGTCCCTCCATAAGGCTAAAAACTATTAAATTTATTACACTGTTGTTATTTTAATAGATCAAACCAAAGGAGGAATAAGGTCCTCTGATCAAAGATACCAGCCAAGACCAGCTGGACATGCTGGAGCCCCTGCACCCCATGACCCCAGGGACATCCCCTGCAGCACCTCCACGTTTGCCAAGCTGATGTCCTACTACAGCAGCAGGACTTGTGAGCCAGCTGCCAGGAGCAATTTGTTCTATTCCTGGGCTATCCGAGGCCGTGCACTGAGTGAATCGACAAATGATTTTAATTTCCCTGGGCCAGATGAACATCCTCTTTACAGACACAGCAGGATGCTCCGAAAATGAGCAGAGAGGCTCTTGGTTTCAGACAGCGCCAACCTCACTGCCCCCTCCTGTGTGGCGTTTCAATGATGTCCCCATGTAGAAAAATGAACCCTGATTTGTGGGTCCCCAATTAAGCAAGTGAAGCTAATCACTACCCTATTGACACTGTTCCTCCTTTCCAGGACCCCCTAGCAGGGCTAGGCTCAGGTTGCCAGGGTTCACAGCCCAGCTTCTGCCCTAGTATGGCCACAACCCAGCTGACAGAAAGGTTTTTTAAAAACCCATAACCCATCATTCTGCTGCCTGCATGTATCAACTATAAAGTTGGGTTGCCTTAGTTACCAGCAGTAATTACAGATGTCTTTGTAGATTATGTGAAAGAATAAAAGCCTTCCTTAGAGATAAACTGTCCCCTGGCAAGATTATTGCTGTGCAGAGAGCTGGTAAACCCCAGGAACAAAATTCCCAGCTCTGCCAAATCCAATTCTAACAGTGGCTTTATGGCAGCCAGGAGTTCACCCTGAAGGAAGGGCAGATCTCAAAAGCAGTCTCCTTCAGAGCACAGAAGGACGAGTTTCTGCTCATGTTTCTGGGAGAATAGCCTCCAGGCTCAGTGCCTAACCCAACAGGAACACCACGGAGCTGCCCCTCCACCAGGAGAGGTGATGGGACCCCAGACAGGTCCAGCCCAGCCTCATCCCACTGAGCATCACTGGGGGTCTCTGGGAGCTGCTCTCCTCTCGTGCCTGAGCACCACAGGCTGAGCTCTGCTCTCCTGGTTGGCCCCTAACACAGAGCTTCAGCACCACAAGCTTGGCCAAAGACTCAGCCTGGACAATCCTGCACCTCTGTAGGGGCTTCATATCCCTGCATAAACTTAAAAGTGCCTGCTAACCATACATTTCCAAAGCCTATGGAGCTTCTTTGTGGGACATGTTAATCTACAGTTTCTGAGAGATTTGACATCGCTCTGATCTAAAAACCCAACAGATGCCCAATAGCAGTTAGTAGTGTTCAAAACTTTAATATCTCTACGAAGATAAATGAAGACCAAAACATTAGTTTTAGTCTAAGCAAAAAAAAAAAAAAATCATTTTACCTTAACTGGCCTAATTCCCTGTTTAGAATCAATGCCCCAAATCGCAGGACAAACATATTATCCCCAATAGTTTTATTCCTTGAGTAAGGCAGACACAGGAAAACATGAATGTAATGGCATAGTTATAAAAATCTCAATTTCTAAATTTGCCTTTAGCTACATATAAAGACATTCAAAAAATGGTGACTGAAGGAATCCACATACTGAAGTGGATTTGGAGAGGATTTCAGAGAAATGCATTATCATTAAAACATATGGGAGGCAGCATAATGGAAAGGATTATATTTCTTTTAATAGCAGTATTATTTTCCTATTTTGTTGATTTTTTTCAGTGCCTACATCAACATGGAGACATTAGCTTAGGAAAATACACAATTGGCATACAGTAGATCCTTAAAAGTGTATTCATATCAAAGGAGACCTCAGGGGGAAAGGAGACTTTGGGAACTAGTGAGAAGAAAAGTCTTTGCTGACAGTAATGGAAACAACACAAAATAACTTGAATATGGCAATACCATTTGCTTTCAAAGGCACATATTGAATTTCTCAAACAGATACCACAGATTACCTTCACTCAAACATAAAACTCAAACATAAAACATACAGGTGTTTTAATATTTTAACAAAAAATACTAGCATTTCAGGTGTTTTTTAAACATCTTGCAAATTCAGAACCAGCGTATCATGCCTAACTGTATGCAATTTCTCCATAAAATAGAACTCCCATCATTTTACTATCAGCACAGTAAAAGAAAACCAGGATTCTGAAATATCTTATTGCCAAATGTGAATGTTTCAGGTTAAATCTCCCTTGCCCCCAGCTGCTTCTGCTCATGTGCAATGACATGGGCACATGATACCACTGAACATCCTGGGTGTGCAAGTTAACAGGATATTTGAGTCTGGGCAGGCTTGGGACCAGAGTCAGAGGTGAAGTGAGCACCAACAACACGGATCCTCACTGACTACGAAAATGGAAAATGCAGAAATATTAAAAACCAGGGGGAATTCTGCCATAATGAAAGTCACTGAGTGTAAAATCTGAGGACCAATCTGCCTAACTGAAATGCAAAAGCACAGCAACAAGCACAGTGCAAGCCCACAGTGCTTGCCCACCAAGGTCATTTTTGAGCACCTCCTCCCAGGACTTGCTCCGAACAGGTAAAGCAGCCCCAGCACAGCCCCACACACCGTGCCCTTTTGAACCAGAAAGCAGGTGAATATTTCTAGCTTTCCTTGCCAGGAGTCAAACCCACATCATTACTGCCCACAACCAGTTCAGGACTGCCTTCCTCTTCCCGAAAACCAGAAATGCAAGCAGCAATCTGGGTAATCATTCCTCACTTCCAAAGGCAGAGAACATGCTGAAGGGAATAGTCCTTCATGCCCTAAAAACAGATGGTCTGGAAACAACAGGATAAGGTAAAACAGTCCAGGTATTTTCCCAGTGGCTTTTTCACCGCTGTATCCCCAGAAAAAGGCCTCCAGTCAAAATGAGACCATTGCTGGTAACCATCAAAAACAAAGTAATAAGCAACTGTGCCAAGGATGATCCCAGCCTGGGGTATCAAAACAGCTCTGTTCCACTTCCTCAAACACAGGCTCATTTATACAAATAAAAAAAAATAAAAAAAAAAAAAAGGAAATCCCATTCCATGAGCTGGCTTCTAGCATGACAAACTAAGATTTCAAGGCACTTGAAATTAATTAATATTTGGATTAATATTCAGAGGTGACTGTTCACACCATTACGGGAAGCAGAAGCCCTAAAATGAGAAATGTGGCAGGATAAAAGGCTTTGCACATTAAATACACAAACAATTGCAACCCTTGAGTCACAGAAGGGTAGAAAGCTGCCCTTTTGAGCTTGGAAAACAACTCCTACAGGCTGCTGTGAATGTTTTCTCTCAACAGAAGGAAAATTTCCAGAATCTGGGGGTTGATTTCAGCTTCATTTTCTAATCTATTATATTTAAACAAAACTCCTGTCAAGCCCTGAGGTTTAGTCCTACCAGCAGGTCAAGCCTCCTCTCTGTTCCCCCACCCCCTGCAAGGTCACCAGCACAGAAGGAAACACTCAGCATATCCTGTTCTTAAAAAAATATTGTAAAAACCCAGACCAGTTTAATGCTTCGTTTGAAGAAGCACAAGTAGTTTCTGGTATGTGAAAGGCACCTGACACAGGGGCGCAAGGAGGGCAGAGCCGAAACTGAACATCTCTCTGGCATCCACGAGTTCCCTGTGCAGCAATAATATCTTTTATGGTTCAGTGGACATTAGGTCGACTCGGTAAACACTTCTTCACGTAGGTTTTGGAGCAAAGTAACTGCTGGCAGGGAATAAAGTCCATACGGCCCGGGTACCGTATGAGGGAGACGCGGGATCCCCTGCACTGCCCTGACACCGCACAGCGCCCGACTTGCACTCACGCCGGCAGAAAAACCGACCCCTAAAAGATCCTCGGACATTACGGATTTTCACTCGTGACTCAAAAAAAGCAGCAAGTATCAGCGAGCCTGTCTTTAGCGGAATGCCGAAGTCGGCTGCCCGAGGTTCCAGGCGCAGGCAGGGCACACACAAGCCAAACACATCGTGCCGGCGGGGCAGCAACCCAGCCCTCTGTCCTGCATCCCACCCCCCTGTCCTGCACCCTTTCCCCTTGACCGGCTTCCCAGTCCCCTGTCCTACATCCCACTCCCCCTGCCCCGCACCTCCATTTTAGCGAACACCCCCCGACCTGCCTCCCTCACGTCCTTAATTACATCCGAAACACATCCTACGGAAAGCCTCCGCTGCCTCGGCGCGGGCAGGCGGGCGAAGCCGCCTGTCACCATGACATTGCAACATCCATGCCCGGCACGGCAGGCGCCCTTGGCGGGAGGCATTCCCGCCGGCGCCGAGCAGCGGGGG
>JAHLSL010000025.1:8051273-8064700 GCA_025920805.1 Petroica traversi | reverse complement strand
CGGCCCCGGCACCCATCCCTCCGCACAGCGCTGCCGCCGCCCGGGAGTTGTCCTCCGTGTGGCCCAAAACTGCTTCGATCCCTGCGAACTGGATTCAAAATCTGCGAACTGGACAAAAGTTTTAGCGGCTGAACTGCCCCAGTGCTGAGGTCAAGCCCCCGCACAGCGCAGGAGAGGAGAGGAGAGGTGATGGTGAGGAAGGAGAGGGTCTCAGCTCTGCTAAGTCTCTGCACTCCCACCGCAGAAAGCAGGACCTTGCTTCCCCCAATGTATCAAAACTTTCCTGTCCTTTATGGAATCTATCAGGCAAATACATCCTGCGTAGGCAACATGGGTCCTTCTCAACTGCAGGTGCTAAAGCACTGAACTAATTTACATTTGTCATTTTTATACCAATTGATACAAATGCACAGAGTTTTACATAAATCTTTTTCCCCCTCACTTTTTTAAAAGAATTTTTCAGTTGTATCGTGCACCAGTGAGGCCTTAGAGGTTAATTGTATTAAAGACAAGAAACATTTGCCTTCTTCATTACTCATCCATTCACAAAATGTTCTTGTGCAAAAGGAAGAGATAAATGGAAGTATCAAGAGATTTCTCCTGGAAGATGCCATTTCATCTCTTTTGTAAATAAAATTACCTCGCTCTTGTATGTTTCTCCTCCGGCCATGTCCTCAGCCCAAGTTTCATACATCTTTTTATAAGGTATCAGCAATGATGATTGAACAGATGCTATTGTACCTTCCACAGGAGGGTTTCAAAAGCTTGTTGAGAATCTTAACTACTCATCATCCTCAATCTTCAGATAAGACACCTGAAACTTAAAGGACCTTATCAAAAACACATGGGGATTGAGAGTCCTGCTATTTAAACACCATTTGGCAGCCTACCCATAAACAGAAGAAGTACAGATAAAGCCATGAAGTCAAACCGCACACAGAATTCAGGTAAAATTCCTTCATTTTCCCTAGAGAGCCCTGTTAAACTATCAGATCCTCGAATACTTTCCCCATGCCCAATCTTACACTGTTGATGCACAACATGCAAAACTGCAAGACACAAGCTAAAACCAGAGAAAAAAAACTATATGAAAATAGCAGAATTTACCTCAGAAATGAGGGCTAGAGCTTGTTTTCATTGAGCACATCCCTCTGTAATCATAAAAATTCCAGATACAAGAGCAAGTCCTGAAATTGCTGCAAGTGCCTGTGTACTTTTATTATCACAAAGTTTTTCAATAACAAAATATTAGGCTTTCACCTTAAAAATTTACATCTCACTCCAGTCAACCTGGGAGCTAAGCACCTAAATTGAAATTTAGCAATACCTTCTCAGGCTTTTGTACCACTGGATTCTACAAATCCTGAAAGTAACCACAGAAAGGCACTATGACAGACAAGAGCAAACCTGTGAATAATCCTTGCTGTAGTGGAACAAAAGCATGTTCCATTAATCAGAGATTATCTTTACAGCAGCCTTGCAAAATAATCATGACTGGATAACAATCCAAAGACAAAAACTTCTTGTTTGTTTTTAAGTGCAAAGACTGGTATCTTGAAAAAGCATTCAGCTAAAAGAAATTAGTGACACTTGATAGGTGGTTCCAGCCTCTTTCAAAAATTCCTAATCTCAAGTAGTCGAAAATTATTCCTACATCTAATCTACCTTCAATCACTGACAGAATAACCAATGCTCAGAGGAGAAAGGTCCCCAGAGCACCTGTTCCAGCCACTCCCACCATTCCACAGCTCACCAAAACCTTTCCAGATTCCTGTGGCAATCTTCACGTCTACAGTGAAAGACCGAACTCCCCAGTTCCAAGGAGCCACAAGGAGATAGGAGAGAAAAGCATTGCCAGTCTCTCCACAGCAGCAAGGAATTTCTTCATTGAAAGGGAGGGAATAAAAACAATCCCTATCAATCCAATCCAAAACTCTCTCCTAGCCCAAAATCCAATAGCTGGTTTAATCCTGAGGTTTTAAGGAAAAGATACCAAATGCTTACAAGAATTTAATTCTGTGAAGGCCCCAATACAATCAGACAATACCTTGTCGATATCCACAGCCTCTGCAGAAGACTGAAAGAGTCACTTCACCTCCCAAAAACCCTGCAGAAAGCATATTGCATCAAATTGGGAAAAAACCTTCCTTGCTCTGCAAGGCAAACTGCAAGAGTCGTGAGTCGCTGGATCATCCAGGCTGGATACAGTGCCAACAACAATTTAGGAACACTGCACTCCCCTGTATATACCTAATTCTAGGCATATACCAATATTCAGGTTCCAGAGATCCATATCATAAGAATTTCCTATATTTAACAGCTCTCCTGCTTAGTTGAATAATCTCCTCCATGAAATCGTCAATCAACTTCCTTTAAAAATCTATGGTTTCAAGATTGAAGAGTTGGGAAAGGTGTACATAAAACACTGCATTCACAGAAATTTCTAAAGCTGCATCTTCTCAGCCTAAATTATTTTTCATTCTGTTTTTTAAAGATATATAGGTCTTCAGATAAATATATTTTTATATATCTATATAAACATATTTTTATTAATGCATATATTAAGTATATACATTTATCTTTGAGTGACCAAACTGATCTCACCCTGAAGCTTGTCCTACTTTGAGTGTTCTTTGAACCAGATCATCTCCAGGAGTCCCTTCCAAATAAACTTATTTTGTTATCCTAATTAGGTAGATATACATTTAGATAGATCTGTATTTAGACCATATGTTTTCTTGGAAAAGGTTCACTGAGGATATTAATATAAGAAAAGCAATATATAAGGTATCTGCTGGAATAGCTGCATTGGTTAATTGCAGTCACTTGGAGGTTGGACGCAGGTACTGCACTGGCTCCCAAGGAAACTGGTGATCGAGGTACCTCAGCAGAGAAGTCCCGAGGGTATCTGCTGCCCAGCCACTGCTAGAATTGAGTACCAAAACCAAAACAACAGCCAAAATTTACCTACGACAGCAGCTTACAGGAATCCTAGTTATCGCAAGGCTCAAAGGGATGCTGTGGGAGACCTCCTAGGTAAGGACCTCCCCAGAGGATGCTCTGGCAGCTGAAGCAGGAAGAGGCTCCCACCGGAGCAGTGTTTGCTAAAGCACGGGATTCGCAGAGCAGGGGCTGGAGCAGCCACCCCGGCATTCCCCAGGATCTGCTCTCCGGGCGGAGGTGCTGCAGGAGCCACCAGCATCTCCGGCAGCGCTCCGGGCTGTTGCCCTCTGCTGGCACACATCCCCTGCCGTGCTCCTGCTTGTGCAGGCAGCACAGCCCGGCTTTAGAACATTGTTTTCCTTTAGTCTTTCGTATAAACCACAATTCTTATAAATAGTGGGTTTATTCCAGCAATTTCAAAATAACATCACCACCCTTAGAGAACCCTGACGGTCTTCTCTTCCCCAGCTGTGATTTCTGGGACATCAGCCATTCCACTGCTCACCCTGCACAGCAGTTACCCACCAGCTGAAAGTGTTCTTCCCGCTGCTCTTCTGACTCTTTCCTGGAGCATAAGCCACGGATGTCACCCCCAGTCACCTATGTCAGAGGAACACACTTCCTGCCCTGCAGTCATATTACATATTTATCAGAAATCTGCAGGAAGATTTTCAGATAGATTTTATTGTTTAGAATTTAGTGCTCAAAAGGAAAAAAAAAATCAGGAAGAAAGCTGTAAAAACAACCCTTGTGATCACTGGAACAAAGGCAAAGGCCTAAATGCTACCAAGTCTCAATAGAACTGTGCACCTACTGAGTGTATAGTTCTTGCTACAGGCTGAGAAAAATATTGAACTTGAGAAAAAGTTTAAGCTATGCACCAAAATGTGGGATTTTAAAATAATTTTTTTCTAAAAACTTTATTTTTTTCTAAAAAATTTATTTTTTTCTAAAAGTTTTATAATTTTAACGCGATTCTTCATCTTTAAAATACAACCCTTAATGCTTCCACTACTACCTTCTGTAATAAGGGGAAATTATGCATATGCTTCATAAAAAGATATTGCTTAATTAATATTTGTATACTGAAACTCAGAGAGAACAGCATAAACAAAGCTATTCCCACTGAGGATCTCAACACCATAACCCAAGTCTCTTTACTGTTATTCCCTGTACACTCATAGTCTTGCTCTCTTCTTGGAATTTTTTTAAACATTTCATTCCTTGCTCTTTGCAAAAGCCAAGAAACACAGTGGGCTGCAACATCAGCACAAATGAGTGAACCCCACAGATGCCATACACAAAAATTTAGACAGGATTGTTTCTGCAGGCACATTATTTTACCCAAACAGAAAAACCTATCTCAGACAGTGTATCTTCCCACAGGTAACAGACTGACCTTCATTATACTGCTTGGTATTTTCTGGGCAAACCTCTTTCTGTTCAATATTCCATAGCATATTCAGAGTAGGAACTGCACGTCAGGGCTTGGTTCAGGTTTCTCTTCACTTACTCAACTTTTGTGGTGTGCTTTTCAGGGCTCAGCTTTCCCATCCACTCATTCACACAAAGTGCACCCTGTGAAGGAGAAAAAAAACCCACACAGGCATTAGAGAGTGTGTGGCATCCGCTTGTTGCAACGCTTTTGGCACAGAGCAGCTCCAGCAATAAAACAAGTTCAGCTCTTCTTTCGAAGGTGATGTTTCTCAACTCCCTCTCATCTAACTCCCCAACATACCAAAACAAGAGCTCCCTGTTGCCACCACCTACACACAAAGCCATCGTAACATTTCCAAAACACATGGTGCTGATTCATCACCAAGTTCACGCCTCAAAGATTTAAAAGTAAAATTTACACCACACAGAGGAAGTTGAGATTTTAACTGGTACTGGGTGAGTAAAAGAAAATTCCCATAACAACATCTAAATGATGTCATTTGAGAAAAAATAATTTGCCTGCATTTAAGACTGCTGAAAGTAATGGATGGATGGGCCTAAAGGGAAAAGGCACACTGACTGCAAGGGCTGGAGCTCCTTGTGCTCCTTATCTCTCTTTTTCAGGAGGATACACCTCCATGAGAGTAACAGTAGAAAGCTGGCACTACTCTTGCAGAATGCAGTTGCTATCCACCCTGTGCAACAGGCATCAGCAATGACAACCAAACATCCTCCAGGCCCCAAACATGTGCTCTTGGGGGAGAAGTCCTGAAATTGCAATCAGGACTCAAAGGAGCTCTTTCCAATAAACAGAGCATTATTATTACAGCAGTGGTGGAAAGAAAACAAGTCCAAATGAAATCTCACAGTGAAGGATTTTGGCCAAATTTGTTACCCAGTAAACTTAAAAGATTACTAAAACCTGAAGCGGTACTAAATAAGCACAAGGAGAGAATTGGGAATTTAGCATCAGGAATCTTCCACAATGCTGCAACCCAGCCCAGGAAGAGTCAGTGAGCTCGAAACAAGAGGAGATGCCTTCTGAGGAGGGAGGGGATCGGGAGGATGAAATCGGAGTAAACTATTTCAAAACACAGCTGATAGTGCTGTGCTTGTATGCAATAACAAGGTAAGCACAGCCTCCCCCCAGGGTCACCCTGCAATTTGTTCAGCAGGGTGTGTGGGTGGGAGAGGGAGGCTTCCCATTGGAGCTGGGTTAGTGTGCAGTAAGAAAAACAAAATTATTGATCCACAAAATAAAAAAGCACATGAACTTCCAATCCCAAACTACTTGTGCATTTTACCTAGCATTGCTTTAATCCGAGTCTGTGCTGGAACAGGTTCAAGTACTCCTGAACTTTCTTCTTCCCAGTCTGTGCCTGCAGTGACTACACTCATGCTTCCTTCCCCCCAGGGTTTTGTGAAAAGCAAATTTTCCTACAAAAGAGGGAAAGTCCATTGTGAAGGTACAGGAAGCAACAAAAATTACAGAAATGACAGAAGAGACTGAGATTATATGCATCATTTATATTGACTAGATTACAGACTAACAGCATGTTTTCAGATGTGTGGCTTTGCATGTCTTTAAAGTCCAAGAACATTCCCAGGAAAACAGGGCTTCTGTGAGACAAACCAGTTGGCAATTCCATGGTACAAAATAGCATTTGAACAAATGATGTACTTTCAGATTCATGAGCTCATTTTGCTTCTAAGGATTTTTTCTGCAATGTTAATCAGTGATTGGTAGTTTGATGGTGGTGAGCAAATGCGCATCTTGACACATTTCCAGCCAGAAATGTAATTCCCTTCTAAATTGACATCAATTCCTCACTGCATTACTCATGAAAAGAGGTATTTATAGTAGTTTGATGAATATAATATGCACCAAAATTGTACATAGCTCAACATAGCCCAACTAAAATTAAAAAAAAAAAAAAAAAAAAAAGAGGAACTATTCTTTCAAATCTGTGTAGTTTCCATCTGCGAAAGCATTTGGGAATAAAACTGTAAGCATCATGCTAAGAGGGTTAATATCCAGATGCCTCAGACAGATGGCATTATTAGTCTGCCTGGGCTTGACATCTAGTTTTCCAAGTTAAGGAGCTTTGGTTCCTTGGATGGTTGACAAACTGCTCTAAGCCTGACGTTTACTGTAACAGCAACAGGCAACATTGCAGCTTTGCCTAAAAGACTTTGAGCAAAAAAAATTTACACCAAGATTAACCACACTCAGAATGTACTTTAAAAAATGCTGTTGCATATTTAGGTTAGGACTCCTGCTTGCAAATGCTGAACCATGGATAGAGAACAGTACTTGAATTTTGCTTTTTATGCTGGCTGTTTTGGTTTTTTTTTTCTTTTTTTACGGCCTACACCTGAACTGTACAATCTTTTAACTCTTCAGTCTATTCAGTAGATAGAACTACAGGAAATACAAAAATCTGAAGAATATCTCTTTTCTGAACTTCAGCTTTACAGCTGTTTACTTTCATGGTTTCCACTACCCATTTCCCCAGAGAGGTGTTTTTAAGGGGAATGTAGGATTTATAGGATTAAAGCACTCTGAGAACTATATGAACAAAAGGTATCAGTTCAAAAGTGACTATTTCTGCCAGAAATTGGTGAGAGTTCTGGGAACAGAGAAGGTAAAAAGACTAGGATTTGTCAGAGTGAACAGCAATAAGAAAAGCACCCAATTCCATCAGCCCCTTTACAAGTCCTGGTACACATGTAAATAATACAAAATTCCTAGGGAAACATATATAGCAACAAGACTTTCATCTTGCAACGAGAAATGCACATCTGACACTCATCAATAGCAATGCTATTACAGCACACAAAAATGCTCATTCAAGGTTAGTGGAAGTAGAGGTAACATGTGTGTGTGTGCACATACCAGATATAATGGAGCAGTAATGCTTCAACAGGACACCTAAAAAATGCCCATCAACAAAAGCAAACAGTGCTTGTTCAGGCTAGCTCAGTAGTCCTTGCGGTGTGCTTGCATTGCGAAATACACTTTCAAATGAAGCAGGGATACAACTGTTTTATTCATTAAGAAATACAAAAATAACAAGCAGAAAACTCATCTTTAAGGGACACGAACACCAGACCACAGAACCAGTTATGCAAAACATGTGAAATAACCCATTTTGTAAACTACGACCCTGGGTAGTGTGAAAGACTGAAAATTGGGTGTTACACTTGTAATCAACTAATATTAATCCAAAGTATTGCCCATAGAGTTTGAAAAAAACACTGAAAATGCCTCTTCCAAACTGCTCAGAAAGTAAAAGGTCTGTAACAGCGTAAACCACATAAATGTGGTATAAACTGTTGATTACATGACTAATCCATAGTAGCTACAAAAGGTCATACAATTCTAATCTAAAGGCTTGGATGCCTTCTATCTGAAAACCATCCCTCTCACAGACTGCAAAACACACCATGTTTTCTTCACTGTGTGGACATCAGAGGGGTGTCCTTCAGGCTATTTTTTGGAATTAAATAACAATATTATGATTTAAGCCAAGCTTTTAAATTTTAGAATAAATATTCTGAGGTATACAAAAAAAAAGAAAGCTGCTCTCTTTTCACACTTGAGTGGAAGATTCAGGTCCTCACCATCACTCTGGCTCATGGCAGCAGTGGGAATGTCATGTTGGGACAGTAGGATAATAAACCAGTTTTCTGACCTATACCATCTAGTTAGATCTTTCAATTCTAAAGGAAAGCAAAATTTGCTTTACAGGGATCTAAGCTGGGGTATGGGGGGAGAAGGAAGACACCATAAAGCATTTGAAAACTTTACATTTTTTGCAATTTTATGTATTTCTGCTTCACAGGTCGTTAAGCCCACATGTGCAAAGTACCTGGTAGAATTCAGGCACACCTCTTGTCAGTGCTGTGCACACCCCCACCTCCCTGCAGGGCTGAGCTCCTGGGAGCAGGACTGGGATTGCCAGAGCCAATACTGGAGCCTGGACTGCAGCTATTGCAACATTCAACACAGACCCAAAAGCCTGCCCAGCTCTGCAGGGTAAGGACTGCCCACCCAAGTTACACTGCAGAAACCTGCAGGGCAAGACAGCTTTTATTTTGCAAGTGTGTCACACAATCAGGGACACACTGAGATTTACTGCCATCAAAGCTGCCTGAGCTGTAGCCACTGTTCTAAACCACCTTTTCAGCACTTGATGTTAAAACAAACACATGGGAGGTACTTCCATGGACTTGTGCAAGTATCATTGCACTACATATGTAGGTGTTTAGCAGGTTTCTTTTTAATGCAGTAGTAGTCAGTATTATAAAAGTGTAAGTTAGGCTAGTTCTATTAGCCTAACAAAATTTACAAGTCAAGAACAAATTATACCTTAGAGTAGACATGATCACCCATTACTATTAAAAACTGTATGTACATCACAACCCACTGAGTTCAGTGACACTGTAGTCTGAAAAGTTTGGTTTTGGGAATTCAATTTTGGTCATGCAGATTACAAAAATAAAAGAACATCTGTGTTTTAAGAAAACTACCACACTTTTACTTTATTAAATGCTGAAAGCAAACTAATTGCTCTTAAATTCTATTTCTCACAGGTGACACCACAATCCAGCATTTGGTCCTGAACAGAGGACCATTAAATTATCGAGATAATTTCAGACATAGGAATTTCAGAACTACAAACTAAGGAACAGCAAAGTAGTGTTACTTTATTTCTATCTCCCTGACATTCCTAAAGCAACTGAGAAGTCACAAACTTCACAGCCAGCTGTACACCTTATTTCACCTCAGTTCTTCCTATGCACCTCTATGCAGACAAATCCACCCAGGGGCCATAAAAATCATTAAATACCATTAAACACCTAAACAAAGCTTTATCAAAAAAATCTCTTATTACTAGAAACTGTACTAGAAACAGGTTTACATTCCGAGAGTCTTGAAGTCACTGTGTCTTTAATGCCACCCAATACAGATCTGCACTTTTCTATATTCCATGGTACACCCTGGCATTGCTGCTCCTCACCTGACCAGTGCTTACAGGATCCTCTCCAATGGCACCTGCAGGGTCACATCTTCTTGCTCCCAAGAGACCAGAGGTCAGAGGAGAGCAGGTGACACCTACTCAAGCCACCAGAGAACATGGCTAAATAGGTGGCAATCTTTCAAGGGAGACACTAGGCAGCCTACTCCCTAACCCACGCGCCATTTTTGGGATCAGCTCTTTGTTCTAGCAGACATTAGTCCTACAAGGACTATTGCACACAGGTAACAGCATTTTTCAGCACAGCAGTTCCCAAACTATCAGATTTCACACACAAAGTCACTTCTTAAAAATCCTACTCATTTCTAGTATCAATATATTCTGTCACACCACATAACATGAAAATACCATAAAGCTATAGTTGGTGCACAAACCATTAGCTTCCTAAATCAAATGACAAGACACACCACAAAAGTGAATTTAACCATTTCTCTGCAAATCAGGCTGTCCCTTGGTAAGGTTAAGGCAACTCACCGCCTGCAAGGGACTAAATCATACCCCCAAACTAACACACAACCTAGAACTCTGGTGCACATTTTAGCTAAAAACAGGAAAACTGTGCTTCAAAAGAAGTTCAAGGATGACTGCCCAACATGGCTGTAAAGTGCAAGGGTACAGAAAAAGCCTTCAAGCCCAGTGAGCTGAAATAAAACCACCTGAAGCTGTGCATGGACAAGAGCTGGCACTTGCAGTGTTTTACAAACTCAAACCCTGAAACTTGACTTACAACAACATCTGAGATGCTAACAGGCTTTTGGGATAGAAAAAAAATTACAATTGCAAACAGCAAGTTACTTGAAACCTATTTATAAAAGGTCAGCTAAGCCAAAGAGAACCGTGGCTCTCTGGAAGAGCCATAAATTACCACAATCACAAGGAAACTCGGCACTTAGTTTAAATCCTGATGATACCAAAAGGATGTCCTGTTTGTTTAAGCTCACAAAGGAAATTAAAGTGATGCAGTTTCACTTCTAATAGCAATAAAGCTCATTTCAGTTTAAATCATTATGTTAGACTGATATCAAATAGTAACAATACCTTGAAATTTCAGGCGAAATTCTTCAGTCCAGAAGAACCAAGCCCTACACATTTAACTTTTCACTGGAATCAGTGGGAATTATATGCCTAATATCTTGCATATCTGGAGCAAAGCAAAAAGCAGCTTTTATGATGCAATCCCATGAAACATCAGCATTCTAAGAGCTTAGAAACCTGAAGAAAAAAAAATGTGTACTTTTTAAGTCCATGCCCCACATCATATATACTCTCACTCAAGCATATAAGGAATTCAAATCTTTTATTTGATATCCATAAACCCATAAACGTTGCTATTCTATATTTCTATGCAGGAAGGCAGTTTTCCCCTAAAACATTATGCTTTTTAATAAACAACAAACTTTAATTCTATTGCGTGAAAGGGCTACAAATATACATTTTTAATCAAGCAGACTACACAGGTATCTTTGCTTTACAACTGGCACCTATGTTACTGGTACACTTGCTGGCTCACTTCTGAGCTCTTTGTCCATAGTTAGATCACCACTTTCTGAAATACGGGCAACTGCAATTATTATTTTTAAAATTATGTGCTGAGGCAGGTATTGCAAATCCATTCCTTTTTTTTCCCTTCCCCATCAGTAGTCAGGGACCCCATCTTTAGTCACGTGCAGATGTCACCGCAATCTACACCAGTCATCTAGAGGTATAAAATAACTTTTCAAGGTCTGGTACAATTCTTAGCAAGCTGGTTTTACTCCTGCTTTAAGGAAGCCCAGAGTACGGGGCTGCCATCCTGCCGGCAGATGGAGCTGCGAGAGTTCTCAGGGAACTTTAAGGAAGGACAATAGTCCCGAGTGAAATCTCTTAACCCGGGGCTAGGAAAAGAATTAAGCCTTTAATAGAAGGGATAAATGTTGACCCTTTCCTGGAAGGAATCACACACAGACAAACCGAGGACTTAAAAACTAACCAATAAGAAATTCTGAACATTTTATATGAATGAAGCACATGCTTAACACAAACTATTTCTTCAAAACTACACAGCACATACGTTGATGGAGTAGTTCTATAGAAAAAACTGACCAACTATGTCAGCACGTCAAACTGCCTAGTACAAGATGGTGGATGCACACAAACTGCCAAAGTGAGAACGAGTATTTAAAAAACAGACCACATCCACGGATTAGTACTCCAAAAATTTCTCTGCCGAGTATTTGAAAGCAACTAGCAAAAAAAAAGTCGGTTAGGACCTTTACTGGCAACAAAATATTTACTACTCTAAGTACACAGAGATTTTAAAGCAGAGGAACACTTGCTTCAAACCTAGAAAAGCCTTAAAACCGTTCGGAATTGATCCTAGGAAAAAAAATTAGACGTGTAAAGGTCAATGAACACAATGATTTATTTAAAAAATAAAAAACGTAAAAACCATTTTTTCCTCCTTTACAGAAATGTTAAAAGTCAGTCATGGGATCCGAGTAGCTTTTGTAGAAAAAAACGTAGTATCCAGGTATCGAGTCCTTACAACAAAGGAAACTCCCCCCCTAACCCTCCCAGTTTTTACTCCGGATCAGCAAGACACTTCCCACCCCGCACCCCGCCAAAAAACCAATTTAAAACAAGACATTTTTCGTTGCTAGTATAAAAACGACCAAGGTCCAAGTAATAATAAAAAAATAGAGTCCATCAATGACTGTAACACAAAATATGTGTAAGTGGGGCCCAGTCCATCTTCAGAGAGAAAGAAGTGGCACAGGCAGCAGAGGCGACCCTCACGGGGCATTTAGGAGCTGCTCCCACAGCAGGGAGGCATTTAAAAGGAGCTGCCCTTCGGCGAATGAGAGGAGAAACCATTTAGAAGCTGCCCCGTATCGAAGGGAGGGCTCTCCACGCCCCCCCCCTCAATGGGTATGGGCGCTCTAGCTCAGAAAGAGCCGCCCCCGTAGCCTCCCCCTCCATAGCCTCCTCTGTACGGTCCACTGTTACTGCGGCCCCCCCCAGTTGCCGCCCCCTCCTCCACCTCCTCCGCCGCTCTTCATGGGGCCGTAGGAGGACTGGTGCTGGCTGTAGCTGCCGAACCCGCCGTACCCGTTGCCGTAGTCGCCGCCTCCCCCTCCGCCGCCGCCTCCGTAGGAACCGCTGCCATAGGAGCCGTACCCGCCGCCTCCTCCCCCGCCGTAGCCGCCGTAGTTGTTGTAGCCGCCGCCTCCTTTGGAAAGCCCGTTGTGATCCCGGTTGCCGGAGCCGCCGCCGCCCCGACCCCTTCCTCCTCCTCGGCCGCCCCGGGAGGGCCTGGAAGAGCCGCCGCCTCCCCCGCCCGCCTGGATGTCCTCCTTGGGCACGGCTTTCTTGACTTCCACACGGTGGCCCTGGATCGGGTGGAACTTAACAACGGCCGCCTTATCGGCAGCGTCGTGGTTCTGGAAGTAGACGAAACCGAAGCCGCGCTTTTTCCCGCTCTGTTTGTCGGCGATGATCTCGGCCTTCTCCACGGGGCCGAACTGGCTGAAGTGCTGCACCAGGTCCCCTTCGCCCACGTCCCCTTTGAGGCCGCCCACGAAGAGCTTCTTCACCTTCGCGTGAGCGCCGGGCTTGGCCGAGTCCTCCCGGGACACGGCCCGCTTCAGCTCCACCGCGTTCCCGTCCACCGCGTGGGGGGACGCGGCCATGGCGGCGTCCGCCTCCTCCACCGCCGAGTAGGTGACGAAGCCGAAGCATCGGGAGCGCTTGGTCTGCGGGTTGAGCACGACCACGCAGTCGGTGAGGGTGCCGTAGGCCGCGAAGTGCTCCCGCAGCCCAGCCTCCGTGGTCTGCACGTTCAGCCCGCCGATGAACAGCTTGCACAGCTGCGAGTTCTCCATGCTGCCGCCGGTGCCGCGCCTGGGCCTGGCGCCGAGACTCCTCCTCCTGTTCGGGGGCAGCTCCGGAGGTTTCTTCCCCCCCTGCTCCGTCTTGCCGCTTCTTCTCCCTGCGAGCAGCGCGACCTCACGGCTGCGGCGGCCGCCG
>JAHLSL010000025.1:7997948-8050873 GCA_025920805.1 Petroica traversi | reverse complement strand
CGCGCCCCCAATGGCGGGGCCTCCCCTCAGAGCACCGGGCTCGCAGGGACCCCCGGCGGGAGCCTGGCCCAACCTCACCGCTCCAGCACAGGGCACAGCATCGCGTCCAGACCGTCCTGGGATCCTCCCTGTGAGGGGCACTCCTCATCCCATCTGGGCAACCTGTCCCAGTGCTCGTCACTGCCCTATGTGGGACACTCCTCATCCCCGCTAGGCAATCTGTCCCAGTGCTCGTCACTGCCCTGTGAGGGACACTCGTCATCCCCTCTGGGCAATCTGTCCCAGAGCTCGTCACTGCACTGTGTGGGACACTCGTCATCGCCTCTGGGCAATCTGTCCCAGAGCTCGTCACTGCACTGTGTGGGACACTCGTCATCCCCTCTGGGCAATCTGTCACAGTGCTCGTCACTGCACTTTAGAGTTTTCCTTATGTTCAGGGGAAACCTCCTGTGCCTCTGTTTCTGCCGTTGCCTCGTGTCCCCGTGGTTGGCACCGTGCAGCGGAGCCCGGTCGGCCTCTTCGCATTGCCCCTTTGGCTCCGGACACTCTCGGCGCCCGTAGCGGCGGCACCTCACTGTGTTCGCATCTCACTCCTCGCCTTCCCCAGCCCGCTCCTGACTCCCCTCGTCGGGGGTTTAACCCTCCGTCCGGTTGTTTCTCTCCGCTCCCTGTCAGCCATGGCTCCTCCCCCGTTTGTGTCCCTCTTCCCTCGGTATCCCGCCCGATCCGTACCCACGGGAGCGTGGCCCGAGAAGGGCAGCGGAGCTGGGGCAGGGTCTGGAGCACAAGTCCGGTGAGGAGCAGCTGAGGGAGCTGGAAAGGGGCTCAGCCTGGAGAAAAGGAGGCTCAGGAGGGACCTTGTGGCTCTGCACAACTCCCTGACAGGAAGGGGCAGCTGTGGGGGTCGGGCTCTGCTCCCAGGGAACAGGGACAGGAGGAGAGGGAACAGCCTCAAGTTGTGCCAGAGAAGGTTTAGATTGGATATCAGAGAAGAATTCTTCACGGAAAGCACTGTCCAGCGCTGGCACAGGCTGCCCAGGGCAGTGATGAGTCACATCTCTGGAGGGATTTAAAACATTGTGCAGATGTGGCACTTGGGGACACGATTCCGTGGTGGCTTCGGGAGTGCTGAGGGAAGGGTTGGATTAGATGATCTTGGAGGGCCCTTCCAACTTAAACAATTCTGTGATTCTTTCTCACTCACTATTCTGCTACAGTTTCTTCCCCTGCTTCCCAGTCATCTTTCCAGCCCTCTCACAGCCTACTCACCCTTAAATCTCTCCTTAGCTCTGAAAAGGAGGTATTTTCTCAGAGAAATAATTAGAGCTGTTCAAGAGTATGCAAGCCCTGTGGAATGATGAATAGTGAGATCATTTTCCTTTTTTTTCTCTGACTTTTATAGTACATTAAACATTGTTGTCACGAAGACTGCAGCATTACTTTCAACTTAGTGAATTTTTCATTAGAAACAAATTTTTTTTTTTGGTCTAGCCACTGGGATTTATGTTAAAAATTATGCAGGAGCTAAGAATGGCTGCAGTTTTGCATTAGGCACTGTCAGGGTGTAGTTCCACAGTTGCCTGAACTGATCCTGCCTTTTCCACATGTGCCAGCAACACACAGTGATCCATGTAAGAGAACTGAGACAGCCACAAATAGTTTTATCATGACAAAGGATGTAGTTTTCAGCTGCATCAGCTTTCTGAAACATTTTTTTGCACAACATACTGGTGCAAGGAGGAAGCAGAACTGCAGCATCCCCCTGATACAGATCAATTGGAAATGCTCCCTTGGAGACACAGACAGAAACACTGGCTGTGCTGGAAGGTTGGTTAACCACAGCCCCAGAGGAAATCCAGGGAGGCTGAACATACTTTTGTCTCACACCCTATGATTATCATTAACCATTAATACTCAAATTGGATTATTTTTTATGTTATAGCCAAGTCTCTCGTAAGAGTAACCCATTAAATGCCTGTGTTTGACAATCACAAGGAAAGTTGTCACATATTTAGATACATTTATCTCAATGCATGAACTGACATCATCATTTTATATAGTTTAAGAAAAGAGAATATGCCCATAATGCCCATGAAATATTTGTGGTTTTAAAATAAACAAACATATCCTACTCTATTACATAAAAATCTTCTACCCAGAGGCCATCTGCAAGCTCCACATATTTACAGGAAATACAAAATTATATTTTGCCTGCTAATTATTGTAAGAACTATATGGCTCTTCACAAGATAAATTAAGATGTGCACATAAAAAATAGTCCATGAGAGTTTGTAGACCCATAGTAATTTAGAGAAAAAAGGATGAAAAATTAAGAAGAGCTAATTGAGGAGCCTCAACAGATGACAAAGAAAACAAAGCTTGTTTACAGCTCTTTTTCCCTGAAAGCAATACAGACAAGTAGGCCAAGGAACAGATCAAAGAAAAAATGATAGCTTGCATCAGGAGGAGGAGATGAGGGTCTTTAAAATGTGAGTAAATCGGTAGGAAAAAACTTCCACTGACTCAATTTGAGTGTAGCCCAAATGCTTCCTCTTCATTTACACTTTTGACTGGTTGATTAATAAAAGGAAAATGCCTTTAAGACCCACATAGCCATGTCTTGCAGGTGGAAATGTCTCCTCTGAACATACAAAAAGGCCAAACTACCCTTGGCCTGGTGTCCTGCTGTCCTTCATGCACCCGCCTTTCCCAGCTGCGAAATGACCTTGTGTTGTTCACTCCTTGGCTGAAAACCCCGCTCCAGTTCAGTCCCTGCCCTGACAGGGCTGAAAGCACTGCACACATCCAGTGCCCTGGCCCGTCCCACCGGGCTCTGGGAGGCAGGAACATCTTCTGCAGATCCCACAGACCTTTATTCCTCCCAGGCATCCGAGCTGCCTCAGAGACCCCAAGCAGACGTCTCCAATTCCTGTTAGATTCATGCCTGCTGAGGCATCCAGTCACCCAAGCTGTGCAGCAAATCATTTGTTATACACATTCCTAGGAAGCAGGTGCCTTTCCATGCTCCTGAAATGTGCTTTGCCCTCAAGCTGCATGAGCCAACAAGAGACACAGGTGCTACCACAGTGTGAGTGCAGAACCAAAGCTGAGTCTCACTATGTGTGAGATGTAAACCAGAGACACTCCAGCAACCACAGTAGCTTCCCCACAGAATTTTTAAACTGTTCTGCTGTCAACTAGTAAGTGCATTATACCATCCTATGGATTTGAAAATTCTTAGGAAAGCAGCTTGCAAAAGAAGTACATGCTTTTCACTTTCTGACAAGGGAATTGCAGCCTGACCTTTTTTTCAATTCTGATAGCAAACTATAGAATTAAAAAAAAAAAAAACATTGTAACAGCAGCTGAAATTTCTAAATTTATGTAATATCTAAATTTAGGTAAAAGCTACGCCTGTATCATTACCTAAAGGAAATGTGTTTCTCAAACCAGAAGCATTGGCCAAATAATGTGTTAAATGTCTTCATGGGACATTTTAATTAGTGTATTAGGAAGAAGGAAAGTCCATGCATATATCTTTATTCAGAAGAAATCATACCACCTAGAATCCACAGGAGGGCATTGCTGCTTAAGAGATTGAAAACCAGGGACATCTGAGTCCCTTTCCAACACCACTTCCTATGTTATAATTTATTCTCAGTAAAATTGATGCAAAATAAATTATTAAGGAATTCTTTATATCAATTTTTGCCACTCAAGAAACGTAACTTTGTCATACTATTTAATGGGTTTAAACTGCCAAGATGGAAAAGGAATAACAGTTTTGGAAAAGAGCATGAAGGGCAATAGAAAAACATAATGAAATCAAAACCAATTCAGAAGGTATAAATATTTTATCTAAACCTGCATTTAAACACAAAGTCATATCTTTTTAACAAGTTTTAACCTCTACAATCTAGTTACATCTGTGGTTTACATAGTTGATGGGCATTGATTCTTTTTTTTAAGCAATTTAAGTACGCAACTTGACTTTTTAATGAGTTTAAGTATTTTTTAAAGTACAATGTAATGTTCTAGACTTAGGTCTAGTTTGATGTTTCAGCAGACAAAGTATTTTGAAGCTACAGGATTCCTTCATGCAGGCTGTTTGCTGAATTAGACTGCAATATCATTTTTGCTACACACAGTTCACCCAGATTTTTTCTAACAGGGAATAGAGGAAACAGTTGGGAATACAAGAGATTCAACCATAATTTCCCATGTTACTCTGAGATACACACACAGAGGCAAAGATTTTTATTCTCATCATTTCAATGAGATATTATTAGACTTCTGGAAGCCTCACTCCTACCCGAATCAACACCTCAGGCAGAGCATAATTGTGCAGTTCATAGGGAGAGATTCTGTGTGAAAATGCAGCAGCACCACGAGCATTCCCAGCCTGGCCCCTTGCTTTAGTTACAGGCATGAAAACTTGTAAAGATGTACAGCTCTCCTTGAAAGAGCTCTTGCCTTTTTGGCAAAAGTTTCTCTTTCACTGTGTTCTGCTGTTTGCACTTTAATCTGCATAAACATCATTTTACTTTGGAGACTTTAATGAATTAGTACTGATCAGGAGAGGTTTTTTGTTGGAAAAGATTAAAAAATACTGAGAGGCAACTAGATAGAATTTTGCCTCCCTAAAGTCTGAACATGACACTCCTCAGGATAAAAATCTCTACCTTGTGTAAATTCAGATGGGGAATAAAACACTACTCTTGTAGTAAAACTCTCTTGTATTTGCTTAATGCAAAATAAGATAACCTACAGATAAAAAGGTAACAGAATAATCCACGGGTACTATTTCTTCAGTAAGTAGTATCAAAGTTTATCTATTAAACAAAATCTTCCTGGAGCCCTTTTTAAGGGGAGCTTGCTAAAGAAAGAAAAACACCTTTGTAAGGGGTGAAGTGGAAAGTCATCAGAGAATTGAATTTGCATCCTTTTCTTTGGACTTAAGTTACCATTTTTCCTTAAACCCTGCCCTCCCTCCTCTTCCCTCTGAAGTTCAATTTCTCTTTTCCTCTTTCATCTTTTCACTCTTCTTTAATAATTCATTATTTCCTTTCTTCTCTTTCCTAAAATTTTATATAAAAGCTGGCCATAATTTAAAGTGATGGGATAAAAGTAAGGCAGCAAAATACAGCCTCAAAAGTCAAGGTTCTTGTGAAGGATCAAAGAATGTAACGATGCTGTGACAGATGTGGGACAACTTCCACTGTACCTTAGTCTGAGACAGACCAGGATCTTAAGTTTTGCCAAAGGAAGACCTGGAGCCGGCAACAATCTCAGCCATGCTCTGATCTTTTTTACCTGCAAATTTTTCATTATTTTTTTTTCCAATTAAATTAAAATCTACTTGCTTTTATTTTTTTTTTTTGCTTAGCTATTCCTAGACTCCAACTATTTCCCATTCCACAGAACGTCTGTGGGGTGGGTTTGTGGTGCTTTTGCATGACTGATGTTAAGTTTTGTTTGAACACAGCAGGAAGAGCTGTGCTGTGAAGCTCAGTTAGGTACCTGGCTGAAATTAGCTGTAAGACATCCATACTATTCAAGAAATTTTAAAATGAGGTAGTATGAAGTGAGACTTTCTAGACAGAAAATAGCAATCTAGAATTCATATTTTAAATTCAGAAAATCAAAATGCTTGCTACAGTTTGAAACTTGCTGGAAAATTGAAACAGTCTAAGATTAATGGGAAAAACCTTTTGATTATTTAAATATTTCTTAATTAACAATTAGGACACTGAAAGATGTCATGCCATGAGAACAGCAGGGTTTGGTGCTCACAGTGTTGTTATAAAAAGACTCTAGAAAGGGAAAAAACAACCAGAGCTACAAATTGTCATATACCCTCCAAATCTGTGAGTGATTGAAATAATTCATTTTTTGGCAGAGACAACGTTTAGTAAAAGTGAGTTGGAGAAGTTCTAGAAAGGCTACAAAGAATTGAAGCAGGGTTTGGCGAGTGGAAACTATTATAAAATATGAATTTATGCAGTCACACTCCTATTACAATTACTCACATATCTTATCTCTTTTTCAGTGAGAAAAGTAACTTGGCTGACCCAAAAAATTGAGTTGGTAACCTTACACCAAGGGAGTGTATTCATCTCCATCTCAGCTCTATGCCAACTGAATAAGGTCCAGAAATTAGCCAACAGTTCATGGCATGACATAATTTTAAAAATTAATATGTTATTATAAGTAACTCATTCATAGTTAAATCAGATTTTAAAACAGTTGACTTTTCATTCTAGGCATGAGCTAACTGAGAATCAAAACTAGGATCAGAATGCGGCATCAAGGATATTGCAAAGGTGTTCAGAGCTATGTAGTATAATGGAATGAAACCTAAACTCCAGGTAATAAACATTAATTATTTTCGTGACAATTATTTCCAAATAGGAAAAAAAACTCTGAGTCATGGAGCAGTGCTCCAACTTACACATGTACGTCTGTGGAGAAAAAGTCACAGTCCATACTTAGCTGTTGCTAGTTTGGTCACATTACAAGCTTTTTACTGAGAATCCCATAGCAGGGTGTTGATTTCTCCACAGATCAGGAAAATGTGAGGAAAATGTGGTTTTCCTCCATCAGAGCATATTATCTTACTTTCATGGCATTAACCAGAACATCCAACACTAACATATGAGATTTCCAATTATTCTTGTTTATTTTTCTGTGCCTCTTTGAAGTGCTATAAAGAACAGTACTTATTAGGAAGCAATAATTCAGGAAAGAGATTTGTGGGTGTTGTTTGACAAGAATCTCAACATGAGCCATCAACATGCATTTGCAGTCCAGAAATCCAACTTTGTCCTGGGCTGCATCAGGAGCAGCGTGACCAGCAGGGTGATGGAGGTGGTTGTCCCTCTCTACTCCACTCTCGTGAGACCCCACCAGCCATGCTGCATCCAGCTCTGGAGCTCCCATGTGAGAGGGATGTGGATGTGTTGGAGCGAGTCCAGAAGAGGCCATCAGGGTGCTCTGAGGGTTGCAGCATCCCTGCTCTGCAGCCAGGCTGAGGGAGCTGGGTGTGCTCAGCCTGACAAGGGAAGGCTTCAGGGAGACCTCAGAGCCCTTCCAGTGCTTAAAGGGGCTCCAAGAGAGATGTAGAGGGACTTTGGACAAGGGCCTGGAATGAGAGGGTAAGAGGGAATGGCTTTGTAGAGACAGAGGGCAGGGTCAGGTGGGATTTGGGAAGAAATTATTGACTGTGATGGTGGTGAGTCATTGGAGGAAATCACTCAGAGATGCTGTGGCTGCCCCATCCCTGGAAGTGTCTAAGACCACGTTGGATGGATCTTGGAACAGACTGATCTAGTGGAAGGTATCTCTGCCCACTGGAACTGGATGGGTCCCTTCCAACCCAAACCTGTGATTCCGTGACCCTTCAGAGATGTCACAGGTCTCTGAACCAGTTCCTGGCCAATTTGCTGTTAAAGAATTCCTTCACCTGGGAAGCTGAGAAATTGTACGTGGACATCTCTACTAAATCTTGCTTTCTGAAGGAGACTGCAACAGGCAGAAACGAAGACTGCTGCACAGTTACATGGGAAAAACAACTAAGCAGAAGCAACAGTTTAGAGTGATCAACCATCAGCAAAGATTCCTGCTGGCCAAGGAATCATGTAAATGCCAGAGCAAAAGGTGAACGCAAAGGAGTTACATGTTACTTTTCACCAACGGGGTTTTTGCCAATGCTACAGAAGTTATTGCAAACTCAATGTTTAAAAACCTGTATATTATGGCACTTCACCTATCTCTTAATACTGCACAATTTACAGATGACAAGACCATTGATAAAAAGTAAATACAATTCTGCTATCCATTAACCTTTTTTGCAAACAGACACTCCAGCATTTGGCTGAAAACAACACCCTGTGATCCCTCCTCCAGAGCCATGGGTCCCACTTAGCATACATACCTTTGACATCAGGATGAAACACACCAAGAGCAGTTACACCCACAAGCCTCTGATGCTGGATGTGATCTAATTCACAACAGGTTACAACACAATTAAGTCCACATGAGGCAGTGGGTTGATACAACTGTAAAACCAATATATTGCATGTTAAATACTCCAGTTTTTCCACAAATGGACTGCATACAGAATTATGTTAGAAACAGAAGTGTGTGTAAATAAGCAACATGACCTTTGAAATTTATAAGTAGAATAAGAACATCTTTTAATGTTATTGACTTACTTCATAAACAGATAATGCATTTTTATGGCTTGTTCTGATGCTTATCTATTGCATGTTCAGGTCCTGAAGGGGTTACAGTACAACCAGAAGCAGAATTTCTAAAGTATTTTGGTAAAGGTTTGTTTTTATAGTAACTTTCACATAATCAAACCCAGCAAGATCTAGAAATGCTTTAGAAAAAATTATTCACAGCACTTGTTTGTAGCATTTTTGGTTAAAATACCAGAATTCCCAGACCACATCTAGAATAAAAAGCACTGGGTTAAACAAAAGAGAAGCAAGTTTCAGGGGGAGTTTTAAGGCAGTCTTCCTAGGAGTCAATTAGTCACTTGAATACCTAACCTAAGGTTATTTACCACAGATGGTTAAAAACCAGTCTGGACAAACACATCATGAATTGACACAAATATATGAAAAGCAGGAGGTTCATCTGGTGGATCACAGAGGCTCCCTCCACTATACACCTATTTTATTCAAATACTATGACATGACAACCAACAATATTTTTAGATAATTAGTTCTGGATTGCACTTCACAGCATCAGTATTGCTCATCCCAAAAATCCTACTGCTTTTTGGAAATCATTCTCTTAAAAAAATCAGATGGAGATATTGTAAGTTAAGTGGACCCAGATAAAAATGCGAGTTTATACAGTATCTTATCAGATTGCAGGTCCTGAGAAAAGCAGTTCCTTTCCCATTTCATAAATGTTCATTCTAAATATTTAATGAATAAGCTGAATGCTTATTTTTATAAACATGTGACTACAAAATGTATGGACTTACTGAAAAAACAATAATAAAAATTAAGCCCCTTTTCACTATGTGCTAGTGCAGTGTGCCGTGCCTTGCTTTTCAGGCATATTGTTTTTATCTGAGGAGTATAAGCTAAAATATCAATTTATAATGAAAATCTGATTATCTTAATTGCAATAAAGCAAATGATACACTTAATAGGATGTGCATGCTATTTCCAAGCAGCTTATTGTATTGCCATATCAGTTAAGAAAGCACTATGCCATCTGCAGATGTTTATGTATGAAATCCTGCAGAGGGAAAACATTTGAACTACAAAACAGATTAAATAATTGAAAATGAAATTGCATGATAAGGTGTTTGATGGGGTGGAGGGAAGCAGCACAGTGGAGGAAAACCATCCCCATGACTACTGGTCCTTCCTCCTCCCGGCTCACTGCTGTTTGCCTCTTCTTGGATTCCAGAGCTTGTTTTATTCCTCAGCAGCCTTCCTGCAGCCTGGCAGATTCAGTACTGTTGGAAATTGGGGATCTGTGCTTTGTTTGAGACAGAGAAGAAAGGAGAGTTTAAGTATTGCTTCAGGAGAGATGGCTTTGCTCTGGATTCTTGTAAACAGAAAGAAGATGTGTTTGCTGGCTCTGAGAGAAAACAAAAATTGTTAAAGGCAGTGTGGATATGACTTGAATTTTTCAGAAGGTAAGTATTCAGAAAATCCATAAAACTATGACAAAAGTTACTGAAATACCTTTTAGAGCATTATTTTATTCTCTACAAGCTACATTTAAAATTGAATGTAAATTTTTCTCCACGTTTTATCTGTGCAATACTTAGGAATTTAATAAACAATGTTTATAATTGAAACATTTACTGGTCACCTTGACAGGATGGGACTGTTCATCTGTAGCATAGGTAAGAAAATACTAAGAAAAGAAAGCCTTTCTAAAAGTCATTTTATTTTAGACCCATCTTTTGCTTATGAACATTTCAGTAGAAATGTTTCTGCAGATAGAGGAATGAAACAACTAAGGCTAAGTGGTTTGTAATAACTTACAGTGTTAAACTCTTACTATGGTAAGAGAATCTTTTCCAAAATGCATGGGTTAGCGGTGGAAGAGATTAGTTCTTTTTGTTAAACACTTCAATTCTGGTATCATCTGTAGTTGCAGTTCAAGGATGCTGATTCCAACAACATTTATTTATTAAATTAATAAATCCAGTATGTATTCATAAAGCCGGTATGTATTACAATACAGTTCCACATGCTGCAGTAAATACTAGAGTAACTTATTTTTTTTAATGCTATGAATACTCCAGATATTTACCAAGATAGGTGTAATTGTTTTATTGCCAAGGAAATATTTGAATTGCCTTGCAGAGTGGTGTGCAGACTGCACTCTTTAACTCCCAGCACAAACCAAAGACTGAAAAGAAATGACACATTTTCCTGAAAAAGAACAGTGTAGATGGAGAGTATGCCTAACACTGATGTAGCAAGTGAACTGATTAGGTCAGTACAGAGACTTTCCCCAAACAGAAAGTGCAAGAGAAGCCCTACCATCCTGAGTTCTTGGGAGAAGACATTCAGAATTTGCTATCAAACTGTGTTGTGCATCCATGGAGAAATAAACAAGCTTAGCAAATAGTGCATAAAATATTACAAACTTGGCTCAGTCTCATGGCCTTTTGAGTCCCCTCAGCTTCTGCTCACATAAAAAACAGAGAAGACCAGAGTTTGTCTTTGAAGGTATCAGATCTATGCCAGCCAGGTGAACACCACAGGCACTGCTGAGAAAGACCACCCTTGGGGCAAAGCAGCCAGGCTTTAGATCTTCACACTTCTGAAGTGGCAGTAAATCTCCTCGGGCAGCAACTGCCACAGTTGGTGGTAAATTTACTCTTTAGTGCCTCTATCCTTCCAGCACATGCCTCTTTGGGTGTGACAAATCCAGCCAGGCAATCAGGGCAGTTCCAGGGAAAGGTGGGTTACAATTCATTCCAGGAAACAGGTGGCCTGAAGGTGCTGCTGCCCAAGCACATCATCAGATTTTGCAGGATGTGACTGTCAGAGTAACAGTCCCTGCTCTTTCTCCTGGACTCTGCATCAGAAGAGTTTTTGGAGGCTGGTGGGCACACAGTGGAGTACCCCGCTCTTGGTCTTGCCCTACTGAAGTATGGACACCTGCAAGGGACTATCAGAGCCACCATACTTCCACAGCTTTTGCAGCAGGATTATAGAGTTTTCCATGGCATCCCCCAGCATAGCTGTAACCAAGACAGGGGTACATTCTTTAGGGAGACTACAGGGCTTAATGTTAGCCCTGACCACAAATCAAGTAATTTTTGGGACATCAGGGCCACATAGAGTCACATTTACCTACAGTCACCTCCCACTCCAACATGAGAATGCTGGCTGAAAAGGATATTTTAATCAGAATGAGAGTGAGAATTGATGCTTCAAAGGCAAGCATGGTATTTTTTGAAATTTAGAATCCTAATTTGAAGCATCCAAACTTATATCAAACAGAAGTATCAAGGTAAAGCAGTCCAAGATAACTCTGGCTGGAATATTCTTTGAGTATCTGTGAGAAAACAACTACAGAATCATAATTCCAGATTAACCCTGGATTTGGTGTTTAATTTTGTACAAGCAACTAAACATTGTTTTACTCCTTAGTGATTAAATTATGGCAATAATTTCTGTGAAAAGGCTGACAAATCTTTCCCATATAACCAGATTATTTCTAGTAATGATAAAACATCTACCTATCCCTTCTTCTTTCTGTGTATCCTCTTTAACTTCCTGCTGCTTCTTCATTCTTTCTCCACAGGCTCTCAACACCATTACCAGGAGTGAAGAATGATCTCCTTCCAGCTAATTTTCCAATAATTTCACAAGGGAGTTAAGGTAAGTTAAAGTCAAGTTTTGAAAGATATATGTGTAAAGCATATATCCATTACCCATTTTTAAAATTTAAAAGTAAGACTTTTCATAATTAGCTTTTCCTTTCCCAGGTTGGAAACAACCTCTTTCTGGCCAGAAAGCTGGTGAGCCTTTAAGATAAACTTTTGCACTCAGTAATAAATTCAAACCCATTAACATATTCTGTTGACCCTAATTCTTCCCATTAGTATTAGGTTTAAAATCACAAAACTGTGCTAATATCAGATTTTTTTGCTTGATTCCTGTTTAAGTTAGAGCTGAAAGAGGAATAATTGTATAACTGCAATGTGTGATTTGTTTTGTTTACATTTTTCTCAGGTTTGATTTAGGAAAAAGGACATGCTATCTTCAATGCATCAGCAGAACAGGAAACTCCCTTTAAGATATCATTCACAGAGGTTTTGAATGCCATTTGAGCTCAAGCATACAATTTTGATTAATTCAGGAGGATTGAATGTATTACCTCACATTGCTTTGTAGCTCTAAAGAAAATACAAGTGTGATGTCTAAGCTAGCAGATTCTTTTCTGGTAATACAAAAGCAACAGCTTGTCCTCATTGAAGTCCATTAAACTTTGTTAAATCTTCAGCAGAGATAGATCTTAGAGCACTTTATTCTGAAAAGCAAACTTTATCCACAACTGGTGAAAGAGGATTTGTATGAAAGTGTCCATACAAATTTATTCAGAGCTACTGTCACAGCTTTTTGTTGTACATCAGTTCGAGATCTGTAGCACTGTCAGTGCAGAACCTCCAAAAGGTGTTGTAAACCTTCTTGCCCAGAGAGACATAAACCCACCCATGTGCTTTTCAAATACTGCCATTAATCATGTTAGATTTACTCAAATCTTTAAGGACACTGACTACAATGATAGACCCACAGTACTCGCTGCTTTGAAAATCTCCATGCAAAGTATATTCTAAATAATTCAAGGTTTTGTCCATAGGTTGGAAGATGCTTCATGATGGATAAAGATGTTCAGCATCCCAGTGAGATCCTGGCTAATCAAACTATCTCTAACATTAGCCTTTCACAGTTCTTGAACTTTGATTCATGCCAACTTTCCTTCCTTGCAGAATTCTTGCTTATTACAGCTTACACACTGGTTACACTAGTGGGGCTGGTTGGAAATCTTTGCTTGATTATTATAATAAAGAGACGGAAAGAAGCTCAAAATGTTACCAACATTTTGATTGCCAACCTCTCTTTATCAGATGTCTTGATCTGTATCATGTGCATTCCTGTCACAGTTGCATATACCTTAATGGACCACTGGATATTTGGGGAAGCAATGTGTAAAATAGGCTCTTTCATACAAAGTCTGTCTGTCACCGTCTCCATTTTCTCACTTGTACTCATTGCTATTGAGAGATATCAGTTAATTGTGAACCCACGTGGCTGGAAGCCTAATATTTCACATGCTTATTGGGGAATTCTTTTCATCTGGGGACTTTCCCTCATAATATCCACTCCTTTTTTAGTATTTCACCAAATAACAGACGAACCCTTCAAACATCTGTCTTTCCATAGTGATTTCTACAAGAACAAGGTTGCTTGCATTGAAGCATGGCCGTCTCTTACAGAGAGACTGATTTTCACCACAAGCCTGCTGGTTTTCCAGTACTGCTTCCCACTGGGGTTTATTTTTATCTGCTATCTCAGGATATTTGTATGTCTTCGAAGGAGACGTGGTAAAATAGACAGGATGAGAGAAAATGAGAACAGGCTGAGTGAAAACAAAAGGATCAATATGATGCTGGTATCAATTGTTGTGACCTTTGCAGCTTGCTGGTTGCCTCTCAATATATTCAATGTGGTTTTTGACTGGAACTACGAGGCACTAATGAGCTGTAATCATAACCTGGCATTTACAATCTGCCACCTTGTGGCCATGATCTCAACATGTATCAATCCCATCTTTTATGGGTTTCTGAACAGGAACTTTCAGAAGGATTTGGTAGTACTAGTTCACCACTGCAGATGTTCAGCATCACAAGAGGAATATGAAAATATTGCCCTTTCAAACCTGCAAACGGATGCATCTAAGGGATCTCTGAAGTTAAATAATCCTGCTGTGGATATATAAAATAATCTAACTGCAGTTTCCAAAATTCTGTATCTTGTTGCTGATGGTCTCTTTCTGCAGGTCTTGGTCATGTTACCACCAAGTTTAAAGGAAGTCTTTGCCATTTAGTTCAGCAAAATCAGGTTTATGCTCCCTTAGGCATACTCTTAATATGTATTTTATGATAGTATTATTGATAATAAACCACTTCCAAGAGTCCTAAAGATCAATAATAATGAATTATAAACAGTATTAACATCTTACTTTTTTAATTCACAGTTTCCAAGTCACTGGCATGCCACCTTAATGCCAATAAAAATATTTCCATTTCAGCCATTGATGGAAATATCCTTCCTAAACACCTGGCTTCCCCCAGGTAAACCCTGAACGCTGAACATTCCTAACTTCAGCAGCCTTTCACTCACTCACTGTTGTCTTGCATTTTTATTTTCCAACCCTACATCAATACCTGGTTAATCTGCAATCTACAGGCAATTCTGTAAGGAAGGCCCTTGAAGTTATCCTAAGACTCCACCACCTTCCTTTCAGCCCCCTAACACAGTTTACTTTGGTTTAGGACCAGTTCAGCCCAGAAATTGTATTTTAACATGGGAAAAGGCTAGAGCTGGATTTTTTTTTTTTAATGAACACTAAAACAAGACCCGCTTGATGTACTGCAAGCTTCACTCAGTATGATGTTGTTCAAGATGAAATACGTATTTGTCATTTCTCCTAAGAGCACTGCATTCTCCAAACCATCAGATCATTGCTTTCTCTCTTACCATCATCACTGCTCCTCACAACAGACCATTTAGAATCTCCATTATCAAAAAATTTTGAGTAGAAAATTAGGTTTGCATTTTAATTTCAGCAATATTTATTTTCTCCACATTTCTGCGCTAGCAAGAGGGCACACTTGAGCAGATGTTGTCATTTCTGTTCACAGAAACACAGTTTCTGTGCTTGAAAATAGTTTCTTTTGTAACACAGTGCAAAAAAGCCTAAAAGTATAATACAGAACACAATTTTTCTTAAACTAAAACATTTCAAAAACCATTTTCCAGTATGGCTATAAAAAAATTGCCAAACTTATTCTTCATCCATGATATAGTGACAACATAAATAATCAGTAAATATTGAGCCATTTAAATACAGTACTTAGAACACTTTAGTCTAAAAACTCAGCATGCTTCCTCTTGTTCAAATTAAATATAATTAATTACTTGTACTGCTAAAGCCCCTTCTTTTTTTTTTCTTCTGAGTTTCAAAAACCCCTTTTCTAACACTTGTACACAAAATTTTTTGTAAAGTATTCTCTAACTTTAGCAATTTATTAATGCCCCACTTAAGCAAAAAGAATGAACATTCAAATTACAATGAGCTCCTTGATGACTCAGGTGTGCTGAAACTCACCTTAAGGCTATAAAATTCTCTTGAAGAGGGACCATCCCTTTCCATAGCCATCCAGTTCCTAAAGGGTTCAGGCAGCATTAGTTCAGACTGTCTGCACCAGTTCATCAGAGGAGCTCTGTCAGAAGAGCCTCACCAGCTTGTGCAGATACTCAGGTTTAAGTGCCCCCTGATTCACGCTGAGATAAAAGAGTTCAGTGAAATCTCTTAGTGTCTGAGCCCATAGAAGGCATGATGGCAGTCCCAAGAGTTCAGATTACTCTCATTGGCAAATGTCTCAGACAGTACTTAATGTTTGAATCAGGCCCAGCTGAGATTCCTGTGTGTGAACTTGACCTAAGTGGCTCCCATCCCATCCCATCCCATCCCATCCCATCCCATCCCATCCCATCCCATCCCATCCCATCCCATCCCATCCCATCCCATCCCATCCCATCCCATCCCATCCCATCCCATCCCATCGACAAGCCCAAGTGTGCTTACTTTTACTGCAGAGTTGATTTTAGTATCATGTCCCAAGTGGTTTACAAACAGCCATGAAATGAATTCTGGTTCAAAATATGTGATGCTGATGGATGGTCTCTCTCCTCTCTCTTCCTAGAAGTGCTTGGGCAGTATGCATTAGACAGGCAAAAAAACCCCCAGATTGGCATCACTTTTTGTAATACCAATTGTCTACTCCTGACATCCTGATCAGAGTTAAGCACTCAATTTTTCCTTCCAGTCTGAATCTTGGTATAAGATGGTTTTTCATTAACAGGTGGGAGCTCTCTTGAGTGATGACACTGGTTCAGAATCAAAAGTGAACAATAATACTTGTGCCTTGATTTCTCCTTCTCATTTCTTTCTCACATTTTCATTTGACTCAAGTGCTGATGGATGCTCCATTTCTGTTCTGAGCATTCAGTCATCAAGTATCTCTCCTTAATGCTGCACTTGTAACAATCATTGTTAAAGGAACAGAAGATCCTCACTGTCTCCAAGGCGTCGCCCTCAGTGCTGCACATTTCTCACTACATCCACTGGCTTCCTGTGCTTCCTGATACTGAACTTCCAAGCAAGTCAGTAGGACTCAACTGACAGGAATAGGAACAAAGAGGAATTACTTGTTTTTAAAGCATAAGTATTATGGACTCCAACATGGTATGTGACAGTGGTAAATGCAACTGCAATATGTAATACTTAAGGATTGCTCCAGTTAAACTGGCAAATGTTGCCCTGTCTTGGGTAATGCTGATGATTTATTTGCCCTTGTTTTATTGGTATAGCCAAGTAGAAAAAATACTAACAGCCTTTCTCAGCAGAAAGTTATTACCTGATGGAGGACTGTGAGCTTCCTCAGGGGAGCAGCACCATGGAATTAACTACAGAAAGCTAGAGGGGGACCCTGAACTGCCAGATGCTACTCCAGTGTACAAAGTCTTAGTTTTTAAAAAATAAAAACTGCATCGAGCTTCATTTGAATGATTTGGTCATGCAGACCAAACCAATATTATAAACATCCTTGTAAATGAACCATGTCCTTACATGTCTGTGTATTTTATGGTTGATTGGTTTCACTCTAAGCACATATAACTATGGTTAGATACTTGGGAACTGGTATCCATTGTAGAAATTATTCCATTGAGCAAAGAGCTTAATTGATTATTGACTGCAATCTATGGACAAAGGCAGTGCCAGTGCTCTGTGTGATTTAAAGACTTTGATTTCTCCCAGTGACTGACAAATAAATATTACCCTGTGTAAAATCATCACCCTACCCAGCTGGTGAATTGTATTGTCTGTAACTGGGATAAGGACACTTCTTATTCAAACGGGGCATCAGAATATCAAGAATCACCAAAAAGGCCAAAAAAAGATCCAGAGGTCCAAGAAAGATCCAGAGCCTGCTGCAGGTTGAAGGGATGACCATGGAGCAAACAGAGCACAGCTCAAGGGCACAAAGGTACTGGCCAGACTTCAGATGTGTGAGGGGCTGCTGACCCAGTGCTGACAAGTGAGAAAGAGGAGAGGACACAAAGACTGCTCTGAGGAGAAGGGGTGACCTCCAGATATGTCCTGACAAGGCCAGAGGGGTACAAAGTACACTCCAGAGATAGCAGTGTGCTAAAGTGACCCTCTAAAGCATGAGGACGAGAGAAAAGAAAAGAAAGAAATGACACAAGGAAAAATTAAAAAGCAACAGGGTATGTGACAAACAAGAAAAAAAAAAACAAAAACAAAAAATAGGAATATCCAGCTTAATAAAAGGAGACAAAGAAAAACTTTAAAAGCTAAGGGGTACAAGGCAGGGAGGAAGAAAACAAGGACAGAAAAATAGATAAAAGTGGACATAGAAAAGCAATTAAAATGGAGAGGAGAGTGAATCTATACCAAAGCTTTGAGAAACCTCACAATGAAGGTCAGACAGACTGCAGAACTGAGTGGAACCTCATAGACTCCATAAACAACATTGTCCTTTCAATTCTATGCTAATAAGACACTTAGATATATTCCACAATGGCAACTGTAGAATTATCTTGTCTGCTATCACTCATTTTTAAACAAGGTCCCTTTGGTTTCCATGCAAATGCACTGACTGATGCCTTTTATTTAATTTCCATTTCATTTCATTTCACTTCATTTCATTTCTTTCATTTCATTTCATGGATTTCTCCATTAGTCACAGACTATTTACATAATGTGATGGAGTTGGCACCTGTGTGGAGCTATTCTCTGCAGAATTCACTTCACCCTCATACCTGGTGAGGAAAACCTGTTAATTCATGTAGATGTCATGCCTGTAATAGCTCCATGAATTAGTCCTTCCAGCCAGGAATGGCTACTGGAGTCACAAGGAGCTCTGAAAGTCCGGGGTCTCTCGAAAGAGAATCTCTTACACCCCCTTGGCAGCTCCATTTTTGGTTGGAGGTGCCTGCAGTGCTTAATTGCCTGGAATCAGACCTGCAGTGCTGGAGAGGACGGGGAGAGGCACACATTTCCTGGGAACACCTACACTGAAAGCTGCACTGCCTCCACCTTCACAGGCAGCCAGGGCATCCTGACATTCCCCAGCACATTCAAATCTCTCATTTCCTCAATAAGGGCCAACTGATTTGTCTACAAACAAGTTACAAAATTACTTCTTTTGGGACTACAATAATTTGGATAGTACAGTTTGTCAGATGATTCCATAATTTCTACCTCAAAGCCATCTCAGGATTTGCCATCATTACAACTGCTAAAAACCAACCCATGACTATAGTCTGATCATATTCCCACATTTTGTGAAGTAGTTGGTCAATGGAAGCTGTTCAATACCCACCAGATTGTTGGGTTGGGGGAGGGAGTGGTATTTGGGTTTCGTTTGCTTTTCAAATAAATGTAACCACTGTTTTTTTTACACATGAGGAGTAAACCTACACAAGAATAAATGTCAAGAACCTTTGTGTGGATCAAAAATAGAAAGGAGATCCCAGAACAGTTTCTCCAGAGCCAGCTGTCCCATTCTTCTGGAATTCCTCAACAGGGCTATCTAGCTGCCTTCCCTTTTACATAACCCCAGGAGCCTAACAGCAACTATAGCCTCGCAGTCCTTACCCATTCCCACTGCCTCTTGGGCAGATTCCACTCCTAAGGGAGCTCTCTTCAGCTGCAGGAATGAATGCCAAACGGCCTAAATTTTGGGGAAGGGTCTTGAGTCTGAAGTGGCAGGGAAGGAGCTTTATTTGACAGAGCAGAACAGAGCTGAGACAAGATCTTAATGGAGCTCAGACCCTGGAAGAGACTCGGGAATATTCTGCAAGAGATACAATTTACAAGTCTCAGAGTAGATTGTAGCAGCTTGTAAATGTATATATATGTATGTGTGTACACAGGAACCATTTCATATTTAACTTGCACAGGTAGAAGATCCACATACAAATTGCAGCCATGCCCAGAGAATTTCAAGAGACAGGCAGCCCTTGCAGGAGCACAAAGCCATCAGGCACCTGATATGTCAGCGAGGGACTCCCAGCCTCCTCCTGTAAAGCTTGAGAGCTCTTACAGCAAACAGCAGGGAGAGCCCAGGACAGGGATTGCTCCAGCTGTGCTGCAGGATGGGCACTTCACACAGGCACTGTGTGCCTCTAAATTTACTGTCTTTAAAGGAGCTGCAAAGTAAGGGTCAGAGGGATCTCACCACACTCATAGGGTAAACATTTGGGAGGCAAATTAGTCAGTGAATAATCTCTTTTGAGATAGCCAGGCCACTGTTTGTAAAGAACATCTTTGTCAGTCAGCCTAGCATTGCTGTCAGCATGGCATGATACCCTATACAGCACACATTTACATTTGTGCATTTCTGATGGCTTTAAGTGTCTGAGTGCTTCCAGCTCTTTATTCCCAGACCTTTCTGACCTTGTGAGCAGGTCAAGTTCTCACTTACACCAAATGCACCGTGCACTCCTGCCCTGGATAGAAATCAGAGATCTCCTCCTTGCGACTGGTGTCACACATGTCAACCAACATCAAACGTGTCCAGGGCAGCCTGGGCTTTCTCCTGGAATTGGCTCTCAAGGCCTCTTCCCGCAGGCGCCGCCCGGCTCCAGCTCTTTGTGCTGGGTGGGAGCAGGGGGGAACTGTGGAAAATGTCACACTTGGGTGGTTTTGAATGCCACTATCCGTGTTAGTGACCATAAACCTGATCCCAAGAGAGCACATTCTCCAGGGGCATCCACAACCTCTGAGCACTGCAGAACCTCCTGCCAACCCGGCAGGGTCAGACCCCAGTGCTTGTCAGACAGAACGCCCAAAACCTAACGCATATGAGGGCATAACCATCTTTTGAAATGCTTTTTATTAACTAAAACCAGCAAAGACTGCCTGTATTTAGGCATTCAAACAAAACCATTGACATACTGCACTGAGTCGTCAGCTGAAGGAAGTCCCGTGACTGACTGGGAACAAGATTCCTGGCTTCTAATTAAAGATGAACTTGAGACTCCTTTAAAAATTGGCCACAGAATTAGCATTGAATCCAAAAGCAAAATCCGAGTTGACTGAAGGGTCAACAAACACAGGGAGATAATTACTGCTTGATGTTCCAGGAAACCCAAGCTCTGACACTAAATTTAAAAAAAAAAAGGCCTTTGATGAATGATAACAAAAACTTTCTTTCTTTCCTTTCCCATCATGCAAACAGACCAGACACAGACATACTGAGGGCATTATGCAAGAAAAACCCAAAACTCATGGAAGTTCAAGTATCCTGTTAAACCTCACATCTTTATTCATTGACATACACAAAAAATCAAATATTTCAAAGGAAAAGTTGTGGGATTTTTGTTACCATCATTTACTTTGCTGACTTATCAATTTATAGAGTTGATTAGCTTTGCTTTGAGCCCTTGCCTCTTTTCTAAAGAAAAATATGTAGCGTATATTAAGATTTTAGGAGTATTCGAGCCATGTTAAAAGGCTGAGGTGAGTGTTAAAATATTTTCAATGTGTTTCTGCAGGAAGGGGATCTTCAGCAGCAATACAAAAAGCATCTGAGAACAGCAACAGCAAGTTATGAGCAAAAACAAATTACAAACAAAGAAAAACTATGAACGGTCAAATTAATTTAATCAAGGGTTACTGTACATCTGCTGCTAAGAAATAATAGCTGCTTCTTGTTTTCTTGGAAAAGCTAAAAAAGTCAGCTGCTAGTTTAACAATTAAGTAGAATTTAAAAATATACAGGATGACTGAACTGTTGAGGATGTGAAGGGGCCTCTTGATATCATCTAATCTAACCCCCATGCTCAGTAAGATAAAATACTTTTTCTGAAGTAAAATCATAAATTTACCTAATTAAAGCTTCACCAGAGAGCTGCTCCTGGGTGGGTGCCACTGAACCACCACTGACCTCACTGGGAAGTTTGGTGCTGCTCCAGATCAGGATCTCCCCACTCTGAAGGATTATTTTTTTTCTCTGCCCCAGTTCATGTTGCTGATAAACTGGGAGATGAAGTCTCTTAATAAAACTAAAATCTCCCAGTGGAGGCCACTCCAGCTGCCAGCATGAAGGCAACAGCAAGCAGACGTGATATGGAGCTGCTGCTGGAGCAGGCATGAGCCTGGTATGTCTGGGCAGATGTGCAAGCAAGAAAAAAATTATTTTTTCCTTCTTTTTCATGCAACAGACCAAAGCTGGGCTGAAATCAATAGAAATTCATTTTCTGCCCACTTCATCTGTGGGATCTTGATGGGTTTGGAAGTCAGTATTTCAGTACATGGTACAGATAGGGAAACAGACACCAGCAGAACCACCTTAGATGACCAGAATACAGAGATCCTGAAAATTACTGCCATCTGCATTTTATATTAAATATATCTAGAGGATGCTTGTCAAATTTGATCTTCATGAATACCTGTCAACCTTTTATACTGACTTCATTTACTTCACCTTGAGAGCAATCGAGCTGGTCCCTGAGGCAGTATTACTCACATGCCACCTTTAACAATCAGATTAGCACCGTGTTTGCTGTAAAAGGTGAAGTCTCAGTGCTCAGCATCAAAATGAGATCTCCTGAACACAGCACACAGCCTGGCCCCAGCTCCAGCCCTGCCTTGGAGAGGTCCATGCTCACCATATGGTCCTCCTGCTACGCCTGTGCTATTTCTAGCTTCCAACACTATTGGAATTGTGATGGAAGGATTTATAAATAAGGCTTTGATGCCAAGATGTCTGCTCAGCACACCATAAACCTTTTTTGCAGGTAGTTGAAACAGCACTATGCTATGCAGCCATCATAGCACAGGTTCACACACCCTGCTCTTCCTTTACCGATTCCTTAGACCTACTTTTACCACTTTGCTTTCTCTCCCGCCCTTCTTGCAAACCTGTGTGCCTGGATTTAAATTTGCTTTGGCTCTGATATTATTTAACCAGATGGCCAATGAAATTTGTCCTTCAGTCCTTGAAAACCTCATTCTACCACTTACCCAACACTCACCTTCAGCACAAGGTGCCAATTCTGCAGCACAGAAAGACCTGGTCAGCCCTGTGCTCACCACCTCATGCCCAGCCCTCTGGGCACAGCTTCCACATAAAGTCAGGTGGAAAACCTGGTACTAACAACTCTTTCTGTCAAAAGTTGCCCACATCCCAGTGTCAGCTTTAGGCAGCACTAAAAATAAAACAACAGTTCACCTAAAAGCATTAATTAGATAAATTGTTCTAAAGAATTTTTGGTAGTCCAAACACTCCTCTCAAAGCAAATCATTAGGACTGTATAAAACCCATTCTTTTCACTTTACTGTTCAGTGTTTAGGTTAATCTCCTGTCTAGTTTTAAAATCTCAGCAGTCATCCTCCTGCAAAAATGAACACTTTGCAGTCCTAATCAAAAAGCCTTGAAAGGCTCCAAAATTCCAGGGTGTGACAGAGGTACAATGGATTTCTCCTTCACACAGCGATGAAACTTCTTAAATGTCCCCAGCTGCAGCTGAGACAGAAATCTGGCTCACGTAGCACTGACTTCAGTGCACTGAGCACATCAAAAATGTGCCAGAGGTAGGAAATGTGTATTATCTGGGATGGTTACAGAGAGAGGAAGGTTTCCCCCAGGCTGAATTTCCAAAATACATATGGGAAATGGATTACTCCTGTCTCAAAGCTTATCATCCATTTCTAGAATCCTCCAGTGCTCAGCTTGCTCCATCTGGATTTTCAGTTTCCCTTTCCCTCCTTCTCTCTACCACTCACTGCGAAAGAGCAGAGATAACATTTCTCACAGGATTTAGCAAGAACATATACATGATGCAAGGACCCAGCACCAGGATTTAACAACCTGTAATTCAGGTTTACCAATCAGGACAGTGAAAATTGAAGGGTTGATTTATAGGGTTGAGGGGGAGCAAAAAAAAAAAAACAAAAAAAAAATCCAAAACCAAAAACCATAACAAAACACCAACAGACTCTGGAACTTTTACCAGCCATCGTGTATAGATGAAAATGTTTCCATTCACTTAGGTAATTTTTAAATTAAAAAATAATTACTACAAAGCATTAGGAATCAAAGGTCAGATTTTGGCACCATTAAGCAAGTAATGGGAATTTTAGTAGCAGCATCCCTGCACAATAAACTATCAAATACCAGACTTATCCTTTTTCTTCCCAGAGATTTTGACAGCACTGTGCTTTCCACAGCACACCTGAGACACTCAAGGAGCACTGGACCTGCAGTACAGCAGCTGCAGAGGAATTCCTCAAAAGACATTTTCCACCTTTTTCACCTGTGGTGAGGTGATGCACACATCAGCCAAGGAAGCTTCCCTCCCATTTTCACTTCACCACTTCCACCAACAGGTTTAGCAACGTCCACATCCTCGTTCTCAGCCTGGTTGCTCCCATAGCACTGGGGCTGGGTCAGCACAGCAGCATCAGCTGGAAGTTTGGATCAACATCCTTGTGATCTCTGGCTCAACATCAGCCTGAACCTTCCTAGGGAAATCAGTGTATTGCCAAAGTGATCAGGCAACTTCCCCCATGCATGAATTTTGTTCTTTAAATACTTCCAAAATGTGAAGCTTTTGGATATCACAAAGAATATACGTTTTCAGATCAGCTCCCTCATGTGAAACAAAAGGTCAGGACAAACTCAGCTCTAGATCCTTGCCCAGGTTAACTTATTCTGCTTTGACTCCCAGCAGTGCTGTGAGGGCCAGCAATCCATTTCTGCATGTTCCTGCAGTACCTGCAACGCTTCCTGCACCGCCCTCGTGTCAGCTTTTCTTCCCAAGAAACCCTGACCTCTGTTTGCCAAATTGCCACACCTTACACCAACATACCTGTAGACAGTGCTCAGACACTGTATCAATGAATTTATACAGCTGCATTTAAGCAAAACCCTAAGAGAATCCAGACCAGCTTTGTGCATGAACTGCCCAAGCTCTCCACTGAGTTCCCCATCACGCTCACTATTCTGTGAGCAAAGCTGAAATTTCCAGGTATTTTTCTTCTAGTGACTTAATGTAAATATGAGGAGTCTGAATTTATGAAAAAAACAGAATTTTCCTTGGCTCAGTTTTGAAAATAAGGAAGAAAAATTAAGAATAGTCTCTCCCCATCTCGCTCTTTTATTGTATTGACATTTTGTCTTGTTATCTCTGGAGCCTCAGTCACAAGGCTTGGTGGAATTGCTTCAGTCCATAATAATTACTTGTTCACATCATAAACCCATTATGGCACAATCTGTCATTATTGGCATATATTGTCATTATTGTCATTATCTGCCATCCTTGTTTGGCCAAGGCAGCAGCTGTGGTGGTCACACCTGTAGTACAGGCTGGGTTGGGTAGCTTAGATACCACAGCAAGTAAAACCTGTACAAGGCATATCTTTAGCTGGGAGAATTGTTCACTTTTTTTAAAAAAGAAGCAAATCAACAAAAATTTAAGAGGAGTGGTTTCTTTACCACCATATTTCTTGCTAGTCTGTTATGGGTACGAACTATTCCTGTGTTGCAGAAAACAGGCAGAATTATGCTTAGATTTTATCTAATTAATTTTTCATGCTAAAAACCTTCTTGTTGCCAGATGGCTGATATGTGGCCATTTAGAAACCAGAAGGTACCAGTCAGAAAACAGACACAGCCCTCAGCTTTATTCACTGAGTCTCCTTTTTACCTAAGGCCTAGCTAGACAAATTGTACTATATACCTTTGAACAGGGAAGTCACAGGGGAGAGAAACACAAATTTTTACAATTTTAGTGAATCTCCCTAGACTTCAGAACTATTCGCTCTCATTCAAAGCTATCAGTCTCCAGGGTAAAATACAGGAGGGACAGAATATTAACCTTAGAGTTATCTTATACTATGTCAAAAGATCTTTTGTGTCGTCATCATCATCATCATCATCATCATCATCATCATCATCATCATCTAACCTAGGACCCTTGAGAAAGAAGCACATGGAAACCAAGAGCCTGGTCTGCTGTGGCTCTTTTTGTCACCTCCAAGGCACAGTTTGCTGGCACAGGAAGAGCACCCCCCCCCCCAGGGCAGCTGAGCAAGGGACAGAGGGTGCTGCCAAATCCAGCACAACCACAATCCAGCCCCAAATTTGTCAATGCCTGTGCAGAGAGGAGCAAAGCCCCATCTCCCTCTCACAAGTAAAGCATGGGCTTGCACCAACAGGGCAAAGGCATTTCTGTCCTGTGAGTGCCAGCTACCCGCTGGCTAACATTTGATAGAATGTCACACAGAAAGGAAAGAACTGCTCCTTAATTATAGTCCTTCTGTTGTTCGACTCAGGGGTTTTATTAAAAGGGAAAAAGCATAGAGAGTGGCTAATCAGCTGCTCTTAACAAATGAAGGTCTAAAGATTGATTTTTCAAGTGATTAGTGGTGCAAATACACATTTTCACAACTCCAAATCTTTGCATTTTTGTCCAACTGCTATTTTCATTAACCAAGGAAGGATCAGAGAGGGACAGTTAACAGCCAACACCAGCCTCAAATACTAATGGCTTTATTACCACAGCACACAGATTTAAAAGCCTGCATTGCAGTTCTGTTCCTGTAACTCCAGGAGCTCCACAGGTGCAGCTTAATTAGAAGCAAGAGCTGGTGCTGTACCTTTGCACAAATGACTCTTCCACCACAAGACATCACTGGCTGGACAGAGCTCCTCCCAGCCTCACCCAAGCCATTCCCTGTCTCCAGCAGCATTTAGCACATCACCCCTCTGCTCCAGCTAGAAACTCTAACGACAGCAGCTGCCAGCAGCCTGTGGGCTGAAACAGGGATGGGAATGGCTCAGAGACAGATGATACACCCTGAAGGGAGCTAACAATGAGCATGGTGGCATCAGACAAGTCACACAACCTCTGAGCTTGCTGTGCCCCTCCTGTGCTCCTTCCCATCTGTGCTGGTCCCTCGAGGTGTCCAGCACTCACAGCTGATTTGCTGGGATTGGGAGCACTGAGTGCCCAGCACTCACCAAATGGACCTCCAGGTAAACACAAGCCACAGAAACTGCACTCAGAAAACCTGCTGTATAGATTAATTACTAGAATTAATTTAAACCTCCAAAAAGTTTTAATAAAATTGTCACTTGTCTCTACCACTTGGTGCCTAATTTTCTGCAGGTGGAAGTCAGACAGGGTTCACCAGTTTCTGTTGAAGAGAAACTCACTGCCTAATGTAGGGCTCTCACAAAATCCCACATGCTCCAACCTTCACTTCCCAGCCTATGGCACGGGCAGCAGAAGCAAGCCCTGGCAACAGCCATGGGACACTCCTCTGGACCCCAAATGACACCAGACACTGGTGCAATGCATCCAGTCAGGGATGTTCCTCCTCTCCCTTATGTAGCTTTAAAACCATGAAGTAAAAATGAATACATACAGAACCTAACTGTTTATACCTCGTGCTCACACAGGCTCTGAGGCAATCTCACTGCAGTTCCCAGTGGAGTTAATCCGTGCACTGTGGGCCCATGGTGTTATCAAGGTATGAGAAGGAATGCATTACATAAGTATATATTCATCACAGGGAAGAGAACAGCCAAGATCAGTTTTCAGTTTTGCTTCTGCACTTAGACATGCTTTGTAGATATTTTCCTTCAGCAAATTACTCAATCCATCACAATTAAAGTAACACAATATAATCTTTCCTTTGATTTAATTGCTCCCCTTCTGCCAAATATTCTAGTTCAAAATACATTCAAAGCAATATTTAAAATAGGAAGATTATTTTCAAAGTTAGCACAAATCTCCTAATGGGTTCAGAATTACATGCTGGGAGTCTTGCAATGCATTGGGTTTTGGTACTTAATTTTAAATGATTTCCAAGGTATGCCAGCATGAATCTGAGTTATTTCCCAAGGAATTCTAATGGACTTGGGTATTCAAATCCCTTAGAAGATCAATCTTCTTTGCCACGTGTTGCTGCAAACACTCTCTTTCCCCCATGTGCTTGGGGCAGAGCTGCCCCTCTTGGGTCCAGGACGGTGCCCACAGCCCATGGGAGGACCAAGCTCTGCATCCTCACAAGGCAGCAGCTCACAGCCTCTGCATCTCAGGTACTTACACAGCTCAGGAGCAAAGCCATGGACAGGGTCACAGATGAAGTCAGAATGAGAGATGCACAGAAAGACACCAAGGAAAAACTCAGACAGTGTCCATGGCTTTGTAAAAACACTCAGGGGGAGGCAAGACCAGCTACAAAATCAGGCCACATTGCCTCGACAACTCTGCTTGGGCAGATTTGACCTGACAACTTAAAAGCTTTCTCTAATAGTCCCATAAGATTGCCCCAGGTAAAGCACATGTACAGATATATTTGTTAGACAACAAACCAGAGCATTGCTCAGAGCTTTGTCCCTCTCTGTAACCACACAGCAAGTGGAGAAGAGCAATGTAACTACAATTAATAAATGCAATCTCTTCTGTCCTTTCCTCCTGACTTCCATCTCCTGATTTTGTTTTCCACTCCTTCCCCTTGCTGTACTTGCTGAATGTTGGGTTTCATGTCCAGGCTCTGCTATGGAGAACTCAGAGTGCTGAAGCTTCTTAATCTGCACCAGCTTCAAACAGGGGCTGCAATTCCTGGTCAATGATGCGATTCACCCAGACATGGTCCAGGCCAGGGGAGCTGACAGAGCAGCTCATCCCAGCCTGCAGCTGCACCAGGCTGCCATCTGTCCCTGAGGGTGACTGTTCCGTGTCCACCTGGGCAACAAGGAGCTCTGTCCCACCCAGCAGCCACCCAGCAGAAATCAAACCTTTTGTTTCTTTTTTGGCTACAAACCACTGCAGCGAGGCACCCACGAGGGGAAGGGGAATTACAGGTAGATCTACAGTCCCCAGCTGCCTATGAAGATGCTTAGATTTAAACAAACAAACAAACAAATAAACAAACAAAAAAAAACCCTCAACCAAACAAAACTGGAAAAAACAACCCCAACTAAATAAATAAAAAACCAAACAAAAACCCCAAAACAAAACAACAAGGAAAAAACCACAAACAAACAAACAAAAAAAAAATCCACCTCTGCTCTGAGCTGGATTTTAGAGCTAAAATTCCCTGTACTATTTCACTGGCTTGGGCACAGCCGAGGCCGTGCTTTGAGAGCAGCACAGGGTGCTGGTGCCATCTGCCGTTCTGTCAGCCAAAGACACATCAGCAACAGCAGCACAAAAAAGACTTGACTAATCCATGTCTGGCATAAATGAAAATCCTTCAGTTGCCTGAGGGTCTTCTGTGGCAATTTAGGGATAAATGAGGTTTTAGGCTTATTTACATGGGAAATATCACAAGCAATTCCTTACTGACACAGTCCTCGATACTGCATGAAATTAGACACAATGCCCTTCTAGAAGCAAAGAATGGAATAAGACCAGAGATAGATGCTTACTTTTAGGTTTAATTTACCTTTAGCTTTAGCTTAGCTAGTTACTTTTAGCTCCTCAGCTAGGAGTTTAACTCCTGCAGCTCAAGAATCCAGCAGTCCCAAGGAGAAGAGCTCCAAGCAGCTCTTTTCCTAAAAAATATCTCATATTTAGGACAAACAAAACCATCTTCATACATAAAACCCACCCTTCTCTGATCCAGCTCTCCACTGAAGGCACTTGCAGAGGCTTACAATCCCCACCTGGAAAACTGCCTTCCCGTGATGTCCAGTTTGCACCCAGACCTGACACAGACAGGTCTCAAGACACTGGTGTGAGTTTCACAAGGGATATTATTTTGCTGGTCCCAAATCAGCTGCTTTGTATGAGAATAATTTTCACTGTCCTTCCAGAGAGCTATTTATACTGCCAATTGGGCTCTGCCTTAAGCACTTAAGCCTGCTGTCTAGCCAGAAAATGGGCTTCCCACAAACTTGCATGCCTCTTCCTACACCTGCCAGTCCCTAAATGCTGATGAAAGGTGCTGTGCCATTCTCAGAACTCAGGAGGAGTATTTCTGCCAGAGCACAGGCAACATAACTTTTAAATGCCCTTGTTTATCGTCATGAAAACCTGCAAACTTGAGGGCCAGAGGTGCTCGTGTGTCCATCAAGAGAGCTGCAGCTGTTGGGATGGCATCCTGAGCACGCAGAGGGAGCTCCTGCCAGAGCTAAAAACAGCGGGTGCAGGCGGCGCGAGCCAAGTGCCGGCGATCCTCGCCCTGCACGTGTCCTGACCATCCCTGGCTGAGGCAGCCCAGGGCAAAACGCTCTGCTTGGAGCCTTTTTCTCTGCCTCAATAATTTAACTCCATCTCCTAAGCACCGAGTGGAAAACCCAACTGTAGGAACCACTGTCATGACAAGGAATGGAATGAGAGATGGTGGTGAGGGCAATCCTGTCTGTTTTAGCGAGTTGGTTGCTTAGGGGACGGCCAGGATAAAGATTCCTCTCTAGAAATATCTCAGCTACAAAATCTAGACCCACATCTGCAGGGGAAACTCACATACAACTCTGACATGTTTTGCAGAGCTATATCTTGATGCAGGCTGCAGAGGACCCATCTGGGGGATGTCATTGCAGTCTCTATAGATATCAGGACGAGTGTCCCACCCAGGGCTGGCAGGCATCCAACAATGTTCACCACTCCTCAAATTGCCTATAGACAAGTCTGTAGAGCCCAGACTGGCACAGGTTTAAATTACAGTGGAAAATACATTAGATACATCAAAATGCTTGAAATTAAACCCTAGGGAATGCTGCCAGAAAGCAGCACTAAGAGAGCTGTAAGAGCACCCAATAAAGTGGTGCCTTGAGGCAGCACCCAGTAACATCTTTGTTGTAACACTCTGAGAGAACTTTAGTCTGAGCCTAGCCAGTCTCCTTGCTAAAATATTGTTCCTGGCATTCAGCATGAGGAGAGCAAAGAGGCACCTCTGCTAAGTTGCTTTCAGAAGTTAATGCTGACAGATGACTGAAGTTATCTGCCAGCAGTGCCACTTCTGTGATGTAGTAACAAAGGTCCAAATTGCTCATGCCCATCTGCAGTCCTTTTCCACCACACTTCTCAATCCCCTTGAAGTCTACAAATACGCACCAGCATAATTTAGAAGAGTATTTGGCTAATGTGGTCAGAGATAATCTGAATTTACAAGATGCCCGCGATAAGCACCTAGGCTAAAACTACTGATTAGCTCGCTGAGAACATCAGATCTTAAATGGAACAACAATGTCAGGAGAAAGGTCAAATGTGTCCCTGTTGTCCAAACACAGCCCTCACATAAACCTGCACTGCTCCTCTGAAGCCAGAGGAACCGAACCAAACCAAATTTGGGGTTGGAGCAGTGTACTATTAAAGATGCAGGCAGCCCAACAAGTGCTAGCCTCAGACTTGGTTCAGTTTAATCAGACTTGGCTGAGTCTACTGGTGAGTCCAGTTTCAGACAGGTTTGACTAAGTGTAATCAGCCAAACATGGCAGAGTCTACCAGAGTTTACCACCCACGTGGAGTCCCCAGTGTGGGAAGTCAGGAGAGGAGGCTTGGGGAGACTCCCAGGACCCACTCCTCCACCACATTGACAGGCTGTGACATCCTCTGGCAATGACAACTCCATGTGACTGAAACCTCCCAGAGTCTCTCCTCTGCTCACAAATGGCAATGCTCAATTTGCAGTCGTGTCCTCTGCCCAATGTGAGGCTGTCCTGGAGGAAGAGCCCTGCCTGTCCCCAGCAGTGGGCACCCCACCCTCACACAGCCCTGCAGGCGGGTGCAGAAGCTGTCCTGGCACATCCCTGCTCAGCATCTTCCCTTCCAGCAACCAGCCCCAACCAGCCTGTGACTGCCACAGGTAACCCTGGGAACACTTTGGGAAACACCTGCTGGGACCTGCCAGCCTACCTGGAGCTTGTCCCTCCTGAAATTCATGGTACTGCCCAGCTCCCTTCCCATCCCAAGCTCCCTTGTGACACAAACCAGCTTGTGCCCTGCTTCTTCTTGCAACAGTGGAAAGATGTGCTGGGTTTCCTCATGAAGTGAGAAGTTTCTGCCTGAACTCTGAATACAACAGACAGAATTAATTCAATTTTTACTGTCAAACCTACCCCAAGCACCAGCTTGCCACTGAAGATACCCAGCCTCTCCACAGGGCAGATCCCTTCATCTTCTCAACAGGATTTTTTGTTACTTGCATTCCTCATTCAGAAATCTCTATGGAAATAAATAAATAAATAAATAAATAAATAAAAGTACCTACTTGTCTGCCTCAGAGTTCGATGCATAAATCGAAATGTCACTTCGGGGGCCCTCGACAAAGCACTTCAGAAAGAAGGACCCCAGCATTTGTGGCCTTTGCACCTGCTGCTTTTCCATTTTGGGAAGGGTTTAAGATGGCTGGAATAGCCAGCCTCTCTTCCCACCACCCGTCTTCAAAAAGCGTCAAAAGTTCATCTGGGAATTACGCCCCCAAGAGGTGAATAATAGTTTAAAGTCCTCGGGCTAGATTGTCTAGTGAGGGGATCCAAGTAAATCCCACTGATTTGTGGCAGAATTTCGTGTCCAGAGGAAGGGGAGAGCATGCCTACACCACAGCCCATGCTGGAGGGCAGGATCCATCCCATCCTTGAGCTCAAATGGTTTGGATAAGATTTGCAGCGACACAAAAAATTTAGCAACAGCCATTAATAACAGTGCCAGCAGAGATGTTTTAGCCAAAAGTAATTTATACCTTTTCACACACGGTCTAGGACTCAGTATGAACGAAGCAGGAAGGCTACAGGAAAAATTTAAGAGCTTGTGCTTGCAGGAAAGCAAACTGCAAGTCATGTTTTCAAACTGGGAACCTGGGGAATCCCACAAAAGGTTACTAATTATTCAGTACCTCACACTGCTGGGCTGGGATCTGCAAATCAGCTGGGTTATTTCCATGGCCACAAAACTGATGAAGGCTGACCAAGCCCAGCCTGAACTGTGTAAGCCCAGTCCAGCTGTCTGCCATGGAAGGGCACTGCTATGGGGGCAGACAAGAACTAATTTGTTTATAGACACTTACAGAGCAATGGGCAGCTTTGTTTGGGGATCCTGCCCTTTGTGCATTCACACAAAGCAATTCCTCCAAGGGTTTGGGAGTGCAGGAACCCCCAAACAGCTGCTGCAGTGGCACTGGCAGGGACACAGCCCTTCACTTCAGAAATGCCCTCGCTGCTGCTCCCTCCCCAGACACCTCCCTGAACAGTGCACCTTGTGTGAAATTTAGCAGTACAATGGCACTGCACCTCTGCCATCATCAGGACATCCCTTCAGCTCTCCTGAGCTTTACACAGCTCTTCCACCAAGTCTGGAGGGTGGTTACATGAGGCATATGCTGGCTCCACCAACATATCTCCCTGCATTCCTCAGCATCTGGGAAGAAGCTCAGGTTTTCTTTATGTTCCAAGTGAATGGGAAATTCTTTACATTCCAGATCTGTATAAGAGTCCTGCTTCTAATGAAGTTTTTCTACACTTCTCTTTCAATGTAGAAAGCCACAATCGACCTGAGCTGGCACCTTTCCAGCACTCAGGGCTATTAGCATTTCAAATTATAAGCCATTATGGATCTGGCCACCGTTGTATCTCACAACACTGGACCTGTTTTGTTCCAGCTAATGGTGCCACTCTGCTGACTTTCAAACAGGCAGGAGGGAATAAATTGCTGCAGTTTATTCCCATACAGCTGACATTCCCGCCATGCCATCACTCACAATCAGGGATGTGAACATTAGAAATGTAACCCACCACCCCAGACAGCCTCCAGACCTCAGAGGGGAGCTGCTGGAGAGGAGACTTTCTGCTTCAACACTCAGCAGTGACACAAATTGCTGGCAGCAAGAGCCCCAAAACCAAACTGATGGCTTATAGAGGTGAGTAACACTTTAACTTCTAGCATATTAATCATGTTCTCGGGATGTTTGAGGCTTTTTAGAGGTGGGAGTAGAGGCAGAGATATGATTTTCCTTTTTAGATAGCAGCATTTATTTCCCTTACTGGCACACTGAGCTCTGCTCTTGCCTTTAGGCTCATCAAGGCTGGTCATTTGAGCATCCTGGCAAACCAGGAGCTCCAAACTCGCAGCATCCTTGGCTCAGTCCTGTTGCCTGCATCTCTTACACCCAGGAAGCCCAGGAAGCCCGAGTTTTCCAAAGCAAGAGAAGACTCCCCTGCCAACTAGGGCACCCCAGCTCCAGAGCACAGGTACCAGGGGTGAAGCCATGGTGAGCTCGCCCCCTGAATGTCTCACTTCATTTGTGAGGTACTCTGCAAGCAGCCAGTCCACCAGGGCTTCTTTTAGTGTCCTGGGCTGAGAGAAGATGAAATGGTCCCCAAGACCCTCAGCTGTGGTGTGGGCTGGGGTGCACAGCAGAGCATCCACTGAGCTCCAAAGCCTTCTCCCAAACTCGTGGGCAGGGAGAAGAGAAAAGAGACAGAGGTGCTACAGGGAAGAAAGTGGCCAGAAAATATAATACAACTTCTCTCAGTGGGCATCTTTTCACAGCGTTAAGAACTGTAGGTAATGCAGGTAACCAGAATCACAGCAGTGGGATTGGGATTTAATCTTTCACACTGTTCTCCACCCTGCAACAGCACGGGCTGCTCTGATTCTGTAACAGCACATCTTTTACAGCCACAGAAGTTCACTGTCCAGTACTGTGCTACCAGAACACATCACTGGCTACTCCTGTGCAGAGCCAAGAAGGGAGAACAGCCTGACTGTGCCTCTGCAACAGGGCAGCACAGAGGGTGACCTCAGGTGATGGGCAGTGCCCTCCTCTCCTGCCCCAGCAGGGCAGGAGCCACAGCCTGGCACTAAGGCACAATGAACACCTGGCCCATCATCTGTAGGCTCAATCCAGAGGGTTGTGAGAATGCCCAAGTGTAGAGGGGAATGTGGAGCCTCCCAGCTCCAAAGGACAAAACAGTGGAGGAGTGAATATTTGCTCAGCAGCCCAGGGAGAAAGGCAAACCTAGGGCAGGACCTGCCTTTTGGAAGGAACCTTGTTCCCTTTGTTTCCTGTGTATTTTCTTTTGCATGTTTTTCTTTTCAGTTGCATTAATTAGTAGGTTTTGGGTATCCAAGAGCTTTGTCCATAACACTGTTATCTCCTAGAGAAATTCCTCCCTGTCATTGCAAAAGGTAGCAAGAAAATGCAGTGGTGTGTCTTCACTGTCTGAGAGAGGAACTTTGTCCTCCTACCAGAAATACTATTAACAAGAACTGTAACTCACCTCTACCTCTGCTGCTAATTTAACCAATAGCATTTTAAATGCATTTACTGACCAGCTCTCCAAGCAGCAGCAAACTTTATTTTTGGAAGGGAGGGCAGGCAAACACAAAACCCTGGCTCTCCTGTGCCTTGCAGTGCACATGTGCTTTCCTATTGCCATTTCCTAATTTCCAAAGGTTACAGGGGGCAGGGGACAGCCCTTTGCTGGGTGCCAGGGCTGCAGCATAAGCTGGAGTTCAAAGTCACCCTGACATGGCTGTGCTTGTGACAAATTTCCAATGCTGCATACACATTAAATTAGGCATTTTTGGTTTTGAGAGATTTTCCAACAATTAAGCAATATCAGTTGCTTGTGAGACACTAGAGCTGAAGTCTGGCACATGTGCTACCTCTGCCACTCTCCAGAAGACAGAAAATTAAAGCGCTGCTGTATTTTTAGGTGTTTTCTACCCAGGAAGTTTGTCTTAGCTGCCAAAAAAAAAAGGTAATCCAAGCACACACTTAGATCACTGCCTAGATGTTCTCTTGGCAATTAGCATGGTATCTATTAAATCAACTTTTCATTGTAGCATACCTTTTCACAAGAGGGGAGCACAGGGAGAAACCAGAAAACCTTTTCACCAGTTGTTAACAGAAACAGGTGAAACATACTAGCAATGTAATGGATTACAAGGTGAGAGAAATAGATAAGTCATGGCTCACTTTTCCAAATAAATGCCATTAAAATCTAAGAGTTTAGACACTGCATGTCTATGGTTACAAACTACAGCTCTGATTTATAATGAGTCAAGTGCAAAGGCCTGGCTCCCTAATGGCCTTTGGGTGGAAATGAACATATTTGCTTTAGTGATGCATTCAAGTCACTCGACGGGCCCAGAGTTTTGTGTGACACCAGCTGCTTCCATATCAAATGCTGGCCACAGAGTTAAAATTAGCCTGCTCCTATTTCTGGGAGGCTTTTGGCCGTGCAGCCACAGCCTGTCTGCACATGGGCTCCTGGCTCTGGACAGCTCCTGACTGGAGTCTGTGGGACTCCAAATGCCACAGCATTCATTAGAACCAACCTTTCTTTCTTCTGGGACACAGGGTGTGGTACATGGCACTGTCACAGGAGGTGTTTGGGAGAGCTTGGATGGCACAGTCTTGCTTGCTGGGCACAGACAAAAACCATTAGAACTTATTTTTCATTCAAGAAACATCTGTGCAATTTATTTAATTTTATGCAATGCTTTCTGCCAGCTCAATTTTCTGTGAAATGGCTTGGGGTTTGTAAAGTTATTTCCCTATAAAAAGCTTCCTTTGACTGTACAGTGACAGGTTAATTTAGGCAATTTGAACAATGATGGTTTGGGGAATTGGCACCTTTAACTGCTTCATAGTCTACGCCTTAGTTCTACACACAGGCTTCCAAAGTACACTGCTCAGCAATATTCTGATTATATGCACTTTTTAAATGCATGATCTATGCTCTTCCAGACAGGAATAGTTTTCTTTACATTTTACAGTGCAACAGGTAGGTCCCTGCTTTGAGTTTTGTGGTGACACTGCAGCACATGCAACGGGCTGTTCTTCCTGACTTGGTTTTATGGTGCCTTCTGGCTCCCAGCAGTTTTGGATAAATGCCATGAGCCCTGCTGCTGAATCGGAGCTCTTGGTATAGACTCAAATTCCTTTTTTGATGCTGAAGCTGCCCCAGCTTCTCTGGTGAAGAAATCAGGGATAGGACCTGAACCAGATGTAGGACTGAGAACAAGTATTTAAGAGCCCCCAGCTCTGCCCCACTGCATAGTCACCCTCCAGCCCATGCAAGGCCCATGCAAGGGGGAACTGATGGAAAATGCCCTCCTCGTGTTGGCATCACTGCACCAGCTGCACCCCTGTTCCCTCTCTGCCACCCTCACTCCACAGCACTAACAGCCTGCTCTAGCACCCCTTGAAAGGAACTTGAGATGTCTCTGCTGCTCGGGTGGTGCAGAGGGAAGAGCTTTGCCCCAGTTTGGGCAGGAGCTGGCCAGAGACCAGCATCCTTTGGATGCTCTCCTCCCCACTCCCAGGCTGCCCAGCCCATAGCACTGTACATGAGACTTGGAGGGAGCCAGATTCACACATCTCTGATGCCCAGCAGTTGCTCCTGTGGTTCACATGTTCACCACAAACCCCCCAGCTCCTGGGGGAACCCCAGCACTGGTGTGTGCCTCCGGGAAGGTGCCTCTGGACAGAGCCTTGCACCACCACCATGGGGAGGGGCACAGCCCTCCCAGCAGCCCAGACAGACACTTCTCTGACCAGTGAGCTAAAAACATCTCCTGGCATGGCAGGGAAACAAGAGACAAGGGAGCTTTAAATAGCACCCCCCACAGCAAACAGACTCCAGGGGATCCTGGGCTCCTGTTCAGCTGTGCACAATCAGAGCTCACCCACTGACTCTGCTCTGCCTGTGGAGGTGCTGGCACTGCTGTCTCGAGTGGGGAGCAGTGCTGATGGAGCTGCACCAGGACAAGATCTTTGGGCCAGGATCCCCTGAGGGCACAGATGTGAGGTGATGGGTAACTGGAGGATTATGTGATGCTCCCGTGCACGGCTCCTGGGGCACAGGCTGGGAGGAGCACGACTGTCACTCCCCTGCCCTCACTGTCATTCCAGCAGCGTGAGCAGCTAGGGGCCTCACATGCACTGGGACCAGAGAGCTGACATTCCAGCAGGCTCAGGAGCTTTGGTTCATCTCTGGATCTGCCAGCTTTGATGACTTCAGGTTTAGATGGCAGAAACAACAGACCACCAGTCAGTAACCTCTTGAAGAACACCTGTGTGACAGGAGATGACAGAAGCTACAGCAGGCATGTGCTGCTTTGCATAGCACTTTGGAGAGAAATGTTATGCAGGCTCTGCAAAAACTACCTCACATTCCTATTTGCATCTGAGTGCAACATAGCTACTGCTGTCAGTCTAGAGACATCCTATTTGAATGTGTTCCCATCTGAGGGTATACTTTCCTTTTATTGCCATGCAAATGAAATCAGCTAAGTGAAATAATGAGCTTTGGGGACAGAAAAGGTTCTTTCTCCATTTTGGTAATTACTACTATAGCAAAGACATCCTGTGCTACAGGATGCTGTAGCAGTTGCAATTCCTGCAGTGCTGTTCCTTCTTCCCGAAAGAGGGACACACGCAACAGGTGCAGTCTGGGGCCAGTGGAGATCAGAACTCGCTGTGTTCTGTGGAAAATGCAAAATGTAAGGACACAGCCACAGCAGTAGAGTCATCCTTGAGGCTCCGGATAGCAAAGCCATGAGTCACAGTTACATGCACTGATCACACAATTCCCATCTCCTAAGCCTGCTGGAATGAGAGCCTCCTTGGAAGGTGTGCCCCACATGGAGCAGGGGGCTGGACAGGCTGCTTGTCCTCCTCTTTGACCCTGTGAACTTAATCCTCCCTCTGACGTGCAGCACAGTCAGCACTGGTGGGGAGGTGAACCTCTCACTGGCTGAACAGTGCACGGCACATTTTCTACCTTAAAAAAAAGCAAGACCATGAGTTTCTGTATTACGGCTGAGGCTGTGCTTCATTATTACCTGCAGGCATCCACGTGGGAATGGGAATAACACCCTCCAGCAGCCGGCAGTGACAGGGAGAGCTGGGGTGGGGCTCAGCCCCTGCCCAGGCACAGGCGGGCTGTGCTGCAGGAGGCGTCGCTGGCTCCTGGTGGCTGCCAGGAGGGAACGGGGCTCGATGGGTCAGTGCAGCCCAGCCCTGCTCCAGTGCACAGCTCAGCCCTGACACGCAGTTCTTAGGAAGCAGGAATCCTGGAGGCTGTGAGGCTGTAGGTGTTCCCTCGCAGCTTTCAAGAAAGAATTTAGTCCACCTTTGTTACAGCATCCTAACTGCAGAAACAGCATTTACAGGTTCCTGATACAACATTCTTTCGATGACACTGAATGGTCCATAGGATTCACATAAGAGACCCTCAGGATCCATCAAACTCAGCTTCTGGGATGTACCTGTGCCATGTGAATGCCAAAGGTACAGCATAGAGCAGTAGGCAGGAACCCCAGGATGCCCAGGAGCTCCCCAAATTCTGCTGCCTGTACCCACATCTGCACATACTCTGCAGGTCACTGCCATGGGCACCAGAGCCTTTATGCTCTGCACATCCCAGGGCCTGCAGGCTCCACATGTCAGGAGTCTGGCCTCAAAATCCTTCTACATCTCTGTAATGCTCTGGCATGCAAAGCAGTGGGGTAGGGTTGGGTTGTTTTTTTTTTAATAGGGAAGAAAGGAAGGAAATTACCAGGATTTCTATTTGACATTAATATACTTTAACAAGTATGGAGCCTCATTATTTCAAGTGGAAGCTTAGCATCTCTTAAAATAAGCTCTAGGCATCTTTTTATGTCAGTGCTTAAAACAGGATTTAGTCACTTGGTTCTAGGAACTCCAGTTTAACTCAAGTGTCCAATATCTGTCGGCAGTTCAGCTGTTATCCAAATAAGGGGAGGGAAAGCCAGGATTTTCCAGCCCTGAGAAACAGCTGCGCTCAGAAGAGGCATGTAATATGAGGGATAAAACGAATTCCCCCTGAGCTGTGGTGTGAGAGCTGCTCCCAGCCGCTGGATGAAGGGCTGGTCCCTCCCGGAGTGTCCCACGGGGCTCTGGCCATGGGAGCCTCTCGCTAGGCGGCCCCCGAGCCCTGCCAGGGACTCTGCTCTCCCACAGGGACCTCTCAGGCAACCAAAGGGAACCTGGAGGGAGAGAAATTGAGCCCCATCTCTTCACACTGCACTTGGAGTGGGACACGTGTCTGTGAGAACAAGCACCCTGAGCATGAGCACCAACAGCCCACAGGCTTCACAGCCATGCGAGCCACTCACAGGGTGGGTTTGTTCACTGTCTCATCACATTAAAGATGGGCCTTAAGTAGTTTCAAAATTAAGCTTTCTACTGTGCTCTTTCCTATATTAAGGTTACTGTTGCTCAAATGCCATCACATTCTGAGTGCTGATGCTCTTTGCATCACTTGCTCTGTAAAATGGACAAACCCAACTTTAACTTAGCAAAGACTTTGAAGAATGAAAAAGTATGAAGAAGTACACTCATTATTGCAGCCATGCTGGTCTCCATGCTTGTCGGTCTTTGCTAATTCCAGAGGGGGCCTGTCCTTGAAAGCCGACACACCTTTCTGCCCTTCCCAAATGTGTGTGGAAATGCCCACAAGAGTGTCAGACATAACTTTTGAGATGCAAACCTCCAACCTGCTTAATGGAAGGCATTAAAAGCTGAATTCACAGAAAATGAGCCTCTGAAATTGTGCTCTTTAGTGCTACCTGTTCTGAAAATATGCCAAAAATAAGAGGGCTTTGAAATATACTCAGCTGCATTTGTACAGTTTAGAAAGACTCTCAGCAAGCTTCACATCCAAGCAGGATTCTGCAGTTTCTGTGAATACCTTATCAATGGCTACAAAAACCTCTTGCATCTATTTGACTATTTTCAGAATATCCCAGCTGATGCAAACCTGCCCTGCTCCCCACCTGAAAAGCAATCATTTTAAAAAATCGTTCCACAAATCACAAATTTCTCTGCAATCCAACTGATCTCAGGATTCTTAGAGCGAAGGAAGAGAAGCAAATAAAATCACTCTTTTCTCACTTCCTACAGAAGTCTTCTTATTCACACCCCAGGAGCAACAGAGAAGCCACTTTCTAATCACACATTCATGCCACTAAGGAACTCAAAAACTAGAGAGCTAACTACTGAAGTGGTGACAATTTCCCTGTTTAGCCATATGGCACAGAAGAAATAAGTTCCAGGCAGAGCTTTCTGCAGCCCACTGCCATTGGGAGAGCCTCATTCTTTGCAGATCTATTCATATCTCTGTTAAGCCCTACAAAATAGTGCCACAAGATACCCAAGTGTCTAGCACACACTGCCAAAGCTTGAACACCTCTGTAACAATGAGTAGCACCATCAGGTACATGCAGATGGCTTGCAAAATATATAATTTTCAAAGTGATTGAAAGTTGTTATACTATGGATCTATTCAAGTCTGTTTTTCAAATAAAAGACAAGCTGGTACATTAATGTGATATTGCAGTTTAGCTTTGCCTTGCTTCTAAGTGTAGATTTTTAAATGTACTCCTCCCCTCTACACATACTCTTGCAATGCAGTGAATTTCAGATCCAGCAGATGCTCATCTTGCTCCTAAAACAGATTTAATGTGTTTTCCATGATCTAAACACATGGCAAAAGAGCTCCGTGTAGATTTAATACTTTCCTAGCCCTGTGTTAAATTTGTCCTAGTGTTGCATATAGCATAATTCTGCAGCCATGTCAACTATTCAGGTAATGCCAGAACGTCGTCATTACGGTTTGTGTCAACAGCGTGATCTGAATGTACCTTGTAATCACTCTGGTGTTGGGTTGCAAAGGTCTTGGACTCTTCATTTGGCTGAGTCTAATTCTGTCCACTTCACAAAGATCTAGAGTTACACTAAGTAAAGGTTGACATTTACACCAGACACTAGGACTGCTAGAATGACTCACCAAGGTAAAACCTGGGCTAGATATTCTTTCAAGGGCGAAAATGTAGGGTGATGACTTTTCACAGACTTGTAAAATCACAGAATGGTTTGGGTTGGAAGGGATTTAAAAGACCATCTCATTCCAACTCCCTTTCCATGGGCAGGGACACCTTCCACTACCCAGGTTGCCCCAAGCCTCATCCAGACTGGCTTTGAACACTTCCAGGGATGGGGCAGCCACAGCTTCTCTGTGCAGCCTGTGCCAGGGCCCCACACCCTCACAGGGAGCAAGGTCTGCTAACCTGCTGCTGAAAACCTCTCTGCTTAGCAAGGCAAACACTGACAGAGGGGCAGGTCACACACAGAGCCCCATAGGATGTGGGATCAGGGTTTCAGAGGTCTGAGAACTGATAGTTACAGAAGCCTGGAACACCACTCACAAAGAAAAGGAGATGCGTCAGAGAGAAAACAGATACCTCAGAGTGACCTTCCAGTGTTTTCTTGGAAGCTGAACGACCTCCTCCCATTTTTACTGTGGAGCTGGGGAGTCACACACACAGGACAGCTTTGGCCTCCTACAGAAGCCCACTATTTCAACGACGTGAAACCAATTAGTAGCAGCAGGGCTAGTCAGCATTGCAGCCAGTGCCCAAATGTTCTCAGGACATTTACTCTCCCAAATACACTCTGCTCTTTAAAGCAGCACCAGTCATCACTTTGAGCAGGCTTGAAAGTCTCCTGGTTTACTAAATATCCTAAGCCCTAAGGTCATTAGGTCTCAATGAAAACCAGGGAATTCAGACTAAAGCAGTGACTGTCCCAGCACTGAAACTCATAAGCTTTTCATTTGTTCCCATGAACTCTTCTTTACCCAAATAAAATATTAACAGTGAGAGCATCCAACACACTCACAAGAAGCAAACTGTGAAACAGAAGGACCACACAAGAGGAGGTGAGAACAGAGCATATAACATGAACCATGTGTGTGAAGGATGAGTTTGTCTACAGAGTGCTGCCAGCAATGTGGATTTCAAGGATGGCTTCTGCTTTAAACGCTGGACACCTACAGCAACCAAGAACAAACAAAATTCCCAGTGATGGGGTCTTCACTCAGCTTAATTCACAGGGTCTGCTCTGAGGAGAGGTTAATCCAGCCTTTCTCAAGCACTGACATCTGCAGCAGCCCATGAAGAGCTACCTGTACTTACTGTGAGAACATGGAGTGCCTGGTGTGTCAGAGGGCATCAGGCCAGGCACACTAGCAGCCCTGACAGCCACCATCCCTTGGCCATGGTCTCTGCCACGTCAGGAAGTCTTAGCAGCAGTCATCGCATCGAGGAACTGATGCCATGCAACTGAGTAACTGTCTTGAGCACAAATTCATAAGCTGGTGCTATTCCTGCTTAGTGCTAAAGTTCAGGGCCTCTTTCATCATACTGGAAATTTGTCAGGAGCTGTTCTTATTCAGTTCAGTAGAGCAGCCTCTCTCCAAGACCTTGCTCCTCACTCCAGATACAGTGTGTGCAATGCCTCCTGCAGGAGCTCACCCAGCTGTGGTCCCAAAGCACAGATGGCCACAGTCCCCTCCAACCACTGCACAGGGGAACCTCTGTGCCCTCTGTTTCTGTGCATGTCTTGTGTGCTTCCAGACTGATCCTGGACTTGGAAACAGAGTGGAACATTAAGAGTGGTGGCAGTTCTAAGGATAATGAAGTCCTTTGTTGTGCAGAAAAAGAAGGGGAAACAATCCTCCAATGCAGTTTTGTTAATGCTGTCTCAGGTGCATGGGACAATCTTTAAAGTAGATATGTCAGTTCAGGAACTCCTTTCATAATCTGAACATGTCTGACTTTTCGTCACCCTTTTTCTTTGGAACCAAAACTAAAAAAAAAAATCTTCTAATAATCCAGGTCTTGAAAACTGACTATACCAACTGTTACCTGATAGGCTGGAAGGCAGCACTGCAACCAGCACCACAGGAATCAGCCAGGATTGGTTTGCAGTGGGAACCCAGGGCAACTCAAAAACATTGGCTTCCCAGGCCCTGCTCTCACGTCCAAGGGTTTGGGATTATCCAACAGCCCTTGCATCACAGCACAGCCCTGATGATGGCCTCATGATACAGCCTTGGACAGGAGCCATCCTTGAACTGCTTGAGAGACATTTATAAATCAAGAGCAACAGCCAGAAATATGAGGGCCGTGGGTGGTCCAAGTCCATGGGTAATTGTGCCTGAGGCTCTCAGGGCTTGGTAACACTCTGCAGGTTTGAATGGGACACTCAGGGATATGTTCTTATTTTAACCAGGCAAATCCAACCAGACTGAAAAATATCCATCACAGTAATCGGGTGTGACTGTTTTGGAGAGTGCTGGGAAGCAGAAGAGAAAACAGATCTGAAATAAATTATTTGCACTGAAGAGCTATGTAAAGCCTCTCACAGCTATATTGATTTTATTTGATAAAATGGGTAATTTGTAGCCTACTGACCTCTTCAAGGTAACTAAATCCCACTCTACTGAGGTGTCTCCACATCTCTACACCAGGTATCCATCTGAAACTACACCAATATGACTCCCAGACAGGGTGACAGTCAGCTAAAAGATACCAAAAATGCAGTTACTCTACATAATGTCTAAGAAATGCTTAAAGTGCCAAATTCTACCATGTGAAGTCCATAAGGGTAAGATCCAAACCCTGAAGAAACACCCACTCTTCTGACCTAGAGCACTGTCAGAGTGCTAGAAAACAACTGCAAACTTAAAGAGAGTTAAGGTTCCAGACCATGACCACTCACATCTGGTTCTTCACACTGCAAACACAAACTGCTGCACAGACAGTGGCTCAGGCAGGGAGCTAACAGGGGAGCACTACAGTGGCCTTGGCAACTGATCATTCAACAGCAAACATCATCTCTGGTGTCTGCCAATAACTTCAGGTGCTGCCTGCATGGCCACAGGCCCAAGCACAGGGCTTGGCTGCACATGACATCAGCCACCAGAAAACATCGAATTTGATGCCACAGGAGCCAAGAGTGGGAGAGGGTGGAAGCTGCCATAATGGATGGGGAATGCAAATTCCAGGCCCTGCTTCTGCTCACGAGGATTGCATCACAGCAGAGAGCAGCAGGAGCCCTCCTGCAGCCAGCATTTCCCTGTCTTCTCCTGGCTGGTAAACCAGGCTCCATCCCTTCCCCACAGCTGCAGGTACACAGGCACAGGAGCACTGTCACCATGTGTCACACGTGCTGCTGTCCCTCACCAGGGCCATGGTTCTAAGGCTCAGTCCAGAAGCAGAGTGTGTGACAACAGCTCAGGGGTGTTTGTCAAGACTGGCCTTTGTCCTGGTGCAGGTGGCCCCAGGAGAAGCAGAGTTGGCATCCTGTGGTACGCCAGCAAGAACAATTCCTCTTGCTATAGAAAAAGGGAAGCAAAAGGTACCTTTAAACCTTTAATTTCTGTGGTGAGCTATTAAGATCTCAGTAACCAACTTATTTGGTGTCAATCCAGTATGCTACAGTTTTCATGCAGAGAGACCTAGCAGCAGGTTTATGGGCTTCCATTTTCACTTTCACTAAAGTAACAAGGGTTTTATTTAGACTTTCCCATCCAAATGTAGGAAAACCCTAACTCCACCATGAAGCCAGGTTTCACAAGTAACTTGGGTCTTTTATAGAGGTCTGTACCAATAATCTTGTTAAAGTGTCCCCATATCCTGGAGGTGACCTCAGCCTACTCTCAAATATTCAGGATGTTTCTGTTTCCTCTGGCACCTCTGTGTGAGCACATTCTCAGTTCATAAAACACAGTCATCTTGGTGTTGTAAGGAAGAAGAGATAGCTCTAAACACACACTGCTTTATGTTTGTCTCTCCAGGTTCTTAGGGTAAATCCGAAGGCTAAGCCTCCTTGCAAGTCTCAGCATCCTGTCAGGGCCAGAGGAATGTCACAGTAAGTGTAAATATTATTGGATCAAGTATACTCAGCCTCCTAAAGCCTCTGTCTCTATCCTGCTCTGTTTATTTTTCCCCACACAGTAGGTAAAATCAGACAACCACCGGTGTTTTGCTGTCCATTGGTTCCTCAGCCAGTGCAATCTCTCACAAACCATTCAGTACACCAGTTACACCACTTTCATTCAGCCTTTCCTACTGACCCTCAAAGAGCAGCTTACACATTCTGAATTATTCTTTACAGCATTCTAGGAATATTTTGCAAGGATCAGCTCAGGCTTATCTTCAGCAAGTGTCTGAGAGGTAAGGGTCTGCATGAATATGAACATCTGGACCCTAAGCTCTGGAAAAGGGCTTTCTGGCTTGGAACATTTCCTAGTCAGAATTGCCAAGAACTGATGGAGCAAATGAAAGGGCTGGAAATGCTCAGGGGGCTGCCACAGTTACACTTCAAAGATTCACCTCAGAACAGAGAGCTGGTTTAGAGCATATATGTGGCCAAGAGCTGGGGAAGTCAGAACACCTACAGACAGACTCACACGTCAGTCTGGTGGGGGGAAAGAGCTGAAAACTTGGGCTCTTTCAAAGATAAGATTATTTTTAAAAAGGCCAGTATCACAGCAAAACAAGCACATCAGTTGCACATTTGTATTCAAGACACAGGGTTCCAAAGCTAAATGAGAGATGAGTGCATATCAACACTCCACCACGGAACAAGGGCACATCTTGCACTGCAAATATTTGATCATCTCAAAACTGCCTTTCTTGCTTAATAAGAGATCTTACTGGGACCTCTGTGTCAACTGAGCTTTAACAGAGGATGTCAGGACAGTGTAGAAAGATCCTGCTCATTTCTCTACATTTAGCCTAACTGTAGCAACCACAGACCCAACACAAGCCAGGGAGTGCCAGACCTGGGATCAACGAAACCAGGTCAGGATCTCTCTAGAAGGGGACAGCTACTGGCAGCAGCACTGATCTTTACACCAAGGCTACAAGATGTGGACAAGTAATTGGCTTAAAGCTCTGAGCAACTTTTACTGGCTAACAGCTCCTCTTCCCACATGCCAGGGAGTTTTTCCCCTTGAAGCACCTTAGTGGAGACTCTCCATGGGATATTTATCAGCCAGGAACATGAACAACAGATAAAACACTCTGAATCTTCTTTCCCTTCAAAGTAGAGTGACAGCTACACAGCCAGGTTTCTGATATGAAAAACTGAAGCTATAAAAATGTCTTTTTTTTTGCCATCTAGATGCAGAGTCCCTCGCTGAGCCTGGCTGGGTCTGCCTATGGAACCACCCCTGTGTTTACAAAGGTAAAGAGCACAAGTCGTCTGAACAACACAGCTTGTCCTGTCAGCATTAGATTTTCTATTTTCTTGTTCCATCAGAAGGTATTGCTAGGCTGGAACATTGGTTCATTTACAATTCAAAAAAGCCAGCATACTTCGTTAGTGATACTATCAAACTAACATCTTAATTGGTAAACTATCCAGACTGACAGAACCACTTATAGAATTAATCTCATTTATTTCCTGCAAAGGAGGCTGAAGCGGAAATCTCACGTAGTAACCACCCTTATTATGTTGCATCCAGTGGAATAGATGTTTTTCCTGCATTTTTATCTTTATTAAAATACACAACTAAGGCTTTAATGACCACTGATCATATGGTGAAAAATCTTCCACTCACAACCCACTGCAAATGCATTTAGAATTCAGTGAGCTGTTGTAAGTAAAATAAAAATTCAGATGTGAGACCATCTTCCTCACTGAAGTGTGTATCTCTTCTAAGAAATGCTTCAGTGGGGAAATACTTAGATGACACGTTTGACACAGATATTTCCTCCTCCAGGGTCTACAGAACATCAGAGCTACCAAGGGTCAGTTGGTGGTATTTGAGTGTCGCATTCACTCCACACCCTCCCTGCAGGTGCAGTGGTACAGGGAATATGATCAGATCGTGGATTCTGCCGATTTCCGAATACTGCGGAAAAGTAGGTGCTGCTGCTCCTGTTTGATTACAGATATTTTATTGGGACAGGGATAGGACAGGAATGAGAACTGCTGTAAGAATCAGGAGATCATTCACAGAAGCACAGTTAAGTTTACAGGTATCAGATGACCCCAAGTCTCAGGCTGCTGCAGAGTCTGCAATTCCTCTGGCAATGCATGAGTGGGTCAGGATCAACCCGGGGAGATTCCATGCTGTTAGTTATTAATGACAGTCCTACTGAGCCATGGAGGCACTGTCACCAAACACCAGAACTAGTGGTGAACTCAGGAGGAAAAAAGCATAACCTGGTTTCAAACCATTTCTTATACTCCCAGGCATGAGGTCAGAGTTCCAGAGTGCCAAACCCACAGCAACCATTAGAGTTCTTTGTGAATTACCTCAGTGGAGAGGTGTTTGTACCATCAGGTTCCCCAGCCACACCTGAGATTTCCCTATCCAAATGCTATTCCTTGTGATGGACAGAAAGGGAGCTGGTTCCCTTGCAACCAGGGTGACAGCTCAGGTGGGAAAGGGAGTGAGGGCTGGAGGCTTGGGGTTTTTTTTCCATTCTGACATTGTGATCATTTAAATTCTTTCTCTCTTATCTTGAGCAGAGGCTTGTTCATCAGCAGTTCCTGGTAAGTACACTGTGCATTTTTTGTTAGACTCCTCAGTGCTTGCCACCTCATCCGAAATAAAACAATAATGTCTGAAGGTAGCCTGAAGACAATAGTCAGTCAGGCCAAGAGCTTTCAAGTTCTTAATTTTGATGCAAGAACCCAAAAGGCCCTGATTTTTTTCCACAACATTTGGAAAAAGGTATCAATTCTTTTACATTCAGCCAATGAAAGTACCTTGTGCTAAGAGAAAACATATCAACCATTCTGACATATAATCTTTTAAACTCGTGCAAGAAAAGACATAATTTAGAAAAAAAAAACACCAAAAACCAACCAAACAAACAAAAAACTCACCATAAAATGGACTTTGTTTCATTAATATCACAGGAAGAAAGAGTTTTCCTTCATCTTGTTCCTTCTAAGCCTTGACTTCCTATGCCCTCTACATCACCATCTACATTTATTAAGGCCAATCCCTATTACTAAGTAACAGTCCTGTAAAGAGCAGTTCCTACGGGTTGACATTTGCCTCTTGTGGTACAATAGCATCCCTGAATCTGTTATTTCAGAGGAGGTCTGCACCCTGGTTATTACAGAAGCTTTTCCAGAAGACTCTGGAATATTTAAATGTGTTGCTGAAAATGAATTTGGATCTGCAGCATCCAGTGCACATCTCTCTGTTTCCCTAGGTAAGTTCATGGACTTTTGTGTTGAGCAGCTAAGAACAAGAAAAATTTGCTGCTGCTCAACATCAGGCAGAAACACAGATATTTTCCATGCAGAAGCCAGACACAAACAGTTTTGTAGGCTCAAGAGAAGAGAAATGCCAAAAAAAATGCAGTGTGCTTGGGTACCTCTCAAAGCTGGCTGCATTGTTCTGTGTTTCTGCTTTTGGTCCCTCTTCTTCCTGGGTCAAGGATGACAAGGTGGAGGTGCTGTTCCCTCTCTCAGAGGAATCTCATTCCTGAGTTTCATCCCTTCATGGATTCCAGCTTGGCCCAGCATATTGGCTGTGACTATACCTTGTTTATGGTTCCACCTGACCTGTCTGTCCCATGCTGGAAGCCATCTGCAACCAGAAGAGCACCTGGCAGTACCCAGAGCTCACTTGCCCTGGTCAGAAGTTTTGGCTCATGCAGCTGTGCAGGTTTCACTCTGTTACAGAGCAGAATGAACCTCATCCACCTGCTCAAACATTCCAGTTTCCCATTCCATTATTGCACGTGCTGTACTGGTGAGCCACCGCTGCTTCCTATCTGACATGGGACAATTCTACTTCCAGGAGCTAAAGAGCTGGAAAGCTTTGGAGGTGCTGCCCACAGGCCAGCTGTGCAGGTCACCATGAAGAAACCCACCTTCCCCAGGAACAGCCAAGCAGGAGCCAAGGACCTCGGGGCAGCTGCTCTGCCACCCTACAGCCCAGAGAGCCCTGGGCTGGGCACTCGAGCAGCAGCCACAGCCTTTGGTCAGATGGACCCCAAGAGCCAAGCTGAAGATTTCCATGGAGCTTTTGAAAATTCACCTCGGGCTTCACCTTTGCGGTAAGACAGAAAATCACATCCCTGGGTCGTCTTTTTCAACACTTAAGGCATGAATTGTCCAGTGATCCCAGCTGCACACTCCAGTGCCCCTTACCCTGGCAGGGATCAGGCACATGCAGTGGCCTGAGCTGTTTGCCTGGTGACAATGACAATGTGCAGCACCAGCCTGGCAGGTCTCAGCACAGGCTCCTTTTCACCAAGGGTGTAACCTTGAGGCTCAGGGAAGTGCCTGATGTTGTTTGCAGAACTGCCTATCTGTGAGTAACTTAAAAGCATCACCCCAAATAATTGTCCTCTAGGAGACCTTTGGCTCCACCACAGATCTTGAGGCAAAGATCAGAATACCTGGGAAGTCTCCAGGTGAAATTCTGTTGCCACCACCTTCCTCGGTGGCCTTGGCCAAGTGGCATCACCTCAAGTGTCTATTTCTTATTCTGAAAGACAGCAAAAACTTGAGATCCTGTAAGAGTAGTGCAGACAGGACCTGCAAAGCATTCTGTGCAGGAAAAACACTGAACCAGTGACCCACTGGATGGAATGAAAACAGTCTCATGCCATGGTAGGGACACACCCCACTCAGGAGATGCAGATTCTCCCCTAGTAATCAAGTATTCCATTTTGATCCAATTTCCATCCCAAATGCAGCTTCTCCAGTTGCAGTAAACTTACTGCATTATCAGTTATCCTGTTTGATTGCTCCAGAGAAACAAAGCAGGTTAGAATGCATAGATTGGTGATGCCATCCCCATTTCTGGAGGATTTCTCAGTGGTTTATAGGCATAACAATGACCTTGAATGGTGACAGTTCAGCCATCCAAGCCCAGCAGAGGAGTTCCCTCAGGCCTGTGAGTGACAGAGAGAGCTACGTGGGATGCAAGCATGTGCCTCCCTTCCCAGCTGAGTGCCAGCCTGGAGCAGCAGTGATCCTGTTACAGAGTGTGGAAATGGCTGTCCCTGACAGAAAGCATTCCCTGGGTCAGAGATTATTTTTGGATGTACTAAGCCATTTTAACCAAAACAGTTATTTTAGCAATTCTGAACACCCTCCTTCAAATTTTACCACAGGAGAGATCATATTTCAATATCGATGTCTCTAGGCACAGAAGGTGGTTTTTTTTGCTGAATTGCTGAGTAGAAGTGGTTTTGCTTCATTAACCTGCATGCAGATTGTTAAGAGGAAGTTCTCAGTTTTGCTTCAAGCCTTCCATGAAATCCAGGCTTGCTCCAGGGAAATCAGCTGGAACCCTAAGCAGACTCTAATGTATAAAGGGATTTACCATGCCACCAAAATCAGCTACGTAATAACTTTTAAAATGTAGTTTACATGTGTGTGTGTGGTGTATATGTGTGTGTGTGTGTGTGTGTGTGTGTGTGTGTATATATATATATAAATGTAAACCAAAAATATAACTACTCCAGACTTTGGACACATCTCAAGGTACAGAGAGAAACTATTAAAATTTCTAGATATCCCCATCTATGAGAATTTCAAAACCTTTAAATCCCACAGACATACTGCCAGGAGCTTTGAAACATCATTATGAATGTGACTCAGCATTGTAAATGTTGCTGTTACCTCAAACTCAGCAATAATGGTTAATGGCTGGCTGTAAAATAACAGTCTTGTTAGTCAGATTTAGCAGACAATTCCCTCATGTAGTGTATGTGGTTGCAACTGTATTACCAAAGGCAAACGCCAACAAAGGCAGCTATAAAATGAATGAAATCCTTGTACTCATACTTCTCCCAATTATTGCCTAGCAACAGGCACTCCACAAAAGCTAGAAAATACAATTCTAGAAGACTGTCACTACCAGCTACTCCTTTATGAGTCCTTTATACCTGCAGATTACAGTATCCTCAACAGCCTTGGAGAAGCAGAATAAAACTACTTTTTATTATTAATTTCATTAAAGAAACTTAATCCAAATTTTTAAAAAAGAGGCTTCAGGCACTAACCATTCTGCCAGGTCCTTTAGGTAGCTTTTTAAGTATCTTTAATAAATAAGCAACAGATCCTTAACTATTTTTCTAGACATTTTTGCTATATGACTCAAGCAACGAGGAGAAAGGACCCTAGCAGAAGCAGGAGGGCACCATTCTTAGAAAGTAAACTGAAGCAGGACAGAAAAGTTTGTTTCTGACACCTCGCAGAGCTGGTCCCAGCACTATTAAGTTACTTGGCACAGGAGATGAGATTTATTCCTCTGCCTTCATCAGTTCAGCTTCCAGTCCTTTCACCTTTTTTCCTACCTTCTGGATGTCATGTTTTTCTGTTCCTTCTCTTTCACACAAGGTGTCCCGGTTGTGTCCACTCTTTTAAGTGTATAAAAGTGTCCTTAAACTGGTGCCTTGCAGCCAACTTTAGTGCTCAGCTGAGGTTGGTGGGCAGCCAGGGAGCCTGTCTGAGCACGGAGCCTGACCTTTACTGTGCTCACAGCTTCCAGCAGGGCAGTGATCATGCTACAGTTCCTTTTTTCGAGTACTCGCCTCTCTCTGTGCAAATCACCTCTTTTTTTCTTTTTCCTTTTTTTTTTTTTAGTAAAAAAAAAAAAAAGAACCTCTTAGACAACTAGGGACACGTTTCCTCCCTTATTCACCTTCATGCGAGGAATTTATATAAATTAGCACTCAATTAACACCTGCTCTGTAGTTTTAGCTCACAAACGATGGGGAGATGTTTGAATACAAACACTAGAGGTGAATTAACCTCTTGAAGACCGCAGTGCTGACAGAATCACGGGCACAGGGAAAGGAGAGGAAAGGCAGCTGGGAGCCCACACGCAGCTCACCTGCGGTACTTTCGGGATCGGGGTGTTTTTAAACAATAGGCGAGAGTTGCCAAAGTATAATTAAGATATTTAAAACTATAATGTTAATTTAAGATGTAATTAGGCATTAAAACTGGTGATTAAAGGGATAAAAATCACCTAGCCACCAGGAGGATCTGCTGCTGTTCTTGTGAAAACACCACACCTGCATTTTTTGGTCTATGTAAATAGATGTAATAACAAACACAAAGAGCAAATTAATAATATTTGCAATATTTTTATCATATTCTTTCCACAAGGCTGGTTTTGTTACTCAGTTTATGAGTGTTCCGAGACATCCATGGGCAGTGCCACTGCTCCTGACCGAGCCCTGCACAGGAGCGGGATGTGTGTCACTGGGGATGGTGGCCCTGGGCACAGAGGGAAGGCTCGCTTGGGAGGCAGAGGGGCTTTAAATCACGTTTAAACCTGGCTCTCCAGTACCTGTTGCCTTTAAGTGCACAGCCTTAAAAACACTACCAAGTGCTCAAATCAAAAACTGTTATCACTACAGAGGCAATTAGCTACAAACAGTTAGAAAATTAATTAAACAATGAATTTAGAATCACAGAAGGCTTTGGGTTGGAAGAGACCTTAAAAATGAACTTTCTTCTACCCTCCGCCATGGGCAGGAACACCTTCACTAAACCAGGCTGCTCCAAGCCCCATCCGACCTGGCCTTGAACCCTTCCAGGGACGGGGCAGCCACGGCTTTTCTGGGCAAGAATTTCCTTGGGATAACAAAGCAGGGTTTAGGGATATTCAATCATATTGCAGCGGTCCTTCCTCGCTGCTCCCTGACGGTGCTAAGGGTAGAACACCTGCTTTTCTGTGAAAAACTCCGACTCCTTCAGTTCCCCCCCCCTTCTGCTGAGCCAGGGACGCTCCCGGGAGCGGCCGCGCTGAGTCCCGGCCGCTTCCCCTCGGGGCCGCGGCGGCC
>JAHLSL010000025.1:7932840-7997548 GCA_025920805.1 Petroica traversi | reverse complement strand
GCGGGGGATCCGCTGCCCACGGGCACCTGCCCAAGTCCCGGCTCGGCCCTGACACAGTGTCCGGGCAGGCCGGGCTGCCGAGACTCTTATTGTGACAGCGGCGGGGGCCGGGGACAGGCAGGTCCCGCGGTGTCACCGCTGGCAGCACATTAAAGCCTCCGGGCTCGTCCCGCCGCGCAGAGGGCGGCTATGACAGCCCGGGCCAGTGAATGACCGTCCCTGCCCAAAATACCGGCCACGGCCCAGGTGACAGCTCCTAGGCTGTAGGTAAGGTGCTTGTTCGTGTTTTTTCCACGTCACTTTTTACTGGTTAGCGAGGTGGCATGAGGGACAACAGCGCTGGGAACGCTGAGGTGAAACCGTACCTTTAGGGTGCGGCGGTGACAACAGGAACGTGGGCAACAGAGCCAAAAAAATGCGTTTGTTTTTAAACAGGCAAACTGTCCCTGTTGTTACTTATTGTTTTCATCTTGTAAGGTCAAAAGTCTCTTCGGATTTATTTTTTCCCTCGCAAATCAAGGTGGAATGATTTGAGGAAAACATGGCTTATGGCATGCTGTGAGAGGTGACGCTGTGCATCGGAGCTTGGCTGAGTGCAGTGCTCTAGAGAACAAAGTAAACACTGGTTTCTGTCCACAGCCTGTGGTACAGTTAATGCACAAATCTGTGCTCAGGTAGTGATACAAAAATGGGATAAAGACAAGACTTAAAGAGTTTTCTGCACCAGTGAATGAGAACATTGTGTGGACGTGCTCCAAAAATTTGAGCCAGCTTCAAATTCCAAGAGTATGACAAGGGGAAAGTTAGGGAATTTTTACTATAAGGCCTCTGTTTACTTACAGCTAGTATTAACAATTACCTTTAGGAAATTAAAGCCTTGAATCTTTAAAATCAGAGCAACATCTCCAGTTATCTCCTGCCATGGGAATTTATGACCTCATGGAGCCCTTCTCTGGGCTCTCCAACAAGAGGAATACAATATACTGGGTATATATAGCAGTGAAACAGCTGATCTCAGTGGGGCAAGATTACAATTTTTTCCAGCACATGTAACTGTGTGGATTTATATTCTCTTTTATCCTCTATTTTTTTAATTATTATTTTTAGTGGCTTTATATTTATTTTGGGGGATTATTTATTTACCTGGGAGCTGCAGTTGTTCATTTTAACAGCTTGCTCAATGAAACTTTCCCAGGTTTTGAGTTGATGAAAATCCTAGGTTTAGAAATCAAACACCTGCAAAATAAATTAAAGACTCTGAACAGCTCAGCTTACCCTACCTTATCTTGCAGCTCATGTCATTCTGGCAATTAACAGCCTCAAGAGCAAATCTCAGGAAATCACCTCAAAGAGAGACACAGTCCTTGGCATTCTAATTCCAAATCTCAGTTTCTAATCTCAGGATATTAGAAACCCTGAATTAAAAACTCATTAGAGAACAAATCAGGAGATTTGGTTTCAAAAATTTTGTTTTAGATTTAAATGAAACTGAAATTTTCATGCTTCCCTGAGGTATGAGGAATTTCTTGGCACAAATAACTACTTCTGGGGAAAAGAATATTTAGCATTTTGACAGGGCACAAAGCAGCAGGATCCAGGGATCTTTAGTTAAGACGATACATGGGAAATTACCTGGCTTAGCAAGTACTGTGTGGTTGTCTGTAGATGTAGGCAAGTGGTAAACCAATACCTATTTGCTTTAGAATTTACAGGGCTCTGGCATATAAGACAAGCACGATAAGCACTGCACCTGAGCCAGACAGACTGCATGGTTTGTTATTGTAACCCAAAATGTTCATACAGCTCAGGGACAGTTCTAACAAATCCTAAATAACTTAAAATAAGTTCAAGATTTAATTTAGTTGAACTTTAACTTCATGGTTTTGGATTGCTAATGCCTGCTCAGAACACGGTATTTTTGTGATTCAGCTTCTGACGTACAATTTATTTTGTCTGTATTGTCTTCCTTAAGGGAAAATCCACACCAAGAAAGCCTCTGTTCTGCAAGGCAAGGGTTCCATTCTATCCAGGAGCCCAGCCAAGAAAACTTTCGTGGCCTACCACCTAGCTTTTACCAGCCAGCTATCCAAAGCCAGTTATCACCAACAAAACCCCAGAACAGCCGTGAAACCTCTCCTATGAGTGTCCCTAATCTCCCATCCGTTTCCTCTATGTGCCAACCAACCATGTTTAACTACGAACGTCCAAAACACTTTATCCAGTCTAAGAATGTGTGCCAAGGGCCACAGCAGCCTCCAGGACCTGCAGCCTCCACAGAGTCAAGCAGAGAAATCAAACAGTCCTCCATCCTCATACAGCCTCGTAACCCCAGCGGGCAGAAATTCTCCTCCTCGTCATCGCTGAGCTCTTCAATCACGCTCTCCTCGCCTTCCTGTAGTGCCCCTAAGGAATCCACATATCCCATCACACCTGCATCTGCACAGTCTCCTGCTAGCTCCTCATCTGGGCAGAGGCTTCTCTCCATGCCTAACCAATCCCCCGCAGCCTTCCTGTGCTCAGTGCTCCCCTCGCAGCCCGACTATAACAGCCCAGCTCCTTCTCCCATGGAACCTCAGTAAGTACAACAGGCTGCTAACCTGCCCTGCTTCCTCTGGCCTGGCCTGGCACTGACCATCCCAAACCCAATGCCCTGGAAAAGCCTGGCCCAAGCCAATGGCACAGCTCCCTCTGGCTCCTGGTGTTCGAGGCAGGACCCTGCATGGGTCGGGTTTGGAGGCTGAGTGCTTGCCCTTGAGTGAGAGAGATAGGTGTCCACCAGGAATTAAACTACACACTGGACATGTCACATGCTGCTGAGTGGGTTTTCTGGAGTTGGTTTAAGTTGTTTAGTTTGATTTGACAGAAATCTCTTAAGGTTATTCAGAACAGAATACAGGCACCCATCTCAAATTAATTTCTTTTCAAAAAACATGGCTTATGAACAGGGAGATGGGGGAAAGGCAGTAGTATCCCCACATACAAACAACTTAGAGATTCCTAGTAAATCTCAGCAATATTTTCAGGTTCCACAGCACGATGGGGAACTAAACTCACCTACAGTACCCTTCTCATTAATCACACATGTGAATGAAAGGCAGCCCCTCAAAAATTTTACCCCTTCTGACCAAAGACTACATTCTTTCCTGAATATGTATTATATCATTTTGCCTTTGGGCTGCAGTTCAAATATCTCCCAAGGTCAGTGAGATCCCAAAGGGAGCTGGGCCTTGCCTTCTCACCAACTTGTATTCCTGCCAATATCAGCTGGAGGTCCTGGGGAAAGTCAGGGTAGAATATGTGCAAAGTGAGATATTGGAAAGTTGATAGGGGCAGGGGGTCCTGCTGACTTGGATATAAATCCAGGTTTAAATGTCAGTTTGCATTCAAGAAATCAGAATATTTCTGTCTATTTTCTGAATCACAGCACTGAGGGAAGGGGAAAGGTAAGATGGGTGGGTTATGTTTCCTGAATTCCTGCAGGAAAGTGGGGGGTTTGGGACTCACCTGGAGCTACTGCTGGGGTTTGTGTTTGTAGTGTGGGGTTGTTTGTTTTCATAGCAAAGGGCTTGGGTGCCTCACTATGGTTTTCACATAAGCTGCTCTTAAATGCAACACCTGGTGAGTTGAGGAATTATTTTCCCAATCACGCTACTAATGGGCAAACAGGGACATGAGACTCATTCATCTGTTGGGCAAATTGCTGAAGTTTTTAAGTTATAACTCTCCTTACGTTATTAAGTGCAAGCAGTGCTGGGAGAATCCCAGAATTAAAACCCTTCTACTCTAGTCAGCAGAACAAATTCCCAAGCCACAGGAGGAGGAGGATTTGGGATAGAAGTAATTTCTGAAACACAAGTGCAGCCTACGAGGCCCTGCTGCAGGTCACCAATGAGGTTAGATCCTGTCAGCACAGAGTGCTGTGATCTCCAGCAGACCTTTGCAACCTGCTCTGATGGACATTCCTCTTTTCCTAGCATCTTTCAGAATCGACTGCTCTACCCAGCTCCAGGAGTGGCTATGGGTTACAGGGTCAGGCTGTGAGGGGCCACTGCAGGATGTAGGAATGCTGAAGCAGTGCTGGGGGAGGACCCTTAGTGACTTGGCTGCACCGTGATGCTTCTTCCCCTTGAGGTTTTGATACTCAATTACCCAACTTGGCCTATTCATTTCCCAGATGCTTTGAGGGTTCGTTTGAACCATGGTTCTTGGGAAGCAGGCTCACATTTTTGTGTGTGTTCTGTGAAGCTGTAGCAAATAATCCAGCAGGCCTACGGGAATAACTCTGTTTTCTTTTCCTGCACAAGTAGTTACTCACAGCCCATGTATAACAAACAAGCCAGCATCAACTCTATGCAGAAGGCATCAGACCAAGAAATTCGAGGAACAAAAGAGGCCCTCATTCAGGACTTGGAAAAGAAACTGCGATGCAAAGACAGCCTTCTGCAGAATGGCAACCAGGTAAGGGATTAAAGAACTCTCAGTAGTGCAAGCAGGGGTGCAGAGGCTGCTTCTGCTACCCTGAGACTGGAGCCTCCAAATTGAGTTAAAGCAGAAGGAAATGTAGGAGCAGCACTAACCAAACACCTTTACTCAGAACCGCAACAGATCCCATGGCAGTAAAAACCATTTATGACCATAATAATTTTTCAATGTGAAACAAAAAGGAACATTTTAGAGCTATTGCACAAATTTGAACTCCCTTCTGGGGATCCTGCTGAATATCACATCCACAGACAATTAAAAATCCAAGGAGAATGCCTCAGTTCTCTAGACATTCTTACAACCTGGTTTTCAATGTTGGGGTTAATAAACCTATTAGAATCATTAGAACCTATTAGAATCATTAGAGGAAGAATTATTTGAAAGTTCATTCTATGGACCACGACCAAATGGGGTAATTTTTTTCTTTCTATATGAACAACAATAAATGAAAGAAATTATATGAACTTTTACTATAAAGCTTGTCTCCTATAAGAAGGCATCTTAGTTTCAGTTCTTATTTATCCCTTGGTAAAGGGAATCCCCTTTACCAAGAAACAAAATCTGGGAGAAAAAATTGCTACCAGTAGGGAAGCCCATTGCAGCAAGCTAGAGCAGACAGGTTTCTAAGGTGGGAAGCTTTCTGCTGGAGGCAGACTGGTGAAAGCCCAGTGTTTAAAGTTTCCATCTTCTTTCCCTTGAAGTAAAAAGGAGTATTTTTATTAGCATCAGTGAGTTTGTGTCATATATGTAATTTTAAATACTGAATGGGCAAAAAGAGGTCCAATCTGACTTAATATGCCCCTAACATATGTCCTATGTGCTCTAAGAAAGTTTGTCATAGCAAGTCAGCTCTTCTTCCCATAGGAAGCCAGGCTAAAAATAAGGCTTATGCAATCAGCACTGTGTCCTCCTTCCCTTGTCCTCCAACAGCATCTGAGCCAACTGGCCAATCTCAGCCACACTTGATACACATGTAAGGACCTCAGGGATATTCAGCTCTCAAGGTTTTGCTAAAGGTCTTGTGCTCTCTTCTAAAGAAAAGTCCCACAAAGCTCCCAAACCTTTCCCCACTCAGCAGTAGACACGTGTATGTCTGTACACAGTAGCAATTCACTCAGAGTTTGTCCTCGTGTCACCAAATCCAAACCTGAGTTAAACTTTGTGAAGTGTCAGGTGTTCTGGTGTTCAGGGCAGTAACATGTTTTTCTAAAGTAACTCAACTGACAGAGCTTGAATTTAACTCTGCCCATTTTTGTCCGTGTGTCACATCCCAATAGCAGGAATTTACTATGTCATGCCCGAAATGTGTCCTTGCCTCTTCTCCAGAGAGCTCACAGCATTTCACCCTGCAGGTGTAGTGCTGGCATAAACCTCCCCAGTGCTTGCAGGGATAGTGGAGCAGCACTCCTCTGGCTGTGCCTTCCTTTGGTGTGGCTCTTGCTTTTTTGGGAGCATCCATCATGCCTCCAGCTCCACCGATGAATGACTTGGGAAGTTTTCCCAGCCCTAACAGAAAGGTACCCTGGGACTTACTCTGGCTTCTGAGGATGATGCCATCAGCTACCCATAAATAATCCCAGCAGAGAAAGAGGAGGAGTGGAAGGCCACAGATGGCATTAGGGAGGCTTTGATGAACAGGCAGTTTAATCTTTTATGCATTTCAGTGCTGTATATATTGAGGCTGACTTCAGTTGGCATCACAGACTACAAACCCTCTGGGCCAGGCGTGGGGCTTGTGGGGCTTCTGGTCAGCTCCTGCTTCCATTGACGACATCCTGAATTTGTGGCATATTATTGTGCTCTTAACAAGCTGATCTGAAATAGTAAATGGACTTCTGACTAGAATTCCTCTCCACTGTGCTTCCAGCGACTGACTTATGAAGAGAGAATGGCTCGCAGGCTGCTCGGACCAGTGAATGCTGCCTCGGTGCTGGACACGCAGGGGGAAGACAACATGCAGAATGCACAGGTAACTGGGGACCTGGCTCTAGAGCAAGGGTTTCCTGTGATTGTGCTGTCATCTCCTTGTACCTGAACAGGGCAGGGATAGGGTGTATTTGGTACCAGTGCAGGTGAGGGGAAGGCTCTCAAAGGCAGAGCTCTGTGGGGCAGGGGTTGGGATGTTTGGGGGGTGATGGCAGAGAGGGAAAATTTAAGTACCATTCCCTTGCTGTAGGAATGACCTCTCCAGGGAGGAATTTCAACAGCTGCTGCACAGCACAGAACCCAGTGCCTGTGACAGGCAGGGAGCAGCACCATGAAGGTCCCCACTCCCAATAGCCTGAGTGCAGGCTGGGCCAGGACCACAACATTTACACCTGTCACTGTTTGGAGTAAGTGACATTGGCTTCAAGAGGTCACAGCCTTGGTCAGGGATTGGTTGGGTTTTAGCCCTTCCAGGGTGCTGAAACTGTTAAGAGAATGCAAAGCAGTTATTTCAGCAGCCCACATGCTGATAGACAAGAATCTATTACTAATGTCATTTTCCAAAGTGTTTTAGTGGGATGCTTGCATCATTCGTTGGTTATTCAGGCCAGTCAGAAGCTCTGTTTGGCACTTCTGTGCTCAAAGTTAGTGGAAATGTCCATGGTATGGCACTGGGTACCTTCAGGAGCAGGCACACACCTGCCAAAATGCTCTCAGCAAAACTCCTCCGTGGAACAGATACTTAGGATCACAGCAAAGGAGAAATACACTGTTTGAGCAATTTCTCCCCAACAATCACCTGGCAAGAGCAGGAAAGAAGGGAAAATTATGAATGTCAGAGAGCAAGGGAAGCCTCATCTTTTGCAGAGAACAAGAAAATATTCAGTCAAAACAGGATGACTGACAGATTTTCAGCATGTGTGAAATGCTGCTTTTAAAAAAGAACATTAGAAACAGAAATTGGCTTATGTTTGGGTCATCTTAGTCCCATAGTTCAGTCCTATTTTTAAACCTTGTGGTCATGGATTCATTCAGCCTCTTGATTCCTCAGGAACTTAACTACACAGTCAGTCCATGTAACAGGTCATTAGAATCATCAGCAATTTCATCACTACAGCATCATTTCACAGCAGAAGTAATAGCTGTACAGAGCTTGTGTAAATGAGCAGATACAGGCAATTGTCTTTGGACTCCACATCGAACTCAGCCCAGCAAAACCCTCATTCATGTAATATTTCCCCTGAACTTAAAACTGCCTCCGTGCTTGACGTTTAAACCCAGGCTTAAATGTTCCACAGGGCAGGGCTGCAGAGCACAGAACCAAACACTGGAATGGCTCAGTGCAAACACTCCAGAAATTTCCATGCAGCGTTTGCTCTCTCTGACTCCCTTGCTAAAAATGAGTCGCTGGCACCAAACTCAGTTGCATTTTCCAAACATCCAAGCTCCTAACAGGAATCAATCCTGGGTACTTTAGCAGATTTGGTCATGTGATTGCAGAGTTGTCAGCAAGCTTAGCTGGTGCTGTGATCTAGAAAGAAAAATATTTTCCAGCTCAGCATGTGTCCATCACTGTTGGTACCATATTTAAGTGGGCACAATACAAGGCTCTTGCCAGCGATTCCACTTCTATTCCTGCAGCGAGGAAGGACACCCTGTACTCAGCTCTCAGTTTAGATATTGCCAGGAGTCCTGCTCCTCTCTAACAAAGGCTACAGGCTGGCAGAAAGCTTTGTGTGCCAGACAAAGTTGCTGCACCCATCACCTGGGCAGCAATGAGAAGTTCTGCCATGGTGAACGGAGTGTGTCAGGTCAATTTCCTCTACCTCCTGTCCCAATGACTTTTGAAGTAGATTCATTTTGTTTTTAAGCATCAGTCAGTATATGAACTTAAAATGGCTTCTCATTCAATCTGCAGATAAATCTTTCTAAGTGAATTCACCTGTCCTCTTTCTCTTCCCCAGCATCAGAATGCAGAAAACATCAGGCTGCAGGTTCCTACAACACATGTAAGGTAAAGCAAAAACTTGTGCTGTGCTGTTCTTCAAACATCTTATTTCAAACATTTCTAGACAATGTTGGTTTAATCTCACTACTTATCCCTTCTGCTAAAGCTGTAATTACTAAATTCAGTTCTTTTTGACTAAAATGCTACCGTGTGTGGATGGGTGATGATGCATATGTTCTTAATCCAATGAATTCTAAGTATAGCACTAAAGGCTTAAAAATACCATGCACCTTGGGAAAACATTCTTTGTATTTTAGAAGATTAATTTCTAATCAAAGAATATAAATATTGAAGTGAATATAAACTATGAAAATTAATCACAGCCGACATTTCTCTTGTCAATTCTTTCGGATATTAGGCCATAATGAAGGTTATGCTTCTGTGTTGAATTGAACAACTTGAGCAAGAGAAGTGGCTGATCAAAAGCTATGACTTACAGCTGAAAAAATCAACCAGAACTGTAGTGTTGGATTCCTAAATATGTTAAGGGACCCCAGCTGCAATCAGAGCTTCAATGTCATTTATGCTACCATAGCTTTTAAACAATTAACTGTTCTTGTCCATTTTCAGGAGCAGACCATCCTCAAGAGGCAACGATCGTGGACATGACTCAATCCAGGAAAAGTTTTTTCAGCCACGTTTTACACAAGTGCCTGAAGATGTAGTGATTGAGGAGGGGCGGTTCTGCAGGCTCGACTTCAAAGTAATGCCAGCCTCTCCCTCCTAATTCCATTCCCAACCTCTCCTTTCCAATTCCATTCCCTCTTGGGGTGTGAGGCATAGAGAGAGGTCTCTGCAGTGCCTTTTCACTTTAAAAAGCCACAGCCCTGAAGGCAGACAGTTCAGGGCCTCCCCAGGCTATGGGAACCAAGAAATAGGAGATGGGTAAATATTCAGCATTTTCTCTTGGAAAATGTAAACGGAATTAACTGCATCAGATTACAATTAAAGCTAAATAGTGGTAAATGTAGATCACTACAGAATGTCTCTACACCTCCTTGGGAAGAATGAATATTAATGCCCTGCTTGAACATTGCACAGGGACTCCACTACTTCAGTGGACACATGTCCAGCGAGGTCTGTGTAGGACTCACCTCCCTTTAATGAGTCTTCCCTGAGATAACTGTGCCCTTGCTGGAGCAGACAAGCGAGGAAATACCTTAAATAGAAACAAAACTCTAGAATGGCCCAAAACTTCACAGCAGCTGTAGCAATCCCGGGGTAAGAAAGGACCCTGTTCTCCCTCACAGGCTTGGGCTTTCCTAATGACTGCCAATCTCTTTACTTCAGCGCTCTGGCCAGACTTACAATGACCTTTAGCCACTTTTCTGCAAGTTGCCTAAACTTCTGAATACCGTGGGGAAGCTGGAGCACACCTGCAGGACAGCTTATTTACAGCCATTATCAGTCATGGAGTCAGCACTGCTGCAATGACAGCTGTGGGAATGAAAGGCTGAACCCACAATGAGCATCTTGGGCCTGATCAAAGCCACCTACAAGAAGGGACCAACAGGGGGTTGCAGGAACAGCATCTGCTCTCTTGTAGCTGAAGCTCATCTTTCCACAGCACTCCACAAGCCTTTCTGTGCAACATCACATTAACATTCTATACCAGGCAATACTATTCAATTTTGCAGTAGAATCATGGTTTGATCACCTATCAGTATCAAACTCCCTGTAGTACTGGAGGGATTTTATTATCTTAAAGGTGTTTAACTCTTCATTGCTCTTCTCTCCCTGACAGGTTAGTGGGCTCCCGACCCCAGATGTGATGTGGTACCAGAATGGAAGGATGGTTCACCAGGATCAGTTCCATAAAATGATAGTGTCAGAAAAGGGATTCCACTCATTTATTTTCGAAGCTGTCAAATCAGCTGATGCAGGGACATACGAGTGTGTGGCTGTCAACCGTGCAGGAGAAACCTCTTTCACAGTAAAAGTGGAAGTAATTGGTAAGACTGAGAGCACTGAGAATTCCCTGACCACACAGGGAAAATCTCAGCAATCAAATGCTTTCCTCCCTGTATTTGGTACATTAAACTAATAAGAAGCAGAGGTAGCACTCCACATATTCAGGCTTAAAGAGTAAAAACCAACTTACCTTTTCCAAGACGATTTTAATAACTACATCTGGCATGCCATATTTCTTCAAATCACTTCTATTAGGATATTTAGATTTAGGGAGATGTCCAGAATTTAATGTAATTAATTTTATTAATTTTCCAGGATTGATAACATATGTAAATTAACTCTCCTTCTAAAGTGGACTGTGTTTACTACACCCTTATACTCATTGGAATTGCCTGCAGGCTAAGGAGATGTAGTGAGGAACACATTCTCCTGAATTTAGCATCCTGAAATCTTAAAAAACAAGCATGACATGGGCATTCCACACTTCCAGTAACTCCTCCTTATCTCTCCTCTTTAATTTAGCAAAAGAACATCACATGCCTCCAACTTTCATCTTCAAGCCACAAAGCAAAAAGGTTTTTGAAGGAGACACAGCCAGACTTGAATGCCAGATCTCTGCCATCCCAACACCCCGGATTTACTGGAAAAGAAACAACGAAATGGTACAATATAATACAGACCGAATAAGGTATCCTACTGATGAGTTGGTGTGCTAGAAAACAACAACCGTATTTGTTAAATCCAATGTAAATGGGCTGGTGTCTGAAAGCAGCAGGCTGGAAAGCTGGATCTGGCCCTGGTGTGTGACACAGGGGACACAGGCCCATGTGCTGGCCAGGCTGAGAGCCTGGTTTTGAGGGCACAGAGGGAAAGCTGTGCCCAGTTTCTCCTCAATGCCAGCACTAGTAGAGGGCCCATGGAGAAGCACAGCTTTAAGACTGAAATGGGCAGTGTGGGGCTACACATTGCTGCCACCTGCATGATGCCAGGATGTGAGTCACTGGTGGCTCTAACACAAATGCAGTGTTCATGTCTGAACCGTTTCTCAGCTCCCCAGCATGTAAACTGACTCTGATTTCTCTCCTTCCCCCTCGAAGCACTTAGACATTAACACCTTCATTTTTTCAGCTTGCTCCATGACAATACTGGAAGGATTTGCCTGCTGATCCATAATGCAAACAAGAAGGATGCTGGCTGGTACACCGTGTCTGCTGTCAACGGGGCAGGGGTGGCCACGTGCCACGCCAGGCTAGAGGTTGCAAGTAAGTTCCAGTGCCACAGAAAATGCACTTGTGTGCAGAACTGGCCCTCAAGATTAACCTCATGAAGCTCAGCTTGCTAGGAGGATTTATTTCCTAGACAAAAAGTAACTATCCTGGCGAAAGCTCTTTTGTCTAGGACACTGTGGAGTGTCCTTTGCACTGCTTAAAGACTGCAATTTCCCTGACATCAAGCAAGAGGGTAAATATAAATCTCTGGTGTCTGAGATATGGGTTTGTCTGCTAAATTCTTCCCAAGGGTTTACTGGTTTATATTGCAAAAAAAAAAGCAATGGGGTTGCTCTGCCATGGGTCTCTACACTCTGGGAAGGCACTGAAAAAGTTTTTCTCTCTCTTCCAGCACATGCAAATAAGCCACTTCCAGCCCCAAAGCAGTTACGGGTTCGACCAACTTTTAGCAAGTATTTGGCACTTAATGGAAGAGGACTGGATGTGAAACAAGCCTTCTCACCAGAAGGGGAGTTTCAGCGTTTGGCTGAGCAGTCTGGACTGTATGAAAGTGATGAACTTTAACTGGAAATGAAGCAGAAAACCTCACACCCATAAGAGACAGTTACAACATAGATGCAGTTAACTGGTGATTGCTCTAATTAGCAACATACCTACTTACATATTTCTACGTTGACTCTTGCACATTCAGCTGTTCCCATTTTACCATGTTAGATTTTATTTATATGGTTTGATGATTATAACCATTAACTGAGTATTGCATTTTAACTAGAAAGCCTAAGAAAGCAGGCTAATTAGTTTTTACAAGTGTGGGTGGCTTAGTTCTACCTGTGCTTGGTCACATGCTAAGGTAGCTTGGTTTGTACTGCTTCTCCAATATCATTCATGATAATATCAGGTCTGTACTATCTGAATTCTAAAACAAGTAGATTAGAGTGTTTTTATGAGAATAAATTAGAGGCAAATAAAATTTTAAATAACCAACATCAGCTGGGACTCTTCCTTGCTTGATCTGTTAGAAGCAGCTGGCATCAGCTGCAGCCTGGGAAAGAGGGATTCTTACCCTCCTAAGCCTTCCACTTGTCCCCTCCCCTGTCTGCTCCACTGTCATTTGTCATCTGACATATATAAGATATTTAGCATAAACTAAATGCCGACACCCTATTAGCACTACACCATGCCAGTGAGGCAACATCAATATTTCTTCTCCTTGCACACTTGACCCAAAAGCTGCCCTCTATAATATGAATCATCAAGGCTATCATATTTTCCCACCTTTAATCAAGGAGTGTTTTCAACTTATCTTGCTGTTGACTCTGAACAAGCTGCTGATTTGAGTCACCCAAGTGGTTTGTGTGCTGCTGTTCTCAGACACCTTGTTCAAAACAGTATTAAATACCATGGAACTGCCAAACTCCAGCAAACCAAAACTGGAGGCTTTTCAACTGTACTTACTATAAGAAAATTTGTGGGGGTTGATCTAGCCTGAACTCCTCATTGAGGTGCACAGTCAGTAAACCTCTCAAGCATCTTCCAGAACTGAAAAAATGAGGCCTCAGCTCCACCCTGCACTGCTGTACCATTAAATAATCCCCCAAATCTGACTGCATAACGTTAGATATTAAATTCCTCCAAAAATCCTGCAGCTCTACCACCACACTTGTCCTCTGGGCTGCCCAAGTAATGAAATACACTGAGATAACTCTCCTGCTGCACTTTTGGAGGCGGAACCAATCAGATGCAAACCAGTCCCCAGTTTGCCAATAAGCTCCACTGGAAGGTTGGAAAGCCTGCATCATTCCTCTGACAGGTATCTCTCCACACAAGTCAAGGAATAACTGACTGAGAGGTGACTCCAACCCTTTACAAGCAATCTCTGTGTCAGCTGTACCTCATTCAGTACTCACTCCTTTGTCCACACATCATCCACCCAAAAATGTCCCTGCAGTGGAGATGGCTCTCAATTCCAGGCAGCACCACTTAGTGACAGCTGGAAACGGCAGAGCAAGGTTAGAAGCTGTTGTCACCCTCTAAATTCAGCCTGTGAGGTTCCCTCCTTGCCCCTTCTATTCAGGATGTTCAGTGTGCTGAGCACAGACGTGCTCCCTCAGCAAACCCCTCTGCCTGGAGCCTTCCTCCTCTGAGGTTGACAGGAGCAGTTCTGGAGGGCACAGCTTTCCTTGTAAAGATATTTTCTCAGAGAGCAAACAAGTTCAGAGCAATCTCACCTTGTAGTTCCCCTGAAAACCACATCCTAAATGTTGTGCTTTCAATTGAGGAAATGCAATCAACTCCTTCAAATGCATTTGGAGAAATTCTGGGTTCAAATAATACTGATACTTCTGAATAATCAGCCTAGGAAAACAATAGGCCAGCTTCATCATATACTCAATACAATGGTCTGGAAAAAAGCTTCAATAAAATATATTTTCAAAGTTTGCAAAGGGATCCCTGTTGGATGGACTCTGCTGGGACAAATGCTATCACAACACAACATTAGCCCTCTCAAATAACAACAGCATATTTACTACAAGAATTTGCTGATGGGAGTAGCCCAGGTCAACCAGTTGAAACCAGGCAAAAACACTGGATCCATCTACCTTTATTTCCACTCATTTTTAGAATACTTAAAGTAAATGTCATTATTGGGCTGAAGACAGGTCTGACTTCAGTCTAAGGAATCAATCTGAGCAAATATTACTGCCTGAGCACAGAGATGTTTCTGAAAGTGCCACAATTCTACAGTCAGTAACAGCCATGAGTGCAATTAGCTGAGCTTTTCTCTTGTTTACATTGAGATAAGCCATGGATTTGTTTTTGTGCCAGCATTAAAGATGAGTATTTGACATGGGAAATCCATAGCAGAGAGACACGAAGAACTGGAAAGAGCAAGCCCAGTTGAGCAGAAGCACATGTTTGTGTTCCTATCTCCTCTATCATCTCCAGAGAATCAATTAGAGGAGGCCTGAATTTAAATCACATATTTATAAATTGGAATCAGGCAAAAATATTCTGGAAATGCTCTGCTTCACACACTTCATTTAGCACTGATTTAACACAATAAGAGACCATGTGAATTTGCCTAAGTAACAATGAACTATGTAAGCCAGAGATATTTCATTTAAGGTAATGAAATAAGGTTTTAAAGTAATAAACTGCCTGGTCCATGTTGGGTGAAATCCAGATTCATAAGCAATTGCTGTTTTGTGAAGGCACTGAGAGAATCTTAAGGCTGTATATCTCATAAGTACTTCATGTAAAGATAAGTGTTATTTCAAGGTCTGTCTTAAGTGGTCAGTTTTGCATGCAGAAGAACAGAAGAACTAACAAGGATTATAAAATAAAAGTTCAGCCTTACGTCAGTTCAGGTTACATAAGCTGAGCTGCTTTGTTTTCCCGTTTCTGAGATGGAAATACACCTCAGCCTCCTCATTGTCCCCATGGAACTGGTGTCTATGGGCTGGTAAAGCAGTGGAGGATATATCTTCACCTAAATCAAAGTAGGAGAGTGTGGAGAAGTTTATGTTTCTCAGGCAGAACAGCTGGGTCTCTAGAGGAACCAGGGCTTCATTAATCATACCTGAATTTGCATTTCACAGACGTAAGTGTATTTCTCAAGACAAAATGCTAATGTGAACCTCTTCTGGGTAATCAGGTGAGATCTTACCTTTACTATGTGTGAAATCCGATTTACTGAGGCATGATGCTTCCATAAAGACACAAGGAAAGACTGGGACCTCAGGCATATGCAGCCACTTTTCCTCAGGTAGCAGCTGGCAAGGTAGTAATTCATTAAAAATGCAGAAATCCAGTTAGTTCAGAGAGCAGATCCATCTTCCCATTCTTTGGCAATAGTTGGTGTCTGGTCTGTACGTTGGTTGCTGCTGGCTATTGGAAAAGATTCCTCAGCATTTTGCAAGGTCAAAGACTGAATTATCAGTCCTTGCTATTAGTGATGTTAGAAAACTGAGGCCTGAGATGATTCAAAGGGGTTGTGTTTAACACCACCCCCAGCTTTTCCCCTGACATCCAGGATGCTCTCAGCTCCTCACACACCTCCCACGTGAGGTCCATTTAATCAGTCACGTGTTGTGATTAATTCCTGTGTTCTTGCCAAGTCTCATGCTGCCTCTTTGTCATTGCACCCATAACCCAGGAAGCTATAAAGACAGTAAAACTGAGAGAGAAATATTTCAGAAGTGCCTGGAACTGGCTCCATTTGCTGCTGCAGGGGTGTTACCCCTTGACTTTCATCTCTGTATTCGCCAGCCTAGGCCATCACTGAGGGACTGAGGCAGAAGAGCCCAAATCTGTGCGTGGTTAGACCCAGTCTACCCTGTCCTACCCTGAAGAGGCTGCATAGACCAAGCCCAGCACACAAACTCCTTTCTGGCCTTGCTGTGGCTCTGTGTCCTCCCTGCCCGTTATCCAGCCTGTTTGTTTTAGCCTGAATCCTCTCAGAGCAGGGAAGTGCTGCAGCAGAGCAGAGCTGACACAGTAAAGCTGGAATGCATGTGGCACAGCACAAGCCCAGAGCTGCCACAGCACAAACACAAAAGGCTTGGCCAGTAAAGTCTCACTTACACAGCTCATGACAAAACATCCAGAAAGCTCAGGTTCTTCAAGTCTAACCAAGGGCCTTTTGAAGCCCATTCAATATTTCCTGTGCAAAATGACAGAAGAGAGGGCAGGGAGCTGGACTGGAGACTCAGCGGCTTCTGCTTTCTTTCAGGTTCCATCCTTGTCCTTGCCTCCAACATCTACTGCACTCAGAAATGTCCCTGCTAAAGGAAGAGCTGCTGGCTGATGTCATATCTATCCAGATTTCTATTTCCTTGCATCGTGGTAAGTTCTTTACAACAACACGTTGTAAATATGCTGTCAACATCTTCTTTCCTCGGATAAAAGTATTGGCTCATATTCCTTCTCTGTACTCAGGAATTTCAGTGTTCCTAAGCACAGCATAAATGTTCACTTTTACCTTTTCATGGGTGAGTAGCAAAGGTGGAACTCAAAGGAAGAATTCTATTTATAAGATTCCAGAGGAGTATAAAATTACCTCCCCCTCATGAACATGGGTCACACAAATTCCAAGCTCATCTAAAAAGTATTTTGCACATGGGCAGCTGTCACCATTGGAGCAGCTGGGAAATCATCACAGGCAAAGATCCTCCCTAAACTCAGCCTGTTTCTAGACCCAGTATTAGCCAGGTATGATCTGTACAGACACCCTGGATATAAGAGAAGAAGGAAGTCATAGTTTTGTAGCCAAAATCTATGAAAAAAAGTAGCTACTTCTTGACTGCAGAAGAAGGCCTTCATGATGGGGCACCTAATTTAATAGCATTTCTATCTGCAAATACATCTGCTGGCTTCTGGACAGAGAGTACAAACTTCACCAAATTTAGGGACAGCCTTTGTTCCTAACCAGGTGCTCTGAGGCCAAACCAATGGAGACAATGCTAAGGAAAAGGTAGGCTTTATTCTTTCCCATAATCTTAGAAACTGCTGGTTGCATTTTGGAAGTTGAACACAAAAGGAGTCACAGATGCCCCCACTGTGACTTACAAAAGCTATTTCTCCACAGGGTATTATTTTTAACATCACAGGAGCAGCAAAAGCTAGACCTATAAATAAAGAAAAATCACTAATTATGCCCATAAAGTCAAATGAAAGCTTGTTCAGGCCAGGTCATACACTGCAACAGCAGAGTTGCAGCAGGGCAAGATCAGCGAGTTTTAGAAATTTTATAAAGAAGTGATGTGGACATTTGCCCAAATGTTAAACAGAAACAGATGTATGGAAAACAAACAAGTTTCACAGCAATCTATTGGGTCACAGGCTGCATCTACAGCAAGAAGAAATATTGCTGCAACTTCCCTTTGCTTTGCTAAAAGGTTTCCGGCAGTCTTTGTTCCAGTTCCATAGCTGGGATCTGTGTCTGTATAACATTTTTTTTTTTCAAATCACTTGCACAAGAAGAAAGGGAAAAGCCCCCAGGCTGGCTGTAAACATAACTGCACAAAAATCCCTGCCCTCTCTCTCCACTCTGAAAAGAATGTGTATTTCTGTATCCTGACTTTTTGGGAGGGCCAGAAGGAAAATCTGCTTTAAGCCAGATGTGGGACATTTTTCCCCACAAAGCTGCCTGTATCTCTTCCTGCAGAAGTGATTGTGTTACTGGTATCCCAATCAGCCATGCTGGCTGTGGCTTTTTTTTTTAAATCATTCGGGTGTTGAATTTGGAGCTATCAAAGCTACAGGAATGGAAGGAACTTCATCAAGGGTATCCAACCTCTCAGGACAGAGACTCAGTCACAGCTCAGAGCAACTTCTCCACAGCAGCATTCCAGCAGTGTGTGGGAGTCTGTTCCTGCAGGTGTTGTTCCCAACCCCAAGCAGCTGCAGTCCTTGTTGAAACCTCACTGAGTGACAACCCGGGAGGCAGAAGAACTGCACAAAATCAGTGATATTAAAATATTTTAAGTGTTTTCATACTGGCTGACAACAGCTGCCCTCAGGGAGGGAAGAATTTAGAAGAACTTCAGGAAAGAGGGCACAGTAAAATGTCTGAGCTCAGCTGGTAACAGACGGCCCACAAAGTTTCATTAAAACCAAAGTCCTCCCCCCCCCCCTTTTTTTTTCTGTCTATTTCTGGATAAGAGCAACAGGACTATCAATAAATATATAAACAACCACTGCTTCTGGGTCTTTTCTTTGAACCTTTCAGTTGCTGTTCCGAGAAGAACTGCCCAGCCCTGCTGGAGCTCTGGGCAGGCACCACTACAAATGCCTGAATGACATCAACTTCTCTGCCTTATTTCGGGCTGCTCTGAGACCAAAGGAGCAGATCTCGAGCCCTGGCAGCATCCTGGACCTGCTCCCTTGCATCTGCCCTGCCTTTCCCCCAATCCTTGCTCCATTCAGCTGCCGAGCTTAATGCTTATCTCTCAACAATTCCTATCCGAGGTATCTGTTACCTTCAGAGAAAAAAAGAATAAATTTAAGCTTTCAGTAAGAACTCCAAATCTCTTTTCCTTGGCACAGTTGCTGACAGCTGCCGGCACCAGAGGGCGCTTCGCTTCATCCTTGCACCATCCAGAATTCCGGGAGCATCCTTTTTATTCCTCAATCCCTTTATTCCCGTAGCCCTAGAGACAGGCCAGGTGCTGTGCACTCCTAGGCAGTCACTGCTGTCTGTTCATCTCCTCAAGACTCAGCTTCAGGAGAAGAAAAACTCGTGTCCAGGCGCCCTCCGGACGTGCCACGGGAAAATCCGGGGCCAGCATCGGGATGCAGCACCCGCTGCACCCCCAAGTCCCTGTCCCAGGCAAGTTCTGCCGCTGCACATCTCGGCTCCTGCATGACACAGCCCTCAGCCCCCAAAGCCCCTGAATCTTAGACAAATCCTACAAGGAGTTGCATTTTAAAGTCAATGTCCTGCATTATCACACGTGGGCTCTGTTCTCCCCGTGTCTAATCCCAGTGTGGAGGAGCAGGGTCACGGAGAAGGGAGGAGAGGCATTCAGAGGATCCCAGGAGGGGATTTCCAGCCCCATGCACCGTCAGGGAACACAGGGTTCACAGTGACAGCCCCTCCCAGGGGTCACTGATTTGTACTTTGGTCTCCTGGCCAAGCCAAGCCCTCTGCTCTCTTCCAAAGGGACCAGAGTTAAAAACTAAATCCCTCTTCCCTTCCACTCCAAAGGGATGGCATTGCCAGGCAGTACCCCAGGACACTTGTCCCGGAACCCATAGGTCACTAGTGACCTGTTTATCCCGATTACTCAACAGCCTGACAGCAGCAAAGCAGGTGTGGCACCTTTGGCACCTCCCATCTTTCCTCCTCCTGGCAGCCCCTCTCACACGGAGACTCAAAATCTTTGGGCACAGTTCCTCTCCCAGAACTTCCCAAAAGAACTTTCAAGCATTCCTCTACCTCACCCCACTCCTTGGGAGCACAGGACACCCTCTCCACACCCTGCCTGGCTTGTCCTTGCAAGCTCAGTGCCCTGCAGTGACACAATGGCTCAGGCAGATGTGTTTGAAGAGGGGAAGCTTGGAATACTCCAGACTGGCGTTGTCTCAGAATTGATTCTCCAGTAATAAAAGATTTTCCTAATATAACTGAGCTTTTTACACCCTCAAAACCACGCTTTTCCTCCATTTTGACTAACAGTGCTCAACACAGTTATTTTCCTCATTAAAATTTTAGTTCAACGCACATGGATTTGCAGCACTTTCACTTCCACGGAATTTTGTTTTATTAGCATCCTGATCACAGCAAGCTTCATTGAATAAATAATGTAATTTAAGGAAAAACCAGGCATTGTAGAACAGATTATAGGAACCTTGTTAATTCTTCAGGTCAACACCCTAAGAATTTCCTCCGGTTTTCAGAGAAAGGCAATGTGATCAGAGCTGCCTTCCATGTCCTCTCCCTCACTTGCCCTCTTTAAATTCCTGGTTTCTTGTTCCCATTTACCTGCAGTGCCACACATCCACAAGCAGAGTCCTCACTTTCAGGAGTTCTTCATTTCCTGCCATGCCTTCAGCTGATGAGAGGCGGATTTGCACAGAATACAAGGTAAGAGTCAGCTTGAAAGACCTTGACCACCTTTCCTATGAACTCACAGCAACATACTATGAAATAAAGTCTGTTTGGTTCAGAGCAAAAGCATCCTCTGGTGTGCAGAGCAGAGTGTGCAAGAGCAGCATTTCCTGGCCACAAACAGCAGTAACTGCTGCAGTACAGACTCCAGGGATGAGAGATCCTCATGGACTCAGAGACACAGCTGTGATACCCTTGATGTGCTCAGCTGAGGGTGCATTCACCAGCAGGGAATGAATTATCCCAGGGGTGGCTCCCAGCCCCATCTGCTCCCACCCTGCAGCTGCTGGAGCAGGAAGGAGCCAGACTCCAGTGTGCTCCTGCATCACCACAATCCAAGCTGTCAGTTCAGGAGCTGCAGGGCTCCTTTCCCATACAGCTCCAGGAGATGCAGCTTCACCCGAGCCACCGCCAGGCTCCAGGGGAATTCAGACCCACCTCACCAACACCTGCAGCTACAAACACCAGCAGCAAAGGACAAGGCACTTGTTTTTAAGAGATGGCAGTGGAGGAGAAAGCATGATGAGAAACAAAGATATAAGACAATAAAGGTTAAGGTACTTTTATTATAAAAGTCTATACAATGAGCACCAGACATAGCAAAGCAATTATATCTGGTTTAGTTATATATATTCCATATCTATATATCCATATAGATATATAGGTTTTGCTTTTACCAAAGTAAAACTGTTATATCACAAAATGCCTAGTTCTACCATTTATTTATTGCTCAACAAGGATGGCACAAAACACACTCAGCATAACTGTTGCCATGCTTATCTACTATACTGAATAAACAGCCAAACACTGCATAACAAACACAAAGCAGCTGTTAATTCTGAATTGGAACCAGTCTGATCACTCACTCACTTATAAAAATATTGGAATCATATAGATTTAAGCATTATAAAGGAGGAATATATTATTTAAAACATTTAAATAGTGCATATTGACATTTTGCATGTGGTATATAAAACACAAACATTCATGTACAACACTATACAGTACACATTAGTTTCAATGTTTGGATACACCCGTGTCTGCAGACTGATAGAAAAGGAACTGAAGTGTACATTGCACAATGGAACTGAATAAAATTGATAAATGGTCTCAAGACTAGTTTAACCTCATAATTCTCTAAGGTCCCAGATCATTTTGCAGTTAAAAAAAAAAAAAGAAAAGAAAAAGGCATACCACCAGTGCTCAATAGTTTTAGTGCTTTTTTTTTCTGAATTCCAAAATTACATGCCTACAAGCAGAGTAAAACAAACCAAGTAGTATTCTACAGTACACAAATGAAATCTGAGCACTAAAAATCCTACTTGCAACCTATTTCATATGCTTCATGACAGAAAAGCAAGTCTCTGAGGTTACGTGCGAGCCGTTTCTTACATCGAGAGAAAGTTCATTTTTGGTCTTTCATAAAGCAGAGTGAATCATTGCTATGCTTATTAGCCAGTCATAAAAACATGCAGTGAGAGTAGGTGCATGCAAAACATGGCCACAATCAAACTGATACACTGAAATTTAAAAAAAAAAAAAAAGCACCAGCTGAAATTAACATTTTGATTTTGCCAGATCAGAAACAGCTGCGGATGGCTGCTGCAGAGCAAAGCTAGTCCCTAAATCATCATTCAGCACAGCAGATATGATACTCAAAACATTATTTAGTTTCAACTCTGAAGCTAAATCATGCAAGGCCCATAAACTGTTTTGCTTACATCGTAAGGGTTAGATAATGCATTTTTATTCTCCAACTGTAAAACAAAACCGTGATAAACAGCAGTTATCTTTCCACTCCAAACCGACGGTTCTCCCTGTGGTGCGTGTTAACTACACTGATTTTAGCCCTTGACACCATACTCATTGCAGGTACAGTGGGATTTTAACTGTCCTAAGCCAGCTCCTTTCTGTGGAACCACAAAGTCTGAGCACCATCAGATTTCCCAAACACCAAAGTGTTCACTGAGCTCCTGAAATCTTCCAAAAGCGGAGATGCCGTATCCAATTCAGCCCAAACACTGTGCCACCACTGGCTGATAAACAACAACCGAAAAAGGGATCAAATGAACAACAATGACATGAGTCCTGGAGGCAGCATGTGATTGAACTTTTCAGTTTTCCAAGGTTTAAAAGCCACTAAGAAAAGGTCACTTTCTGGTTTGTCCACTGTCATCTTTATCAAGGAGGAAACGTAACCGCTAATGAGCAAAATCCATAGACGTTAATTATTACTGAGTATAGGTGCAATTTAGAATATCAAAAATCAAAGTTGTTCCATAGCAGTCCTTAGAAAGGAATTACAGTCTGTTTAAGAGTTCCAGGAATTAAGAGCTGTACCCTTAATATGCTGATTTTTTTATGCAAGAGGAGTAGTTCAGTGTAGCATTACAATATTAAGAATTTCTTCAACAATGCAAAAAGATTGGTAATAACAAAAGTCTCAAAGTTCTTGAATGCTAAAGAAAAAAAAACTATGGTTGTTTTGGAATAGGATGGATGCATCTGGAATACAAAACTTTGATGGAAACTGTGTTTGCTAAAGTTGGATAGAGCAGTCTCAAACTCAGAAACCTTATTTGCTCTCTAGACAGGACCTACTTACCCTTCAAACATGTCCTAGTGGCACCACAGTAAAGTGCACAAACTGGATTCTTTCAACAGTGCATGACACATGAACACAAGCACCCAATAAGTACAGGGGTAGTGCATGGAAACAGCATGTTACTCAACAGGTTGGAGGAATATAATTTAAATTGATTTTGAAGAATCTTGTTTGCTGATAAGGACTTCTAACAGCCTCAATTTGGCTTTGATTTTCTTGTATTCCCTGTACTCATCCAGCATTGGGACCCGATCTTCTTTCTGTACGTTCCTGTAAAAAAAGAAAAAAATTAACATTTCAACTAAATCTTCAATCCTGCAGCAAAACACAAACTCCTGCACAAAAACACAAAAAATCCTGCACCAAACACAAAAGCAGCTACTGAAGTTATTTTAGGGCACATGAAAACATTATTGGCAGCTTGTTCACCAATAACAGACATGGCATCATATTTTAGTTCATTGTAGTTAAAAGTGATGAAAACATCACCTAAAAAACTGAACTGGAACCCCAGCAGCACTTATGCAGGTCAACTACTGCAGCATTGGATAATAATCATTGCCCTAAGGTCTCCTGGGAATTTTACTAACAGGATATGAAGAGTTTCATTTCAGATGCCATGTAGACACTACAGAAAAAGACAAATTTAAGTCAATCTATGTTTTGTGCTGTAAGTAGATTGACTCACAAACTGGCAGCAGAGCATTATTCTTACTAGACTATAATAAATTAATCTGTTAATCTGATTAACCTCATTATTTGCCATTGAAATCAAAAGGAGTTCTGTCCCAAATTCAGTAAGTGTATATTGAAGCCATGCTACTAGAATTTGTGCAACCAGTGGCCCAGGGGTTTGTAGTTCAGGACAAATACAGCAGACAGCACAGTCAAGTGAGAGCATCTGCCAGTCAAGAAAGTCTTAGGAGTGTTGTTAGTTTTATTCATAAGGTGTGACACCTCAAAAATACAATTGACAGCAATTCAATCCAATTCATGACAAAATAAATTCAAATAAGAAGCCTAAAAGAACTAAACAATATGGAGAAGAAAAAAAATTATAAAAACCTTTACTGGTATAATATCCACTGCCAGGAATTACCTACTGGAACAAGAGGCAAATGGGCAAATATCCATGTCCTATGTAACAGAACAGGGATAATATGGGGTTTTTAAAGCAAAAAATCATACTTTTTAGTAGGCATTTAAAATGTGCTTTTTTAAAATGAACTTTTAAAAATACACAAAGTTATCTCTCTCAGGAGATTATTCACAGCAGATCAAAACAGATTAGATTTCAGCTGACAACATTCAAAGTTGGAAAATACACTTAGCTACATAGGAGGCTGCAGCCTAGCATCTGGTTTTGTGCTGAACAAACCTTCCATTCTGCTGATAAAACTCCTCTTCAAATTCTCGCAATGTCTTACGTAGCTTCTTTTTCTCAGCTCTGGCTTTCCACAGTTGCTCCAATAATTCAGGCCTACAAGTTTCAAATTAAAGAAAAATACTGTTGGTCGTATAATAGAATTTAAATTTCTCAGAAACAACTGAGCTAGCTGCACTAAATTTATTTGTCTGGCTCATAAGGAACACGCTGTCTGTTTGAGAGTGAAATATTGAGAACAAACTAGCAGTTAATAAAGGGGAATAAATTTTCTGCTGTCTACACAGCTCAATAAGGCTGAAGAAGGTTTAGAAGATACTACATAATTCACTGAGTACAAGAAGATCTTAGTCAGACATGTCAGAGCAAAGAACACTCATTCAATCCAAACATTTCCTGAGAAGTGCTGAACATGTCACTCCCTTCCACCCAACATCATAGATTTAGTATCATGACTCTGAGTACAATAATTACAACTACTGTAATTAAATTATCTTCTTAATTGTCCATACATAGAAGCAGCTCGGGTGCTGGAGAGCCTCAGGTCCCGGGTGAGTTTCTCTTGACCATCTTCAATATCAGACTCAGAATTTTCAACTGGGCTTAGAATGGGCTGTGTTTGGGCAGCAGTTTTTAAGATCTCGTTCAGATCTGTAGAAAAACAATCACTTTCCTCCTCTTCCTCCTGAAGTGAAAACAGAAATTGAAAACAAGTGTGATGTATTTCAGTTCCCTATTACAAGTGTTGAGAAGTACTTTTTTAAATGCACTGTACCTACCTTAATTTCTTCAAAAAAATGGGCAGTTTCACCTTCAATAATGGGTTGTAACATCTGCCCTCGCCTCTTGGTTGATGGTGATCCCTGCAAAAATGGAGGTTTGTTTCAAAATGCACAGTAAGACATCAAGTGCTGTTTGAAGTCAGAATTATGAAGTCACCCAGTATTTCCTCTTTCAGATGAATAAAAGCCTGCAAACATACTTACAGAGCAAAATAAAATAACCACATAAAACAAAAAGCTCAGATGCTCAAGGTATCCTTGACATAGAAGTAAATGTTTTAACTTATAATTTATTTTAAAATATTCATTTTCATACTTAAAATAAAAAGCATTTTCTCTCTCCATGTTCTGTAGAAGGTTCATAAAGTACAATGATAGCTCTTAATTTCATTTTACTCTTATCCCTCCCAAAACAAACCACAGTTACAGAGGGCTGAGTTGGTTAGGTCCTGCCAGGCATCTACTGAGAAGAATCCTGCCAGGTTCTTTTTCAGACCACCCTGAAGCCCTGCAGTTGGAAGTGTGAAACCACCTCAGAGTCAAAATCCTTTGAACTCCAGCCTAAAGCAGGTGTCCCTGTGCTGTCCAGGTGTCTGTTTCACACATGCCATAATGTCCTGCTCATCCCTCATCCCCAGACAGCAGAAATAATTCCAACAGATGGTCTCCACACGGGACAAAGGTGAAACACAAAAGCCACACAGACAATAACCTGTCAAAAACTTCAGTTCAAGAAAGGTAAATAGTCTCCTGCTTCTCTGGACATTTCCAAACAGGCTTCAGTGTACGTCATTAGTGTACCAGGATATAGGAAGAGGAATCTCATGGATTCAACTATCATATAAACCTAAAAATCCATTCTTGAAATATCTGGCACTGAATACAGACTACTTAGAAGCTACTAGTGAATAATCCTTGGCAATAAGAGAGAGCTCTTCATATCTCTTATAGGTTTCAAAAGAAAAGACCTGTGAAAAACATTTTACAGACATTGCCTACAGCACAGATTAGGAATTTTGTTACTGAGATCTCTTCTGAATTTAAAATCCTTCTGGTCGGGTATCATCCGTACCTTTATTTCACAGCCAAAAAACCACAATGACTGTGGTATATGTAAAACCCATCTCAGCTGAAGAGTCAGATTTTTGAGGGGAGAGATGGGATAAAGCTCAACCAGACAAGGGCACTACCAAAAAGCTGTGACTCATCTGTCACAGAGAAACACATCGGTGCCCAAGAGCAACTATGTTATGGAGTTCAGAAAGGGATTCTGATACAAAAGCCTTAAACCTAAATATGACTGTGATGCAAATCATAGTTTTCTTTAAAAGGAGCCACCAAAAAAAATATATGTGCAAAAAAGGCAGAATCTTGACCTGGTCCCTTTATCTCAATACTCCACTTAGAGAGGAGAGCTAAGAATCATCAATGTAAACAGCAGATTAAGTTCCTGCTGAGTAAGCCCAGCTACCAATATCTGGGAAGAACTGTCTATGTGCAAAGAGATTATCTCACATCAGCTATGCAGTCCCTTCCTTCCAAAAGGGTCAGCAGCCAACATCCAAACAGGGATTTTTCAAGTCTGGGTCAGTATGTAAGGCTTGGATATGGCTCATGCAGAACAAAACAGCTGGCTGTCATTCCCCAGTTCTTTTACAGATACTATAAACAAGGTTACATCAATTTCCTTGCACAGTATGAAAACTTTTCTTCCTCGTCTCTTAGAAGATCACAGAGAGAGGATAGAAAATTCAGAAGGAAATGAAGTGAAAATACAATGAAAAAGCACGGATGTTGTACGAATGCTGTAGGTGCTGGTAATGTCTCTCTCTGGGGAAACATGAAGGAATGAAATGGTTCTGATGGCAATCCTGCCACTCAAGCCTCTCCTGATAGCAACCTGCACTGCAACTGGTGTTACTATTCTGGGGAGGACTAAAAGTACAGTGTGTCCTGTGGATCTGTACCTAGCACAGGCACTTGGGAACATCCCAGCCACAGCAAGTTAGCACAGCTCACTTACTTCCACAGAGAACCATTTAATTCCCAAGAGCCATCAAGGTCACAGATGGCTTGAAACTGCTCTGTTCTCAGCAGTAAATCAATCAAATGCCTCATGTACAATGACAACAACATCTTGTATCTTCCACAAGAAAGATGTTTTATGGAACAGCGTTACTAGCTCTTCTAAAGGCAGCCTAGCAGTTCAAAAGTGGGAAAATAAATAGAAATAGCATTTGTTTTACTCACAAGAATAGGAGTAATGCTTGCTCTAGTTAACATTTGTTTTACAAGTCTGTATCTGTCATAAAGTGGCTTCACAATATGTCTTTCTTCTCTAGTAACCTAGAGGCAGAGAAACCACAGAATTAATTATACCGGTCACTCAATCACAGACAAGCAAACACAAAGCCATGTGTTTCACCTGCCAGGCCACCAACATTCCAACTAGAAATATAAAACTACCTTAAATTGTGTGTATGAAAGGGGGTTTGTGCACATAAAAGGGAATAAGTGGTTGCTTTTTAATTCTCTCTCACTTTAACACCCTGCATTTCTCAGGGAAAAGATTTAAACACTTCCTAAAAATTAGGAGAGCTTCAGCAGAGGCAAACCCTCTGTCTTTAAATATCCATGGAAAAGAGGCAAAAAAGGCACCAAGAAGTGGAGGAAAAGATGTGTGCCTGGCAATGATGATGGCTCTACAGAAATGACAGGGAAAAAAAGAAAAAGATGAAACTGCAGAGAAGGGGGCGAGAACTGTCTTTTCGTTTCTGTGAAATCCAGAATAACATTTCCGGTCTTTTCCCAGGATATTCAATAATCTTGTTTGTTTTTAAGATGTCTCTTTGCCTCACAAACAAAAAAGGCATCAAATGACACCCATCACTTTGCACACTCCAATAAGCTGCTGATTTCTATTAATACATACTTTTTTCTTTTTTTAGAAGTCAATGCAGCAAGTTCCTCAGATGGCAACATGGAGGCCAACAGACACCTTTGTGTTTTGGAGAAGGAAAAAGAAGAACCCCACACACCAGCATTAAATTCTGGTCTTACTATTGCATGAGAGTTACTGCTGTCTATGCACGCAATGACACAGTTTGAAATAAAGCCAAGCATTACCGGCCGGCCGTGTTGGCTTTCATAATACAGGAGGCTTTTCTGGAGAGATGTCTTCTCTTCTACCAAATGGTCCTTTGTCATTTTCTATCAAGAAGAATTAGCATTTGATCAAACACAAGTCACTTTTACCCACTATATGGATGCCTAAGCCAAACTTAGCTTAGTTAATATCATACAACCCACTTTCCTCCATTTAAAGCTGTTCAGTACTTTCAGCACATACTTGTAAATATTTTAATCAAGAGCAAGGAAAATGTGGCTCATGTTGATAAGTTTCCCATGGAGTCTGAAATGTGATGGCCTCACAATGGGCTGCTAGCCAGAGGCATCACTGTGTTGATAAAGTAACATCTCAAGTGTCTATTTCTCCCTCTTATTCTCTTAGAAAGAGCCTGTCCATAACCTTATGCTTACCTTTATATCTTCTGGTAAACATCTCTCAACTCGTTTTTCCTTTAATCTTTTCAAAATGAGTTCAAGTGTAGCCTCCTTGGTGGGTTTCTTCTCTTTCTCCACAACCTGCATCTCATCTTCATTTTCTTCATCCTCTTGGTCAAGAGAGGAACCAAAGCTTTTTGGAAGAGTGTTACTTCGTGGACGTGTTTGAGGTATGAATTCTCCCTCTGAGCTCCTCTGCTTTGCATCTGAAATGGGAAAAACTGCTCAACCCAAAGGTTTAAAAGAAATAACACTCTCAGTTTGTTTAACTGCAAATACAGAAACATAGTAACTTGCAAAGGCAAAGTTTTTCTCCTAAAGAACTAAAGACGTAAGAATAATTTGATTTTTGAATAGTGCAGAATGTAGAAACAAAATATTTTTTGTGCTGTGGAATTTTACTCAATGACTTAGCCATTTGAGTCATGTAGGTAATTTGTGTTGGTAGAGAACCAGAAACTGCAGCAATCTCTTACCTTTAATTTGCTTTCTCAATTTGGTAAGCTCAGTCATCCATTTTAAAACTTTTGGATTGGCTGCAATATCACTATAGGAGGGCTGAAAAAAACACAAACTACATATTAAAACAAACACACTAAATCTTGTTTATAAATATTTGAGATTTGGTAATATTTATGACAGTGAACGTGAACAGTTACAGGAATGCCACTCAGTATCAGATCAGATTTCAGTGCCAACATTTGTGAAAATTAAACTGAAACAACTTCAGCAGCTGAACTAGAGAGTGGTGAGACACTTCTGCTTTTCTACACATCTCATCTGAAATGTCCTCAGACTCACAGCAGAACTGTCATTCTGTCCTCCTTTGGCTCTGGAATTCTGGCACATTTTCTAATATTGCTGTTGTTCAGCTCATTTTTGCAGACAGCAGTGTGTAACAAAATTCTCATTTGTGAACACAGTTATTCAGCAATGAACTACCAGAGTCTCTTAGCCCTCCCATGCAGTCCTTTATCCTTTAACCTACCTTACTGTTTTTCTCCTTTTCAAACTGTTCCTCAAATTGCTTTATTTTTTTCTGTAATTTCTTGACAAGCTGATAAGGTGTCTTGTCTTCCCTTTTGTCATCTTTTGAGCTAAAGGATGCTCTTCGTGTTCTGTTTAAAAACATTTTTTAAATGTCATTTAGATAATGAAATGAGTGCAAACAATATGCATATTTAAGTAAGACATGAATTATTTCATTTTTTCTCTGGTTCATAATCCATTAATTTCAAGTTTTCAGAGCTATTTATTCAAACTGCTTTGAGCTGCTGCCTTCAAGATGTGAAGTTATTTTTGTCTCACTAATGTCAGTAATACCCACAATAGATAAACAGTATTTGAAATTCAAGTGTAATGTACTATTAATTGCCAACTTTCTGGTGCCTGGGCTATTTACCTAAGTCACTATATACTCAGTTGTTCTTCAAGTACTGGGCACAGAATAAAGCCCAGGCTAGAAAATACCACTGAACAATCCCTGGTAATTAAACAGCTTCACTCAATTGTCTCAGGCAAAAAAAGTACCCAGATCACTTGTTAGTCTTACTAATAAATTTCTTCAACTTTACTAATAGATTTCTAAAGTATGTGGTTCTGGTTTTATATCCTCTTTCACAGAACTCCTTGACATTTGCTGCATTTGCAAAACATTTTTGTTTCAAGACTATAATGAGGATTTTCCAGAACACTTAATATACAAGGTGCCTGAAACATCTCTCAAACAGCCAGTGACATGCACGTAGTTCAAGATGTTAGCAATACTAATCTAATAATCTCCTAGAGTAGATTCTTATTAGTTTCAGAATGTAGAGAACAGCTATTATCATTAACATTTTTCCACAGGTCAATCTTCTACATCATTTTAACAGTACTTGTTAGATATCTTCTGTGGCTACTTGGAAAAAACATGCCCAATTATCTTTTTGCATCAATTAATCTGCCAGACAAACAACTAGAAAACTCTGAATTTGTTCCAATCTCTTGTATCAGGTGTTCTCATTTTTATGAGACTATTTCTTCCCTAGGAAACATGAAAATTCTTCTCAACTTCCCTTTCCCAGTAATGGTAGTAGACAGGATAGGTCATAGGTTATTTACAATTTTGTAGAGTAACACTCCCCAGCTCATAAAACAACCTGCAGCTTGTTTAGTGACAACTTTACTTTAATAAACTAGGTTAAAAAAACAGAAGAAATGAAAGCCAGAGTTTACATAAAATCACAGCCCAGAGTCCAGCAAAGCCTGGTAAACAAAGGATATAAATACTACCTTCAGCCAGGAAATGCCATTACAGCAGGTTGTCTGAAGCCCTGACCAAATGCCAGGGAGAACTCTGCAAGTTGGTCCTATTTTTATCCTCTTTCCTTCAGCATCTGTCAGCAGCCACTTGCAGAGACACGATCCCACCCCAGCTGAACCTTTGCTCTGACTCACTCCAGCAGCTCCTGGGCAGACAGAGCAGCCAAATGGCCACACAATGCTGTGTTCGACCTTGGTCTTCATTCAGATCATGAAAACCCACAACTATCTCAAACAGCTGAATTTTCATCCTGTAACATTTCCTGCCCACAGACTGCATGAAGATACCCACCTAACAAAAGAAAGTGCTTTGGATGAAGAATCTAACGTTTCTGGATCATGTAAGAAACGCTGGCTTTGCCCAAAATCCAAACTCCGATGTGACAACATGGGATGACAGTCCTCTTCCAATGGATGATTAGTCATCCTCCCAGCCTGTGGGGAAAGCTGAGCTTCTCCAGATTCACTGTCCTCCTGCCAAGATTTGAAAGCAGGAAATGGATCTAGAAGATAAAAAAAGACACAAAATGGTACTTTTCTGTTAACAGAACTATAAACAAGAGTTGAAACAAAAATGCGAACCCAATGCTTAGTCTTGTATGCTCTAGAGGATGTGGTGTCATACACAAAGTGAATAAAAACAGTGAATTACATCAGAAAGCTACAAATTCTGTCATATAACTGAAAGAAAAAGGTACTGAAATGAAGTACGCACACTAGGATCCCTTTTTCAAAGTGTATCTTGGGAGTATGCATTTCTGAGCAGTTTATCAATGTAAAAGAGCCTTATTTATGTATCAGAAATACGAAATAAGAATAATGTTTATTGTCCGTTGCAGTATTTTGCTGTGAAAATTAATTTTCATGCTGTACACATGGACTTAGAAAGGTTGTCCTCTTGGTTTTGAAGAAGGCAAGTCTGACAGCACCTCTTTAGGTACAATGCCCGTATGTTTAAGTCTTTTTCAAGGAGTGTTTTTAGGTTTTATGATAAAATCTATCTTGACACCACTGAGAAAAAGAGATTTCTTAATTTGTGGAAGGTGATTTTTTAGGAAGGAGATTCCAAAACAATAAAGTCTTTCAAATCCCTATAAAAAGCTCCTTGCTAACATCCCTTGTAATTCTTTGAAATGGTTTTCTTGCTGTCTAAAAAAAAGCTGACATAGCCTTTCAATTACAATAATTTAAAATCCCACCCCCCCCCCCCGCTTTTCCCTTCAGAGTTGCCTGGTTTTTTTCCGAGTTCAAATCAGAAATTTGAAAACTGGGTTCAAAGTGTGCAGAACAACAATAAAACCCACAAAGTAATCTTTTAAAAAAAATAACCCTTGTACCTGCTTTCCATTGCACATGTACTAAGTATTACTGGGAACTTTTTTGTCATTTTTCAGCTGTGATCTTGACTGTTTGCACAGTACAAGATACAAGGAGGGGACCTTTTTGAATCAACAAAAAAAACTGCAGATCAGAATATTCCCAAGATATCAGGGACAGCAGGTGAAGGGTTAGTTAGAAAGCAAACCATCAACTATCAAAAGGCAGATAACTGAACGTATGGCGAACCATACTTACCCTCCCCTTCTCTCTGCAGATGCATTGTTTTGAAATCAATGAGGGGGAAAGTGATAGGGCATGGCGCTAATAAAATGAAAAAGAATGGCAAAAATACTAAAGTGAACACACAGCACAGTCAGAACAAACTATACATAACATGTAAAGCAGGAAGATACAGTACCAGGGAAAAACATCCCATCTTTTGGATCAGGCCCTGAGCACTCTCAGCTTCCAAGCAATTCCCATGGCAGGTAAGGATGCTCAGTCCTCAGCCAATTTGAACTTTTTATTGGAAAGGTTTACAAAGAACTGGCAGAGCAATAGTAAAGACTCATTGCAGTTTAATTAAGAGACTGATGCATCCTCACATGAATAAATGGCAAGCTCCAATGTTTTTGCTCAGAGCTTGTAAATAATAGAGATGGTGGTGATTTCCAAAAAGCAGAGCAAACGCAGAAAAAATACTCAGAGAGATAAATCAACCATTCTGCATTTTTGCCTTGGGCCAGCAAGCATTTGATGTTGATTTTCAAGAATTCTGTTGCATATAGGCCTTTGAGTTTTCTATTTGACTGGCTTTAATAGCCCAAGTCTTTTAAATGAATTTGGACTAGGACAGATTTCTTAACAAAGTCACTCTACTCCAATGGAATGCCACAAGGACTTGCAGTGCCTTGGAAGGCTGAGTTCCTAATAACCATCCTAAACAGGACTAAAGAATAGCCAATGTTCAAATACTTCACAGTGAAATAACACCTCCTGCAAAGACCATGATTTAATACCAAGAAGTTATAATATAAATTTATAAACAGATACATTGCTTTATTTTCAAAAAGAAGGGTCATAAAGCTACTTGGGGAAGTAAAATCAAAAGCAATTTCATGAGTAGATTTAAGGAAATAATGAAAATGGACGCCACAAACCTTCTGAGAATACACATTAAGTCATCTTAACACAAATAGAGGATATAACAAAATGTGATGTGCAAGTAAGTAATTAAACTAAATAAAACACCAGAAACATAAGCCGGGCTTTTATGGCTTTTTTAGCTTTAGACTGTTCTTAACTTGGGCAACAAGAATGAAAATCTGGACTCAAGTGTCTTTGGACACCTGCAATTTGACTTCTCTGTGCCAGGACAATCTCAAGCACCAACTAGTAAATATTGTACAACATGAATTAAGTCAATCACAAATTGAAAACCTCATTATCTTCAAATGGGTTAAAAGGGAAGTGTGGACTCAAAGAGGCAATTAATTTGCAAGGCAGTCAACACCAGTGACAAACTAAGAATCAGTTGTCACCATTTGAGCTTCAGGACAAAGCTGTATGTGCTCATGTGTGAGCTCTAAGCTGCTCTGTCACAGTACACACATTCCAGTTTTACTCCCCTCATTTTAGTATTTCCAACACTGCAACCAGAAGTTACGTGCAGTGATTCCTGGTTAACAGCACCTCCCTAATGTTTCACTGTGACACTTAAAGGCATCTCAAGGAGCAGCTGTCACTGGAAGAGCCTGTTGAAAGTTAAAACCTTGTCCCTGCACAGTTCACCTGCACTACATCTATCAAGTTGTATTCCAAGTTTTCCAATCCAGAAATGAGTGGCCTGTAACCACTGCACTGTCAGTCACAGCTCCCAGCAGTTTAGCAGCTTAGACCATTTGCATTTTTAAAAATGTGATGACTCCAAATATCAATACCAGGCAGAGGAAACATGATACAAGGAAGACATAAAAGTATTTTGAAAAGAAGATATTTACAAGAGTGTTTTACTTTGGCTACAAAGGGCTTATGGTTGTTTTAAGTAAAACTAAAGTCTACACAGTTATTACCAGACATTTGAGCAATAAAATTCAGTCAAGTCACAGCTCAGGAGAATGCTAAGCCTGAAAAGGCAGTGAAGAATAAGGTTACAAACATAAGGAATTCTGTCTGAGAGAAAACGGTTACAAATATTTTTCTTTTCCTAAAATGCAAATCATGGAGGGAGAAGGGGCACAGAAAAATATCCATCCGCAACTTTTGTCTGTATTTGAAAATTTAGAGCTACTTCAAGTTGTCCAATGACATGGAAAAAAAACAACCAAAAAATTTTTCAGAAAACTTGAAATATGAACTGCTGTGTTTGGCAATTTAGTGATTTTAAGTCAAATTCAGCTAATTTTGTAGTTTACATTTAATAAAACAAAGACAAACAAGACACAATGAGAATTTTAATTAAATTATATAATTAGACAAAGTGTTTTTAAAGACTTGGATGAGAGACTCAGGGTCATGGAACCTTAAAAACAACAAAAATCAAAAACAAAACAAAAGAAGCCACCTAGAATGAAACTTGGATTTTTTTGCTTTCTTTCATTAGTTTTTCCTTGGACTATTTTTTTAAGGTCTTTAATCAAGTTGCAGATGGTTCTGAAAAAAGATGAGATCTGTCATGGCTTGGTCGATCTTACCATGTGTACAGGAACATATTGTTGTCTGCTGCTTCTACTTTGTAAATTGTTTTATTTATCACTCCTCCCTTACTATACTGTGAGCTAAAGAGTGAAAATTACCTTCCCATTTGTCACCATCAGATACATTCTTCAGATCCAGATGTGGTACCTGGACACCTGGAGCTTCCTCGGGAACATTAACGCTGTCATCCCCCAACACTTCTGAATCAGTGTTTGCATTAAGATCACAAGTCTTGCTACTTGAATCCTGTATTCAAAGAACAGAACAATTTTATTATTACTTAGCAGCTGGAAATCAGGTACCTAATCACTTCCAGCTCTTCTAGAAATGTTAAGAAAATAAAAATCTTTCCAAACTTGAGGAATTCCAAATACACACACCCCAACAGCAGTCAATTATTTACATTACAAAACATTTCTTACATGAGCTGCATAAGCATAAACTTGCTGTGCTGCCCTAAGTCTCTGTGAAGTGACATGATGAGCTCTCTACAAGAGGTTTTGCAAGCCTTCCAGTGCCAACCACCATATGATGTTAAAAGCTACATGTGTTGTGTTACTTCACATTTGTACTTCATGTAAGATGCTGTCATCTATATATAAATGAAATCTTTCTTACCAGAAATGCCTCTGAAGGTATTCTATCATTGCCATCAAGCAATATACTATTTTCCCTAAAAAGAAGACAGAGACCTCATTATCATTTTAAATACAAGTTCTTAATGGACAGTAAACACTATACACTCACCATACTTTTTTTTTTTTTACACACCCCATCCAGTTTTAGCAGATAGGCAATATATTTACTCAAGGCAATAATTAAAACTCTAGGCGGGGGAAGAGTTACATTACTTTTTTTCCCACTCTCTGATCTTCACACTGAATTTCAAGCTGTAGCATTTAGTCAACAACCAGACTTGAACAAAGCCAGAAATAAAAACAGCTCAGACCTTTATTCTTAAATGGAGAGTAAAAATCTTAACATTCAACTGAACTAAAATTTCAATCAGTGCTGAACTAAAGCTGCAAATTAAGAAAGTTTTCTGGCTACTGGTTACTGGTTCTAACAATTCTTCAATCATTAAGAGCAATAAAATGTGACAAAATATTTTAAAGAAAATAACTTTTTATTCTTCTGTTTCTCTTGCTCAGAACATACGGTTGTTCACAAAAACAGCTGTATCATATACGTTTGTATGACTACAGAATAACACAAACCTTTCAATATTATTTTCTCCATCAACATCTTCATCTTCATCACATGGTTTCAATACTATGTCTGCAGTCTGTTGGGAAAAAGTATGTTTAGAAAGGTTTGGGAATAGCTTTCTCAGCAGAAGACATTTCATCTCTGACCATGAAGCAGCCCTCAAGAACTAAAAGCTTCCTCTGTGTGGGGATGGAAATCACACTTTTAAACCACGTGACATTTTTACATCTCAAGTACGGCCAGTGACCAGGTGTAATCACCAGAAGCCAGACAATGACTTTCCCTCTTCAGATGAATAATTTTTAATTATTTTTTCAATAAAAGTTGTACCTAAAATTGTCACTCATGACATGAAGTTTGAGGTGACTAAAATCATGGCAATTTGTACAACCAAGTTTCAATAACAGTATGCCAGCATATATGAAATGAAACAAGCCCGACCAACTTTTTAAAGCAGCTTCTAATCCTTGTTACTAAATAAAGCAGCAACAGAATTTGAAGGGGATGAAGAAGTGCTGTCAGTTCTATGACACCATCTCACAAAACAAGTTCAGATGAATCCATGTCACCACTTTGCTCACTAAAAGAATTTATGCCAAAGCCTGGTACTTGATTTCTTCAAGAAAGTGTCTTATCTGGGGGAATACAAGAAATTTGGAATATAAAGTATGTCATCTGGTTTTAGAATTCAAGAATTCTCACAAAATTACCTTTACGGTGTCTGAATGTAACATAAGTTACGAGGAGAGTTCAAATACACCAAGAGTTGCCAGTTTTATGCTGATGACAGCAAGTACAGCAAGTGACACCCTTATCGGAAAAAATGCCTTTCTTCTGTTGACGTTATTTCAGTCCTCAAGTCAAATTCCAATTTGGGGAAACGATTTTTATTTTATATTTTTAATTACAGTGAATTTGTCATACCCCAGCAGATAATTTCCACCCTGGAGATGAGCTGTACAAGTCACACTTATTGGAGTTGTGGAAACAGCTGCTTCTATTTCCATTCTGGGCCCAAAGGAGAATTCACATGCAGAGCTTTCTTTTCCTACAACCCTGCATGCTCCTCTCAAATTCCTTCCACACAGGATGATAATCACATTTCCCTTTAACCTCTCCCCAAAAGATACAACTCTCCAATAACATTTGAAACAGTGTATTCAAAAGAAGGTAAAAGACAACATCGAAAAAAAACAAAACTTCACCCCAGAATGGCACCTTAACACTGACAGCAATGGAGAGAAGCTTGTCACAAAGCAAAGAATGACACCAAGTAGGACAACAAAAGTACTTTTATCATGCACTCCTAAGCATCATATTCCCCTTTATATCCAACACCATATTTTGTGCTATAGGATAGCAATCTAATTTTTTTTAGAACAAGATTTGACACTAAAGCACGAGGAAAGAACCAGGACAATTAATACATTCTGTGAAATTTAATTTCCAGATGGGATTCTAAGACAATATGCTAGTTTGTGGGAATAACTGGAAAATTTGGCTTGCTAGGTGTTTCAAGAGAATCATTTGGGATCCCCAAGATCAAACAGATGCCCAAGAGAAGAACACATCACAACAGTGAAAAGCACTATGGAAACTTTTTGTTTTAATAGAACTACAGATTCCAGATGACCCAGCTGCACAATGCTAAAGCATCCATTCCCATCTTTTCAAGTTCAAAGACTCATTAAATTCTTCTAGTCAATTTAAGTCTACTAACAAAAGCTTTGCTTATCTGGTTATCTCTCAGGAAAATTTACAGACTCACAGGCAAGAAGCTGAAAAACGTTGCAGAAATTTCTCTGCACATGTGTAACAAACCTCTTCATCCACAAAATTCACCATTTAGATTTGTAACAACAAAAGTGTTGGCAAATAAGTAAGGATTTTATTTTTTTTATTAGAAGAGCTTATCTGATAGCTGCGTATGTGCTGCTTGATACAAAGTGGTAGAATACTCTCTTCTCTTGCATATTACTGTTATCCTTGACTTCATTTTTGTCAGCACATATTTTACAGAATTCCTCGATTGCATAAACTAGGGAAGAGATAAAGATGTGCTGAAAAGAACAGGACATCTCTGCCTACCATAGAAGAAACTTGAATAGAGAAAAAAGGCTAATTATCTAATGACCACACCTTCCTAGCACAAGCATAGCCAAGAGGCTGCAAAGTTTTAAGGTGACTGCCACCCTTTCCTGACCCAGCGCAAGGTGACTGGGCTATGCTGCACTCACAGCTCTACAGCTTCTGCTCTTCACAAAGCCTTTACTAACACAGATGCTGGTCTAACCAGTGCTGGGCTGCCTCAAACACTGACTTACCTCAGCAGAAGGAAGGGCTGGTACCTGGGAAAGAACAACAGAAAAAGGTCAGTCAGGGTCCAAACAAGTCACACCAAAATACTCAGAAATTTCTTAGTGCACGAGACACAGCAAGGAAGACAACTCACTGCACAAAGCAAGAGCAACACGTAATGCTACCTCAGCGCTCTTAGGAAAACCTGCATCTCTAGAGCACTAAAGCTGCAGCAACTTTTGATTTCATATACAGGAGACTCTTCCTCTCACCTGAATGCTTTCTTCTTCCTCAGTTACAGTATCATGTTTCATAGCTTCACTGCCTAAATCAGTGCAAACCAATACTTCAGAGCAGTCTCCTGTGTTTTCACTGCTACCAGTGTCATTATCTTCAATAACATCATTCCTAAAGATACAAACAAAAAGACTTTTGCAACCTGTTGTTCCATCTTTAAAAGAAAAAAAAGAAATACTTTTTTTCCCCCCCTTAAATAGTATCAAGCATCAGGATGTTTTCTGCCTGGGGTATTTTTTGAACAGAATTATTCTGACCAAAGATGCTGGTCGTAACAACAATTCAAATCACCTGTAGGCAAACTTAATTATTTATGTGATGTTTTGTATACCCATACATGATAGACATTAAAATGTATTTATTAGGTTCTTTTCTAAAGGGCCAGGCATACACCCCACACTTATCACACCAGCCTAAGGAATTAAAACACAACAGCCAGAAGCAGACACATGCTGAAACTTCAGTAACTCAGTGATACTGCTGTGGCTACACTCCTCTTAGTACTGAAGCCAGTAAGTTTATAGCTACTGTCACTGTGTTCCCTCCAGTGAGAAATCCCATTAATTTTAACATTTAATTTGCTGAGACTTCAACTTAAGGCATGTAACACTACAGCAAGATTAAAACTAATTGACACAATATTTGTATTCACATATATTCTTTATGTGCCACCACACTGTTACAACATGACTCTGTCATTCATCGCAAGCCTTTGACTTCTTTGCCTTCCTTCTCCTCACTCAGAAAGAATTCCAAACCACATTAAGAAAGCTCTATCACATATAGAGATAATAAAGAGGATGAGTTGAAAATTAACATTTTAACTCTCTTTTTCTTAATTCCAGCCATTAAGTTAGTGCTAAGAAATTGGCACTGCATCATTGCTTTTTCAGTTCTTAATTTAACTGTGTATTTGCCTTGTGCACAGTCTGCTGCTTTAAAGGACCCAGACACCCCCTTGAAGAACGATATCATGTATCCTCTCTTACAGTTAATCCACAGTGGAATGATGATCAGAAGCATTTGGAATAGTCCCTGTGCCAGAGGAGGATACTGGTTTCAAACCGGCAGTGATGGCATTCAGAGCCTCCCCCTGTGAGATCAGCCAACCTTTACAGCTCTTACACTGTGACTGAAGGAATTCAGCTACTACAGGGCTGTGAGGCAATTACCCACTCACAAATTACTTAAAAGACATTAAATTTCTAGTATTAAAACTCAGATTTAATTGATCATTACTAGCAATGATTATTAACTTTTATGATCCACAGCAAACTTTATTCTTGTCTTCTAAAACCAGTAAAGATTGAACAATTTAGAAAAGAGCACTTGAGTCTCTGAATACTTCTTGCATTTCAGGCTCTGTTCATGCATTTTAGCATTGAGCAACAGAGAAATTTAGATACTGAAATCTTAACAAGACATTTTTGAAGTCTGGGTACCAAACATGACAGCTTATTTTTAATAAAGCTCCAAAATGTACCAGCTTCCAAACGCTGCCATGATAATCACTACACTTGGAAAATGGCTTGATTTACAAGCAAAACAACCTCTGATCAAATAAGGTTGGAAGTCTATGTAAATAGGCCCACAGTGGTAATTCTATCTATTTTTGGCTGTTTCAATGACACACTGGCAGTCAGAGCAGTAAAGCAGCTACGTTGACATGGAAAGACAGGGTTATGAAACTGAAAGAGACAATAGCTTCAATATGTTAAAATTCTGTCCTAGGAGACATCAGTGAAATAAGAATGAAAGCACTTGAGTAAATTTAAATTTCTGTGCTACTTCCACAGAACTCAGCAGTAAAACAGCTACACTTCATGGCATTTTTAGCTACAAGATCAATTTAAACTATTTGCATCGAGAGTTATTGATTTCTGGCATCTGATGGAAGTTGACTTGTTGGAAAATAGATAAAACTTAAGTCAATAGCAAAAGTCATAACTTTTGGGTTGAGGCAGGGGATTTGGATGGGTTTTTTGAAGAGTTAACATGTACAATACTACAGAATTCATTAAACACACAACAAAATCTTACTGGTTGTTAGATCCTTCCTCATCCCCACTGGGATTTTTTGTTTCATTGTTACAGCCCAGTCTGTGTTGCTGTATATGTTTCAGATCATTATCTAAGCTGCTCTGCAGGTCGAAAAGATGTTGTTCCACAGCTGCTCTGATTGTTCTTTCTAAAATGCTAGAAAGAAAAAAAGACAGAAAAGCCTTATTAAGAACATTACTTTGGCATTGATCAATTACACAGAAAAGTAGAGATAAACTTTACATGACAGGAATCTTTGATGGCAGTACTTCAAGGTAAAAGAAACTCATTTCTCCAAAAAGGCAGTGGAAATTACCACACTTACTATTTTTGAATCCAAATTACTTACGTGAAGTAGTATGAAGCTTATCAACAGTATTTTAAGAGTAATCAACACATTACCATAACTAACCTGTTTTATAACCACTGTACACAAAAACTTGTAAAAGCCTTATATATTAATATGACAGTAAAATCCTGTGTCTCTAACAGGTTGGAGTCAACCCTGGTGCAGGTTCCACTTCAGCACATGTGGCAGCACCCTCTCCTGAACAGGCTGTCATCTCAAAAGGCAATGGCCAACAAATAGAGACAATCAGCAAGTACGTGATGAAGGACACAGAATATACCCAAAATTTCATCAAGAAAAGAACAGTATTCTTTAAAACAGACTCTCTGCTGAATGCCTCTTAGCCAGATCATCCCCAATACACAAGAGACTTCTCAAAATCCTCCTATAAGAACAGTAAACTATTTAATTCATTTTAACTCTGAAATTTTGCTTTTATTTTTCCTCCACATTTGTACACAGAATTCCACTGAACTGTATTCAGTATTAATGGTGCTAAAATTGCAGTGTGAATGCTATCTTAAGATCAAGTAAAAAACTTATGATGTATCTAAGTGTAAAACCAAAGTTTTGGACTCTAGATGCAAGCACACTGTGCTGTCATGCTCCTGTAGTCAACAACAATGAAAGGCACTTCGTATTTCCTGCATTAGTGTTAAATGCCACCAGTGAAATCCTTCACACTAGAATACATTCCTTCATAACTGAAATCAAACCTACTGCATTTTTTTGAAAGGATACATGACTTCTATGCATGTTTTATTAAGAGCACAATTCAAACATTTTATATTTTCATTATACTTACTCTGCAGAGGCTGGCAAGATACTTATGGGAGAGATATGTGCACTGCAATAAAGAAAAAAAAAGTTAATATATTGCAAAAACTTATCACACTAAATAGAAGTCTTGAAGTGAACAGAAAGCAACTTAAGAAATACTTAAACATTGTGTGATGCAGCTAATAGAAGGAGAACAATCATGCAAAGAACAGCGTGATTTGCAGTTCCTTTATTATTTAAATGATGAAATCTTAAGGAGCACCATCACAAGGCAGAAAGTTGCAGAAGTAGCAATGCAGATTTCTGTCTCTCAAGAGCCAGTATTTGTTGTGTTATGAAGCCCCAAGCTCTCAGATGTATGGTCTTTCCCATGGGAAATACTAATAATTTTGTAGTCAAACATTTCCTGACATCTTGCTTAAGAATGCAGATTTTAACCTTGCTGCCTAAAGCAAATTCCAAATGACTCTGCTTTCCTCCACAGGTTCTTCCCACTGTTGCATAATTTTATTCTGCAATGCTCAACAGATCTACAACACTCTCTGTGCACAGCTACAACATTTCAAGTGGAAGGCAGATTTTGGGACAGAAGCCTGACATTTGTAAAGCATCTGGAAATCTCCAGGCAAAGCCACTTCAGCCTAGAATATTAAAATCCTCAAGGAGGGGTGGGAGGATGGAAATCAACACAACCAACACAAGTCAGTTAATTCATGTGTGTGTGGTCCCTCTACAATTTTTCATTAATATGATTAAAATTTTATTATAAACAGAATACTTAAAACTTTAGACAAAGTGGCAGTAAAGAATAAAAGATGAGAAATCTACTAGGAACAGCAGTGAAATGCAACACACACACCTCACTCAGAAAAAAGTAAATACTAATTTCAGCTTAACTTGGAGGCAGGGAGGGAGGTTAAAAAAAGGCTCTTTCTTTCTATTACAGATAACAGCTCAAAAAGTTGAAAAAAGATTTTGTTCTACTCTTTACCATGCAACAACACTGTTGCCAAAGTTGATTTAAAATATTTTCATGAATGCATAAGGTAAACACTGAAACACAGGGGAGAGCTTGCCACTCCCCTGGAGAACTGAGCAAGTTATTTGGTACCCCTGTGAGGTATCCTATCAGTTTTGACTGATATGAGCCTGGCTTGAACTAAAAAATGCAGACAGTCTCTCTGTTTACCCAGTAGTTTCAACACAGCAAAGAACATCTTGGTTAGAACTTATGAGATTTATTAGTAGTTCCACCAGCAGAGAGAGAAATCACTTCAAGCATACTTTCTGTTTTTCCTTCCTCCAAGTAGATGAAACACAAGAAATAAAGGGCTTTCAATTAAACATAAGCTGATAAAGAAAGTGGTTAAAGTATTTATTTTAAATAACTACACCAGTTTGCCTTGGACACCTTGCACAGGGCCAAGCGCAGAGTGCATAGCATTTAAACCCCCTTTGGCACAAGTGAACAAGCAGGTGCTCATAGATGCTTTTAATCTCTTTTCTTCCCTTTTTTTCTTTTCATGGAAGCTGGCTGACAAATCAAGTTCATCTTATGATTTATGTGTGGTGAAAAGCCAAAGCTGATCTATTGCAAATGCACTGATAGAACAGACAGCACTCAACTACTATTTCGAAACAGACATAGCTTTGGGAAATTAAAACACCTGACATAGAAGCCAGATCTTGCAGCCACTGATTTCAAAGCTGCAGATCAAATAACTGAGAGGACACAAGCTTGCATTTTGTATTTTTCTCACAAACAGAAAAATGGCAAGAGGTAGTTTACAGCTTATTTACTTTTTATTTTTATTTCCATGCACAGAAGTTTAGCATAGCCCTATTACCTGTACAAGGTAGATTTACTGATAAACATACTTTATATTTACAATTTGAAATAAAATATGAAAATATGAAGCTACAAGTTTAACTTCATGAACAAGGTAAGAGAAAAGCAGCATAATCTTAGAAAAAAACCCCAGTAATATTTCAAAATACTAAAAATGTAGTTTTAAGTATCCATTTCAGTAAGTCCCACAAAAGTTGCATTATAAAAGGTATGCTTGTATTAAAGGTACAAATATGTAATTGTGTAGATTGAAATGGATTTACTATTAAAATAGTCACTCATAGGACAAATTGGGAGAAAAAAAATGAGGCAATTAGAGCACAGAACACTGAAACACCCTAATTGCAAAAGAGAGCAAGAAAAACTCAGTCAAGGGCACAAGTACAAACACTATTTATAGGAAACTGCAATGACTTGAAATCCTTTTATTCTACCACTTGAGACAACTAGGAAATGTGTCAAGAACAGGGAATCAAACTCATCTCCAAAGAATCCTGATGATTTCAGACATGGGTCACAACAAAATTTTCCATTCTAGTGTGTAACCTTCAGCCCCCCAGCACAGGATAGTTCTCCAGCGCTTTTATTCAACACCTTTGGGAGCATTAGAGGTACTCAACAAAAGCTGTGCATAAATCAGAAGTATTAATAAAGAGCCTAAAGAATCCCCTTACTACATAAAGAATATCTTACATCTTCAACTAATCACTTCAGCTAATAAGCACTTTCTGAAACAAATGTGAGAATCTTAAGTGAAAAGCCATTACAACTTCTGAGCCCACCTACCGTAGTTCAAGGATACTTTTTAAAAGCTGTAATTTATAGTGCCAGACAGAGCCCTAATGCAGCATGACACAGCAAGTAAAAGAAAGGTAAACATCTTTGTTTCATAATGCTAACTCCCCCCCGAGAACCCCTTCAGACCTGGCTCCCTATCCAGAAAAAGTCCCAGGAAAAAGGTATCTGGAGTAGAAAAATACATCGACTGGAGATAAAACATGTCCAAGTTTTCCTTGTAATTTCCTGACCATATACAGATTCTTATTTCTCATTAAAATAATCAGTTGTGACATTATTTCATTTCGTATCTCCAAACCACATTTTATCTGAAGTTAAACCCTTACTTGCAATAATACCAAAACAACACTTTCCTTTCATATATTTACCTGTGCAGCAGAACTTTGCAGGCCATTCTGATTATTTTTGCTATCCCAAAAGAGCACTTCATGTAAAAATGCTTCATTTGGAAGCCAGCAAAGCGAGCTGTGGGCTGCTGGCTGTGCATGCTGCTGGCTGGGCTCCGGGGCTGCCTGTGAGCCGGCACCTCTGGAGTGCTGCACTAAACCCTGCAGTCTAAATAGAAATCGACTGCAACATGAGGTCACTCCTGACAATAAGCTGCCCAATCAACACTTCAAAGCTCTTCTAACGTCTTGTTTACAGGTTTTCCAGGATGGAAGGAGGAACAAGTATTTGGATGCTAAAAACAGCACTACATTAAAATAATAATGTATTTTCTAACAATTTAGGCAGCTCTTCGATTCAGTCAGCTGTACCATGCATTTTGTCTCCCTTAGTAGGTGTTAATATTATAATTTCTTTCTGTCAGAGCTAATTGAATCACAAAAGAGTTAACAAAAATATCACAGAAGCAGTGAGGATGTTGCCCTTGTCGCTGCATTTAGCAGAAACAACGCAAACTGTTTATACAACTTACTGCCTGCCATATCTCATATTTTTACACATATAATTTTGAAAAATCCAAAACCAAAGAGTTTTTCTTTTAGGCTTCTGATTGACAAGATTTGAGATGAACTGCCCAATTAAAGCAAATACTGCTTGGCAAGGATTAGGGATGAAAAATTTGGAATAATGACAGAGAAAAATTCTAAAGTACTTATTTCAAAGGCATGTCTTAAAACTCAGCTGCAATGCTGAGTCAGTAATTCTTTACTCCAGAAGTCAGGACAACAGAAGGGAAAGAGCCACGGGGAAAAGGCTTCTGGTCAAGGAGAACAGTTTCCTTTACATGCTCAATGCCAACCTGTGAACAACAAATGCTCCCTGCTGGGTAATGGGCTCAAAGATCACTCCACAGGTTTATTAGAAATACCATTTTCAAGCAGTCACTAAACCAAAGTGCATTAATGATTATCCACATTCTCACACGATCTCTAACTCAAAGTCAAATTAACACCATGCTGTGCAGGAAGGTCATAGGTTTCAGCAAGAACAAACAGAATGAGTAGAGAAAAAAGGTAGTGAACAAAATTAGAAGCAAGTTATAGTACCGATAACAAGAAGGGAGGTCAGAAGCCTCATTGTACAAATCAAGACAAACAATCTCTTTTATTTCTCTTCATAGAGAGACCAAAATACACACACATTTGATTCCCAAAATCTGACAACAGCAAAAAGGCAACAAAACCCCAGGTTAAAGAACTGCAAGATCTGCTTCTCCTCCTCCTTCCTGTATAAGCTGCCACAGGCTCTACATCAGGACAAAGATAAATAATCTAAATAAACCTGCATTAACATTTACCCAAAAAAAAAGGCCACTAAATGCGTACACAAAAGCCATTAGGTTCAGGAAAATACTTACAGTATTTACAGTGGTTAAAAGTTTAATAAAGAGCACTTTCTCATTCATTTTTTTTTATGTTTTCTGCAGTTGTTCTGGTTTTACAGTCAAAATTCTCCTTCTTCTAAAGGATTCCTCCTTATTCTTCCCCACAAATTATGTAAAATGCCAACCATAATTAATGCCTATTCAATTTTAATTAACCTTAAACATCAAGTAAAAATGTTTTTCTCTTCAGGCTATCCAATTTAACCTCTCAAACACGTTGAGTTTGTCACTGCTGCTGTGTTTACACATTCCAGAAGCAACCTAATACCTGTGAATAGTTAAACTGTAACTTTTTTTAAAATTTAATTCAAACTAAAAATTTGAAGCTTTATTACTGATAAAGTTAATTAACTATTAACTCTTAAACAAAACAGAATCATGATTCCATCATTATTTGATATTTTACAGCTTCTTGCCATAAGTAGAATGAAGTATGCAGCCAGTAGCTGAACAGATTCCAATGCAAAATCCATATTCTTCAAACTACCCATTCTTAGGCAGTAACTTACAATTGTGATTTTCCCTACATTTCTTCTGCTTTTAGTCATATTTTTATTATAGATTCTTCCTCCCTACAAGTTCATACATGTAATGCCCATACCAAACACATGCTGAAAAGGGGAAGAGGTAAAATTCACCATGTGTGGAATGTAAATTTTAAGTCCAAGTAAAGCAGACTTAAAAAAAAAAAACCTTGGGTACTACGAGCAAGTAAAATATAAATCTCTGTATGACAAGCAAGTACCAATGAACTCTCAAATGAAAGTACAATTTTATGTTTACACACTCTTTTATGAGAATTGTTCTTAAAAGCTGGGTCACCCTCCAACATTCCTGCCTATATCACAATTTGCAACTTTCAAACCTGTCCACAGCTCTCCAGCACCACATGACAAGAAACAGTCCCAGGATTTCCCATTGAAAGGATGGTACAGAACAGGTTTGGATTTACCAATTTTTTATTTCTGCTATAAAATGTATTGTTTAAATACCACTTTACAGTTTCACTAAAATATGCCCTTTTTACCTTTCCCTACATACATCCCCTTATTTAATCTGATCTGAGTTCTACAGGAATTCCACTGCTGAATTTGGGAACAGTTATTTTAACCCATATTTTACTATTATAAGAACTGCACCTACTTCTAAAGCTTCAGTTTGTAGACAAAAACACTTATCTCAAAAGTCTGACAGTTTCTCTCTCTGACAGAATAAATTACAGCCCAAACTTTAAATCCAAACTCCAAGGCAGAACCAAGTTACCTTGTTGATGCTGTAACATTCCTGGAATCTGAGAGACTCCCTGTCATATCTAGATGCACCACAGCTGGCCTTTCCACAGGTTTCTCTGTGCTGTCTTCTGGAAGTTCTTCTGACTGCTCAATCTTCACATCTTCCTCTTCTTCCAAGAGATCATTGATCTAAAAAAGATTTAATCAAAGTCAATGGATGGAAAAGTTCCTTTCAAGAGGTCCAGGGAAGTAAAAGAGCATGAAAAGTATGAAAGTAACATGTAGGAGGAGATCACTTTTCAATTTTAGGGAAAAACAAGCACACTAGACTTGCTTTTACGTAAAACAATAAATCCGATACTATTAATAGCTGCTTTTGAACACTAAATAAAAACTGAAAAGCAAGAAGCACTTCTTGATGCCATAAATGAATACAAGCAGAATAAAGATAAAATCCCAACCACACTGAAATAATGAAACACAGAACCTTTCTTTTACTATGTCTAAAACAGTTAATTCTATAGCTCACAGGTAGTGTTATTCATGTAGCAGAAGCATTTTCAAGCCCTCCTAGGGAAGGCACCACAGATGTCTATGAACCCAAACTTCAAAGCTCAGAATGAACACTTCTGTGCCCTAGTCTATTTTTGTTTCTTTGTTTCCAAACACAGATGTTTTCACTGAAGAAGCAAAATATAGCCAATTTAAAAAGCAAAACAATATAAACAACTGGCAACTCAGTACAGCAAACTTCATTTTTTAAAAAAGCAACTATGTCTAAAACATGAAAAGGTTAAGAGAAAAAAAAAGTGATTCTGTTTGACTCCCAAGGTGCCTCTGTGATTGATTACTGATCAACTAATCTGGCAAACCCAAAACTTAAAGCAGCAGCCTCAGAAAATATGCTTTATAGTATCTGTCACCAGAGTAAAACAGAAACAATAAATTAAAAAAAACTGAAACTTCAGAAGTTTACAGAAGAGTACACAGAAGGCAGAGAGGAGATATTTGTTAGTTTTTAAAAGGGGTGTAACGTGTTATATGGCACTACATTTCAGGCAAGAAACGTATTTATCCCTGATTTTCCTCTGTAGTTGCAAGAGGATGGGCCAGTGAAGCAAAGGCAAGCCCACCCACACACTGGGGCAGCTGCCAGCAGGGCTGTGTCCGGCGGGGACAGCAGCCCTTCTGTCCCCACTGCACTGGCCCCGACAGGAGTGCACTGTTGACATCTGGTGGAGACACCACGAAATTAAAGGGACACCCCATCAGCCTTCCAACTAAGGGAAAAAACAAACAAAACCACACACCAAACAGACTCTGTGCTTAGGAAACCCTTTTGCTGAAACATATAATGAGGCACAGCCAAGGCAATAATTTCAAAGTATGAGAGCACAAAGCAGCCCTGGTTCACAGAGCAGTTATCCCAAGTCAGTGACAGCCCCCAGGCTGCAGCTGCAGGAGTCAGCCCAGCCTTGCCCAGCAGCTCCCTGTGTGAGCAGGGCTGTGGCAGCTCTCAGTGCCCCACATATTCCTGTACGGAGCTGTGCAGAGCTGCAGCGTTTGCTCGAGGAGATGCTGCTCACTCCAGAACCTGCTGCCCACACCTGGCACACCAGAACAACCTCTACTGCAGGAAGAGGAAGCAACCAACTACCCCAGGACTTGCCTTACCTGTCTTGCTAGGAGGGGTTAGTGAGACAGGCTGTAGAACTCAGTACTTCTTGTTATCTACCTCAGCAACTGCTTATTATTTATTGTTTTTCCTCTTTACAGAAAAGACATCATTATCAAGTCTTAGAATCAGAAACACCGTTCACAAACTTTGGCACACAAAAGCACCACTGATAACATCATCAAGTCGAGTGCAACACACTGCATATCCCTGTAAGACACATCTAGAAATGACCTTGACCAAGACCAACAACAGAATTGCTCTTAATTTTATCAAAAACCAGTTCTTCATTCCTAAATCGGTAATTAGAAAACTACTCATAACAGTCTCTGTTGGGCAGGATACAATTGTTGGTTTAGTTCCTATGTATTTTCCAATATACCGCAGTTATACTTACTACAAAAGCAAGAAGTTCACAAGCATTAAGAAAACTAAGAAAATGCCAGGTTTTGCCAGTTTGCAAGAAACTTCTAAGTCATACTAAAGAAACTGCACTTCAATAAACCCTTCCTAAACATAAATGTGTATAACACAGTTAAGTGGTAATACATTGCCATTCAACATATTCTTACCTGCTCAGTTATTGAGCTTAAATCATTAGTAGATGAAAAATCTTCCTCTTCATTTTCAAAAAACTCATAGTAGTTCTCCAGAAGTCCCGCCATTATTCTGCTAACTATTTCTTGTTCTTTCAGATCCTCTACATCTGTGTAAATGCTAAAGATTTCAACACTGTTTTAGTTTAAAAATCTAAATGCAAAATTTCCCCAAAGAACACCTCAATGTCTTCTATGACTAAGTGCTACACTTCACACCATTATCCCCTACCCATTCTGAACGTACAACTTTAAGCACGCCTTCACACTACTGCCTTATAAAGCTTTACACTTTTTCATACTTAAAAATTATGAATTAGCAACTATTTAGTCAATTAACTTTTCATGAAGAATATTTAAAAGTCAAATATTTTCCTGTGGTGAGGAAACAGTATAAGTTGGTACTTTAACAGCCTTCTCCCAGAACCGTTTACTTGCTAATTAAAGTAGCCTTACATATTATCACTAAAACATCTAAATATCTCAGAATAAATACCGTAATGCAACAATCAAACCACTGGTTTCTGATTCATAAATGAGCTGCTGTTTTAAATCTTAGCAAAAATTGTAAAATCAAACTGGGGTGAGAGAGTGGGTGTGAACAGAGAAAGATTCTGCCTGAAACATATTGTGCACTTTGTTACTGTTGCTCAGGGACCAGGAATGACTTTAAACTACAGAGAGACACTCAAATTCCCATAGAAACAGTGAATTAACTTTGTAATTAACTTACTGAAAAACATCCGGGCCGAAGACTGCAGCTAAAGAACTTGCTGACCAAATTTCTTCATGATGCGACGCTACGTTAGCTAAAAATTTACACAGAAACTTTAACAAACTGTAATTAACAGGTGGAAGCTGCTGCAAGAGGAATCTCAACTTTCTTGCAAATTCATCTTCATTATTATAATCTGAAAAAGCAATAAATATATTTTAGTCACAAAGAAGATATCTTTTAATATTTGATACTGATCAGCTTTTTGCCTCTAACAATTCTTACTTCTGAAAGTACAAGTAATTTGGTCAAACCACAACCTAAAATGTGAAAATTAACTTGCATTTGTTCAGTATTATCCACCACATTCCCTTCCGCACGTTTTCCCCAACTAATGCCCACTCAAATTCCTGATTTCAGAGGGCAAACTCTGTATGTTTTTGTTTTACTACTGTTACATAACAACTGCTTCACAGAAGAGCTCTAGAGACAACAGCTCCAGATAGTGACTTAACTTCCATCTAGTAAAATTCTTCTGGCAGACAAGCTATTCTGACACCTTTTCCTTTACAGGCATCCCATTCTCACCACTCCACTTGCTTTTATAATACTTAACTTGATAAATCCAAGCTATATCTCAATGTAATCATCTTCACACGTGCTTAGCTTGAAGCTTGCTGATTCAATTTCAGATCTGAAATAGGGTCACCATAAAACTTCCCCATTCTCACTCCACTTAACTACTCTTCATCAAAATATGTCCCATAAATCACATTTGTTACCTCATCAGCCTTACAGGCAGCCAAGGTTCAAAGAGTTTACAGCTGTTTGTACCTAACTGAGAAATCCCATATATTGGTAAAGAAATGTCAGGAAAGCAAAATGGGAGAAAAATTGATACAAAGAGGCCTCCCCTTCCTTCTCAGACACTCGAAAACTCTTCTAAGATCAGTCAGAGAGGGAAAAGCACATTTGAAGACAATGAGCCATCTCTGCTGCCTCTCTAAATGAGACAGCAGAGACATCCTAGACCTTAATATCAAAGCAAAGAGTGAGTAAATTCCCTGTTGAGCACGTACAGGAACACCAATCAGGAACTGCAGGATTTCATTTGCTCAGACACAGTCAACATCTACAGCAGCTGAATACAGGCAACCATGCACAGAAAATAGTTGTTTCAACACATAACACAATAAAATGAACATTTCATTGACAGTTCTTACTCCAAAAATGCATTCTGGAAACAGAACACAAAAAGGACTTTAAAAAGTACTTTAACAGTGTAGACTTTTAAAAAGAAAGGGAGCACAGCGAGGTGATAATCAGAGCACTCTGAACATACACATTTCCATGTTTTGTCTAACCAATCTGCCCTGAAATTTAAGTTCTGAACAACCAGAGACCCAGAGGGAGAATATTCTTACCTCTAACTGAAATCCTCTGGCACTAAAGCACAGATCAGGCTTGTGGGACACCTGGCCTGGTGCACTAGGATTGCCACATTCACACCTCAACTACCCAAATCACCTGTGTTTGAGGAACCACCTGCCTGCAATGAGCTTCTACCAATGCACACAGGCCACACCTTGCTGGGTAATGAAGTTATCCTGAGGACTAAGCCTGACCTAATGATATGGAAGGACTGCTGAAGAGGGAAAAGATCAGAATATATGGGTCAACAATTACTACCACCGTCTGCATTTCTTTAAGCAATTCCTCTGCCTCAAATGCAGCTGATGATGTAATTCTGGAAACTGACTGAGATATGCCTATCAGACAGGCAAAATCCAATTAGAGGAAATTAGAAGACTCATTTTAGCATCTGAAAACACTGTTTAAGGGTTTATGTGGTTTGATTTCCTTGTTACAGATAAATTTAAATCTTTAATAAATAACTTTAACACTTTAAAAAAGACAGTAAAGACAATAAGCTGTAAGTGAAGCTGCTCTGTGTATTTAACAAAATGGAACTAAATGGGGACTTGCATGCTGAAAACACCCCATATATAAACCTAGTCACAGTGACCTATTAAAAAAATCGGAGGAAAAAAACAATTTTCACACTAGATTTTACAGTCACATAATGGAATTCTGCGGTCACACCAAGTGAGTACACCTCAATCCCATTTCCAATCCTGAGAGATAACACTGCAACCAAACTGTACAGCAGTATCATCATTATTATTAGACACAGCACCAAAGACACCTTAGTGCCACAACAAATCTCAATTCAATACTGGATTTTACTCTTAAAACCACGTAATAAAACACTGAATCAAAAATAGTTATTACCTTGAGAAAGTTGCATCAAATGTATGTGCAAGCTGCCTGGAATAACTGGCTCTGGAAGTTCTTGAAGAAAAAATCTAAGAAGGCTAATAGCTGAGGGTACATCTGCTTCTTTAACCAGGTCCACATCTTCTCCATTATCATATCGCTGCCGGAGCCACTCCACTGTCTCAGCATTCCCATTGACTTGGAAAAGTCCTTCTTGTTCCAGACCCCCTGAGTCAGAAAAAAAATTTGCAGAAATAAACTATTAGTTCTGGTGTATGGACAAATATTTCAGAATAAATACTGATAATCAGATATGCACATTTCCTATACTGACTGAAACATTTTCTGGACAACAATTTTGCACGACTTCCAGCAGTTCTCTGCCCAACACACACATTTTTGTGCCCAGGTAACAATAAAATAACAAGGGAAACGTTAGCAGTACCTAAACCACAGTATTTCCTATGAGGTACCCTGCAGAGCTGACTGCATTACTGTTGGCTAGAAAACAGTGATACACATAACAGGAGTCAAGAAAGGAAGGACCCAAAACAACCAAATCACATCCAATTGAATAACTTCAGAAAACAAGCACTGTTCAAACCCCACAATCTATTCTGTAAAAATAACAGTGAAATGTATTATTTTAAATACAACAAAGTAATACATACCATGTTCCTCAATATAGTCCACGACATGGCGGACTATGAATGGAACCTCATTGTCTGGTTGCCCTTCTTGCTGCAGCTCATCAAGTGGAATTCCAAATATTTTGTTAGCAAGAACAGAGTTGCAGTTACTCAAGGAAGGGGAGGAGCTCTTCCTCATATCTTTTTGCAGCCAAAAATCAAAGCTGTCTTTTCTGTCAACAGGAAAAATTAAAACCAAAAAACCCACTTCAATATACTGTTTTTGAAAGCATTGATCTGTAACACAGTGTTCTAACTACCTAATGAAAATATTCTCGGTCTGTCTCCATCCATCCATTGATTTAATGGACAGTTCTGTAATGACTCCAAACACAGCTAACTCGATAAAGAACTATCACTGAGGTGTTCTGTCCAACTCTCAACAGAAGGCTGAGAAGAACACATACAGAAGCAAGGAAAAAGCAGAAAATTCTAGTTACCTAATTTCTAGTTAAGTTCTAAGGTATTTTGGTAGAGTCCTCAGTACTTTTTCTGACAGCATTTAGTAGTCAGGCTTTCAGAACTCAATACAAAAGCCTCTCAAGAGGAAATGAAACAAGTGGATCACAACAAACCAAAACCCCAAGTTTCAATTCTATTAAATGATTAAGTATTTTGTGATACACAACTGCACTGTAATAACTTTAGAATATATTTGGCATTTCCTGGTCTACATAATAAAGCTTTCAACACCTGCATCAAATTAAAATTTTTACTGGGCAGAAAACCCCCAAAGCTACTTTCTAGATGCTCAGTGATACCATACTATCATGCAGAGGCTCAAGCTTCACTTTCAAGTCTTTGCTTGATACAGGATCTAGATAGATAACAAAGGGCAGTGTAAGTCACTCAGTCAAGCTGTTATCCTGTCAAAACCAAAATATTTTTTCTAGCAAAGAAAACTGTCCTTTCAAAATAAATAATAAAAAGAAAAGAAAACATATTTGCTTAAATGCAAGCAGTCACTTTCACAGAGGCTGGCACACAGAACACGAAGTACATGCTGTTAATCAAAGCACTGCAACCGAACTAAAATTCTCTGTTTACTAATAGGTAAATTCTAATAGATTAGACATTCTGAAATCCACGCTTGCTTTTCTTTTCTTTTTGTTCTAGTAAAACGAGTTAAGAAACCCACCTCAGAGTACTTAAACAGCCAAGTTTGAAAAACGCTTTCTGCGCCAGCTGCCCTCACTGACCAAGCATTCTTTTGTCATTTATGGTTGTTTAAGATTATGGCAAAAGATCAGCCTGTAGTTCCTCATTGAAGAATAGCAGAACTCGATCAGTACTTCAGCAGTTAATCTGAAAATAAGGAAAATATCACTAGGTCATAAAGTTTTCAATAGTTTTAAACTCAGTCACAAATTGAAACATAACATTAGAGGAATTCATGTCCAATCATCCAGTTCTTCTTCTGAACAAGAAAACATAAAGATCACATTAGCACAGACTATGAGAGAGCCCCCAAAACAGCAAATCCCTCTTTTCACTTATGAGTTAACCAAACCTGAAGTGAAAGCTAGCATAAGACATCTAAGTCTTAACAATTATGAAATAATTTGCAGACTCATTCAGTCCTCTTCCAAAGAATCAAGGAGGGCTAAGTAGGTTACACTGAGTGTTTTAAAGTACCTACAACACTAAAATATTTAATGGCTATGAAATTTTTAGAAGGATCTCAGGGTCTGGTTTAATACAACATATTTAAACAGCAAGACCAAAACCAAAATCCTAACTAAGGAATATTTAGAGTCAGCCAGCTTTCAGTGGTACTGATCATCTTTTGTAGTTGACTACATGTCCTAACTGCCAGTTCAAAGTCCAAGTGAACATCAGATTGGGATACAGGAAACAACTTCCCCCACGTCAGACTCCATAGAATCACCCACATTTTTGCCACCTTTTATTTAGAATCCAGATTATTTGGACATTTTTCATGTTCTCAGCTCTCAAAATAGCTACAAACGACAGTAAATTGCATTTATGATTTTCTGTGGTATGAAAAATTTAAATTGCAGCTTCATGGCACAGTAAAGCCAATATAATGGCCAGAATGAGTCAAAGGGTCACCTCAGCCCCTTGATCTCACCCATTACCTGCTTGAAATAAATTCAAGCAATCATGACTGGGCTAAACAAGCTTGTGACATACAAATACACACAACCACAACACTCATCACCAAAACTAGACAATAAAGAAGCTTTCCCCAGTTTCAAAGTATATTCACTGAAACCTGTTTTGTAACTGGAGATTGACATAATGGACTGGAGACAAGTACCTTCTCTCTCTCTGTTCTCCCAAACCACTCTTGCTTCTGTTCCACATCAGGACAAATAAACTTCATCTTCACTTGCAAATTCCTAACAACCAACCCCTCTGGATTCGGTACCAAAATGCCAGACCATTCATTAGCCTATCACAACAGGAACCCAGAGTACTTCCAGTAGTTTGAATAAAGCAGTTTTCCACCTCCCAATCCTCCTCAAACTGCATCCATGTGCTAAGGGAGTTGGTCATAAGTTCTATATAAAACTGCTTTCACCTCCTCAGCATTTTCTTGCATTGAGACCTAGAGGATAAAATATTTCAGGCTTAAAAGTGTTTCAGTTATCTCTGCCTTATATTGCACACAGGCTGTAAACCTGTTACGTCTCCCACAAGTGAATCCTAGTCTGAGATCATGATTCCAGGGGAGCTGACAACAGAAAACAAAGGGTTATATTCCAGTCAACGGGTTTTACTTTTTTTTTTCACTCCCTCATATTCAAACCTGTTATTGCAAATTCTTTGTTATTAAAAGATCCTGCCAGATTCCAACAGTGAAGCAGTTGCAGTTTATGACCCTGCTATAATTTATGAAGGCCTTATACAGCCATTTTTCTTATTATTTTGGTATATTAAGTGAAAGTCAGCATAATCTTTGCATTTAAGTAGATTTCAATCTGTCCCAATATATCATGCAAGTTTTAAAATATGAATTTGCACACAGTTTATTTTCTCAAGTTCTACCAAAGTCAGCTTGTCCACAATGCACCAGAAAACCTCACACTGGCCAGCTGTGGTGTTAAGGGCAGCTGGGGGAAAACGTTTGATGGATCTGCCACAATGCTTCAGGCTGACTTGGTAAAACCAACAAACAAACCTTCAAAACAAACATCACCTAATAAAAAGACCAAATTAGAAGTAACCACTTCTTTATAATTCAGCACCAAATGAACAATCTTGCAGCACAGCTTTCTCAGTAGAGGCAACTTCACGCTCAGTTCACTGACATGAAAGCTCAGCCACTTTTGCCAGGTGCAGCAGATGAACAGGCTGCCTGAATATTAATTTCATTCAGCCCAGCTGTCTCATTGTTAGAGCAAAACCGGATTTACAACCCAGATTTATACTTTAAAGGAAGTTTTTATATGGCTTATTATCACCTAGAAAAATTAGTGAAAACCTCATTTTCAACCTCTGAGATACACACACACACCTTTACACACATTTCAATATATTATAGGCAACAATTTATTTTCACAGCATTTCAGTCTTCTCCCTTTTAGTTCAGGCTTTGGTATGTTTCACAGTCTGTGATACAATTAACCTGACATTTACCAAATCTAGAAAGAGCTAGAAACTCTGGAAGTTATTCAACTTCTGGCTAGTTTTATTTCCTGCTATTTCCAACACTGTAAAAAACTGTTAATAATTAAACATTTTATCTCCACTTTTTATATGGATCAAAAGCTTTCCCACTTGCCCTCCCTTGACTCAGGAAGTGCAACACTTCACTGCAGACACATGAAAACTAGGACGGAACATGGAACCTTCAGGATTATTTCCAGAGTCTTTTACAAACATTAAGCAATGCTGAGTTTAATACATTTTTTGCCCTGATCAAACAACTCAGGAAACAGGAGCTAACCCACTCATTCAACTCTTTCTACTTTTGCCTATATTATCCTCATCCTTTAGAGCACATGCTTCCCCCTCACATTTTTCAACCTAAATGCTTCACAAGTTCTAGAAAGAAAAACAAAAAAAAAAAAAAGGAATTTAAAAAAAACACACAAAAGAAAACTACCTAGCTTGAGTTTAATTATAAACATTCTGATCGCATTTTTTTCAATCTACTTCCACTCCCTGTTACTACAAATATTTAAAAACAACCTTAAGCTACAATAATGCTCTACAAAACGTAAATGCAGGAAACTTAATACATCTTATTATAACCATCTATTATACCACATTTTACAAGAGTCTGAAAAAACTTACTATGTCCTTTCTAACACGTTGAGCCCAAGCATCTTAAATGAGGGTAAAACACAGTTTTGTTCTGTATTGTGGTTTCCGTGCTCTCATGCGTTATTTTAAAAATTTCTGTTAGTTTTTTTAAATTAAGGCAAGTTCTTCATGGAGTCTGCTGGGAAAACAGCACCATGAGCTTCATTTTGCCATCATAATAGCATTCACTTATCTTGGCAACTCAAGAAGTATTTACGCCCACACATGAAATGCCACTGAAAACCCCACAGAATACATGGCTGTTAATATTTGAGGACTACACATGAAAATTTAGACTTACATTTAGTTCAGCTTTTACATTAGTGTCTGAGGTACAAATAATATATGGGCATCATTTTAAATTAAAGTCCTCAGGGTTCCACCACCTTTCCTTAAAACAAAGGAATGAAGTAACAAGTAAAAATAAACAAAGAAAGGCTATGAACTGAAACTGTGCCATAGGAACGAAAACATTAATTCTGCATGTAGTGTTTCTGCCGCAAGTCTCAACTATTTAAGCAATTCTTTTATTTGCTTGTTTTATGTAGCAAGAAATTTGTATCATCACTGAAGCGAAAGCTAACACTGACTGCTGTTTAGCTCTATTTTTAATGTCTTATTTCATGGCATTAGCAAACATCACCAGTGATTTTTTTTTTTTTCAACACATCAAAGTAAAACCTAACTGTAAGATTTTTAGACAGGAAAAAAAGCAAAAAAATGGCCTGCCCCTGCTTCTCAGGAAACACACCTCAAGTTTTTTGGCTTTTCCAGCCCGCAGCACTGTGACCCTGTGAACTGTTCACATGCCTGCAAACCGGGTCCTAAAAGATCACATACACACCTCCACTACAAAGAGGATCAATGCTCCTTGTCTGCAATAATTATTTACAAATAAAATTCCACAAAAAAACATTAGAGTGCCTCAAAGTTTTTGATTTATACTCTATATTTGATCAAGAAAAATAATGTATTATGTTACTTATAAGACTTACTGCTAAACAAAAACTGAGATATTTGACTGGATGCCTACACCAAACATACTGTTAAATCCAAATAAAGAATTGATTGTTGGGCTACGTTTGAAATTATCAAAGTTTAGACTGAGTTTAAGAATTTCTAAATGATGGCCAAAACCTAAGGCACAGTTTCCAAGCTGGAAGCACAGGAACTCTCCTCATGTAATCATCTCCCCAAGACATCACCCAGAGGCAGCTGCCAGGCGTGAGCAGGAGCAAGGAGGCTTCGCTGGGAAACTTTTGTGTCCCAGCTCACTGCAGAACACACAGAGGATTGCTGTACTACACACTAATTATGTTCCCAAAAATTGGCAACCAGCATTCTTGATCTTAAGTTTTGTTTAGTTAAAAGGAAACTGATTTTTTTGTAATATTAGGTCAGAACTATAACAATTGACACTGACTGATTTTTATGCCAATGTATACTCAAATTACGGCGAGCATTCCCAATGGATGAACTGCTTTTGAGCGAAAGAGCTTTTGTTCATCTGATTTTCAGCTTTTGTTCAGATAACAAGTAAAAACTATTTTGCTTGTTTGAATTAATCCAGTCAAAATTAAATAGATAGCCAGGCTGGGGAGGGGACATGGCTTAGAGTAAATTTATACAAAAGACAAACTGAAATAAACCCCACAAACAGAACTCTACCGCAAACCCAGGACAGGACAAATTTGTCCTAAGAGCACAGTTAAAGCATGCAGAGATACGCCAGACCATCGTCCATGTAAAAAAGAATAATCACATTTAAGTACTCATTAATATATTTGAGTATTCAAAATAATAATTATTAAAACCAGCAAGATTAGCTTAAAATAGACTCTTAAAGCAAAAGTTCCTCTTTTTGACTGTCAGTGAAATCAGCTATCAAGAAGTATTTTAGTCACAAGTCTAGACTGGCAAATCAGACAACTGGGTGCAGTTATTATTTTAAATTTAATAAGCTGGTCTTCTTAAGAACACAATCCTTATCCCCATTAAGGCATACTGTTTGAAATTAAGAATAACTACAAAATACACCTTGTACATTTGTTGTAGTAATCCATGTTAGAATAAATATCTTCTCAAGTAGATGTGACTTTCCTGCTCCCTTCATTTCTCATTATGGCTCCTGACTCTTCCCTGCCCTGTTTGCTTTCTGGTTAAGTAGGAATCAGAAGGAAAGCAGTTCACTGCAGTTTTGCACAAAATCACAAAAGGAGCCAACACAAGCATGAACACAGCTCTTTAATTAATGAACTGTTTGCCTGTGTATGTGTTCACATGTGCACTCACACACACATTATAGCTCAACTCCATTAAGCAGAAATTCTCCATCATTTGCCACCAGCGTTTCTGAGATAGTCTCAAAAACCACTCAACTGACAAAATACTGGTTATACTGACAAAGCAAGTAGAAGCACAAAAAATACAATGTAAGATTCTTGTTTCCTGGGAACAGGCAGCAAGCCTTCTAATTTACAAATTAGAACAAATTAAATTAAGCCTTTATGTCCTTACTACGCAAGAAAGAAACAAAACACCTCATGAGAGCTCCTCTGGAAGGGATAGAACTAAAACTAATAGAATTTTGGATTTTTGGTTTTTTAATTTACAAGCCAAGAAACCGTAATACTGATTATTATTTATTTTCCAGTTATTAAAGTTTAGTCTACAATTTCAATTGACAGAACCTGATCACACTGTCTCTGAAAAAGTCCATTGTTCACAGACCTTCACCAGAGGCAGATCCTTTCAGTAGAAAAACCTCAAATACAGTGACTGATTTAAGCAACATTCCAAAAAAATTCTACACTTTTAAAAAACAGGCTGAGAGACCACTAAAATATTAGCTGGTTTTGATATGCAAAAATAACGATTTATATTCACTTACTAGATAAAATCCAAAGGCTTTTTAACAGCATTACAGGAATTTATAATCCTCCAACTATATTGTAGCAAGAAAATAAAACCATCAGCAGTGCCAGAAAAAGTAGATGTTTGCTCAGTGCCTCACACCCACCACCACACACTGCCAGATTTGCTCTCATCTGCTGCTGCCAATGCACATGTGCAGAATTATAAAGAAACTTCCTGCTCACACAGATCCCATCACACTCTTAACAACAGTAGTTAATAAATAAAAAGGCTTTTGTATCTTGTATAACAGCTAATTATATTCATCCTACTCGCCACCCCCCAATGCAAAGCTCTACTCCACCAACTGCACACATCTCATTGCCCCTGCACCACGATAATGCAGAACTTCAGTGCAATGGCATTATAAAAGTACAGTAAAGTAACAGACAGGAAGAAATTATCAGCAAACCTATGCAACTTGAGAGCTTCATGTTATAAAACCAAAGCAGTTTAACAATTGTCACTGCTGTTAAAACAGACTTTGGAACAGAAGTCAAGCTGCCTCAGAGACACCAAAAAAAGCAAACTATAAATATATAATGCACTTAATTCATTATATATAAGTTATCCTATTACATACATTTGTCATCAGTTTGTTTCTCCCCTCCCAAACAGAAATACACACTGGAACTCGGCAGATTACAAAATGGTTACACAGCCCCTTTGCTATCGAAACACTGCCTCTGGCAGAACCTTGAGCACGTGCCATCAAAATAAAGGACGGGCTCAGCATCCCCACTGCAGGAGGAAGAGCTCAATGTTGCAGCAATGATTCTCTAAATTTCAAGAGATGAAGAAAGAAAAAAAAAAGGCCAAAAAAAAAAAAAGGTTAGTACTGAGGTCTCCTGTCAAAACTTGATTATGACTAAATTTGAAGACACCACCAGATATCATAAAGTTAAAAGGTACACTGCAGACTAAAATTAACTAACCTGATTACATTACTAGAGTGCCAAGACAACAAAAGATTTCATTAAATGTGAAGTTCGGCAAAAAGGGGAGAAAACTTTTCAAAAACAGACACTTTAAAAAAGGATATAAAGGAAGAAAGAACCACATTCACCAAGATTCCAGCTCTCATCTTTTCAGTTTTGTCCATGTATTATTATCCTACACAGCTGAGCACAAATTTTAATCCTGAACACACTGCAGGGAACACTGAACAGAAGAGACACATGAGGAGAGCTGCCAGCGAGACTGGAACCTGGACAACCAGTGCAGGGCTCTCACCAGATACATGGCTCAGATCGAGCAGATGCCCCACCCAAACATCCTTAGAAATGTCCAAACAGTGAAGAAAATAAAAACCATTTAAATCTGTCAATAGGAAAAAGGCTCTGCAGCCAGTCTTTGTTATAAGCTGTTTGAACACAAACATAAAACCCTGTCTTTTAAGCTCATTTGGCATATTTTTTTTTAAAGACAAATATACAGGATTTCATATATTCACAGGGGAAAGACCACAAGAGCAGAACTGTTTGTTATTATCACAATAGAATTATTTTCACTAATCAGAATATGGTCCTGCAAAATATTACCCATTTCTTGTAGTGCACGACTCCACCCATATGTTGCAAACATAACAGGTTTTGACCTTCTAAACTGTGTTTTTAGGACTTCAAAACAAACCAGCTCTACAGAAAAAAAAAAAAGCCTGGTAGAAGATGAACTAACAAGTACATTATCTTTTAGGCTGCAATAATCCACAGAATTCACTTGAACTGACTGAACTTGCACAAATCTCAACAGCTGGCTATCAAGCCAGCACAAACTGCGAACATAAATCTGAATTTACCAAAGCCTTGAGACAGGTAGTCATTCTAAAACAAAATTTTTTCAAGTAAAATCTCTTACCTTACAGAAAATAATAATCAGCAAGACTGAATTGCTCAATTATACTGACTGTACAGGCAGCACTGTAAAATTCTTGTATTCTCTGCCTGAATCCAATTTGGACAAGAGACACAGAGCCCCTCTGCTGAAAAACTGATAGAGCCATCACTTTACGAACTGCATGACAAGTAACAATCTCCCTCTTCCATAGCCCTTCACAGAAGATTTAATAGTCCTTCAACTCTTTATCTCCTCCTCATATGTTTTGGATAAAGTGTTATTTTTCAGTTCTTAAATAACAATTCTCACATTTGAAATGATCAACAGATATACAACTAGGCCTGCAAGGAAAAGAGTTTAAAAACTTTGCCATCCTTCATCCTTACACATGCAGATGATGAATTGCCCTGCATGTAGTTAATTCACTCCCACCTACACGGCCACTAGATTTTTGTGTGCTAATATGGCAGTAAAATTAACCTGGCACTGAATTACAGGACAACTTGAAGCATTCTCTTACCGACATCACTTCCTCTTCCATGTAGCTGCAGCTTCTTTTGTGGGGGATGGGGAAAAAAAAAAAGAGAACAACCACACAAAAAAAAATCCAAACTGAAAAACCACCTCAGACTTGACAGGTCTTACTCACTTTCCAGTGAGCCCTGGAAAGGGGCATCACTGCTCAGCTGTAACATTTGACCAGAAATCAAAAGGCTGAGTAATAGAAAAAGAAAAAAACTGTACCCCATAAAGCCTTCCCACAGAGCAAGCAGGGACTCACAGAACTTTCTGGTGTCTGCTCCAAATGCACAGAATATTTCTTCAGCCTCACCTGTTTTAACAAACATGCCATTATGTACATTAGAAAGCAACACTTCACTGCTTGCACAGGTTCTCAGGGAATGAGCCACACATGACAAACGTTAAATTAATGAGCTGCGAGAAGATCCTCCAGTGTTCCAAGCAACACAAAAACTAAGTGCCCAAACTAACACAGAGCAGATAAAAACTATTATTTGCCAAACTCAAATGTTTTGACGTGTTGTTCATGTCAAAATTTGCAACCATTAAAAGTTATCAGGAGCTTCTCTGAGTCAGCTGCCTTAAATGTAACCATGGGACACTCCATTTGATTGAGTTTTCTAAAACAATACTGTAAATTTCCAGTTTGATGCTTTCAAAACATTGAGGTATTTAATTCCTTATTGTTACATAGTCAGACAAGGAAAGGATCCCTATGGAGCCAAACAATGTATAAAACACAGACAAAGAAGATTAAAAGAGATTCTAAACATCTTCAAGTCTATGCAACAAAGAACACACAAAGCAATTTACTACTAATGAGCAGTAAAAAAAAAAAAAAACAAACAAAATAGCTAAACTGCTTATAATACAGGCCAACAAACCAGCTTTCTACTCTTTTTATGCTGCAGATTAAACTGCACGGAAGACAGAAAAACTTCAAAACTAAATGCTAATCCAGTTTAACAATTTGTTCTAAATTCACAAACTAACAATTCCATCCCTGAGGACATTCAGGACACATGCCAAAAAAAAATAAACAGCTTTCACTTTTTTTTAACAGGCAAGAGTTATTATGTGGTATTTACTTTCTTCATCTGTTACCTCTTTTCCCCATCTTGAGCCTGGCAGCAGTAAGAAATTTTATAAAAAATTTTTAAAATGCAGCCAGACCAAGGAACTTGAGAATAAGAGAGTTGTGCATTAAAAACTGGCGCTGCAGTATGGGATGGCAGGTTTTTTGTTGTTGGGTTTTGTTGTTATTTTCCAAATCTGTAAGGAGCACACCAACACTGGGACACCTCACGTTAAAGCAACTTTTTGAGAGCAAGAAACATTTCCACTCAAATATTCAAATCCCTAAGGAGCTTCCATGAACAATGGAAACCGACACCGGCAGACCCCTCAGAAGATACATTTGGTCACAGGCTGGCGCGCTAAGTCCGTGACCCAGCGTTCTCAATGCCAGCGCTGCCTTCGTGACCACAGCCAATTTAGAAACTGCCCTTCTTTCAACTTCTGGGACCAACTTCGCTGGCAGGGAGCTGCGAGCTGAGGCTGCCAGCGCGCCAAGCCCAGGGCAGGGACACCGGGCTGCTCCGTGAGAGGAGGGCACAGCCTGGGCGCGCAACTCCTGGAGGAGCCGGGCTGTCAGCGCTGCCTGCGAGCTCCCACCGCCAGCAGCCCGGGAGACGCCGCCGCCTCCTG